>WOFM01000568.1:0-126179 GCA_011428145.1 Ericerus pela | reverse complement strand
CTAGTTCTTTTCACGCCTTTTTTAGCCTTCCATAGACTTGCACATAGAGAATAAAAATCTATTGTGAAAACTTCAATCCGATCCTCTTTGTGGTTTCTTCAAAATTCTGAAAAAACCACTTCTCAAGGAATTTTTTTTTTTAAGTTTTTTCTGAAACTATCAAACCAATACACATCAAACTTCTTTCAGACCTAGTCCAAGAGATGGCTACTTACGGTAAAAATTTCAGCCTTATCTCCTTTCTAGGTTTTTCAAAACAGTCAACCAAAACTTTGGGCAATACATGTATAATATGTATATATATATAGGTAGAAAAAAATTATGTCAAAATGGGGAAATGATGTCACTAGTTTTCTTTTGTCATAAAATGGGAAATTTTCACTATCCCCCCTTATAACCTCTCTGCAAAGTCAATTTTAATAACCTAGATTGTAAGTGGACAAGGTAAAAATAGGCCTACTCAACTTTTTACCAAATTTTGTTCACATTTGTCAATTTTTGGAGAAATTAAAACTGCAGATTCTTCATTTCTTTTTGGAAAAATTTACAAATAAAGAAAAACATTTCTCAGTATTTTCCCAAAGAAACTTTTGGATCTTTTTAATCACAAAAATCAATTCTACAAGTTATGCTAAACAACTTCCAGACACATTACATGTTATTTAGCGCATACCCAAACTTTGAGAGCACAGTATGCCTCTATAGTCTATACATCTTTAATAGCACAAATTTTAAGACAAGGATCAGACATTTTGATTTTTGTTGACTGAACTTGCGATAGGAACCTAAGTTGTTTTTTTTAGAGCAGGGAATAGGTATCTCTGTAAAATCAATTCAGTTTTCCTCTTTCGTTATTAGACGAAGTGGTTTTTTTTCATTTATTCATACACAACTAAAATCTGTTCAGAAGAGTTTTAGAAAAGTTACAGGAACAAAAATCATCTACCCCATTAAAAATGAGATGTTAGCTACATTTTTTGTCACAACTGAAGAAATGAGAAGTTTCACATACTTATATTTCTTTTCAGTTATCGAAAGGGATGGTTAAAGTGAAAAATTAATCTAAAAATTAAACTCCTTACCACAAATCTGACCTTTCTACAAGAATTCATATAATCATTCTGAGGGGACTCAACTCATATGAAGTAAAGGGACTCAGACCCTTCAACAACAGTCGCCGCCACAAGGCTGGCAAATATTTGTCTCTATATGACATAAAATGAAAGTACTTAGATTACATTTGCCAGTGTTTGCCTAAATTTTGGCTCACCAGTATATTTATATATGAAGTGGTTGAACACAAAAAATCTATAGATTACCTTCTGGTGAGAATATCTTTTTACGATAAGGTATTCCACAGTGGTGACCCCAACAAGATTTTTTGGGCACATTGTGGGTGTCTAGAGGCATGGTGCACTGGCAAGATTCTCACTTGCTTGGAAAATATAAAAAATGTTTGCAGAATAGACACCATTGGTTGTTGAAGTAGAGTCTGCTGAAGTGGAAATTTAAACCCCCCCTACTTTAATAAATATTACCAAGGAGGAAAAAGACAGTAGACCAGGAGAAAGAAGGTTGGACTCATCCCCAATCCCTCCGACTTTGACTAGACAATCTGAAGATGTTTCAGAATTGGTGATGACCTCTCAACAGCCAGAGATAATATGTCTGGAAACTGCAGTTAGCTAAGAAGAACTAGCAGTTAAAACATTCAGAAGTGGTCGGACTATGAACCAAAGCTTCGATCCAAAGACACCAGACCTACAAACACAGGAACTGGGGTTTTCACCGAGCAAGAAGACTCAAGTGAATATATCTATGGAATACCTCAGTCAGCAGAAAACTGAGATGGCTCTTCCAATTATCGGAGCTGAAATCTCAAAGAATTTACCAACCCACACATCAGCAGCAGGAAGCACACACCCACAGTTGACACCCTAAGTCTTGGCACAAATTCTGCAGCTACTACAGAACTAGCCAGGCCAAAATCCTAATTTCTTTAGATGAAGGATAGAGATTCTGGAATTTCTGCCCAATGAAGTAGAATTATGATTAACTCTCCCGGAAGGCAAGTGCAAAACTCCTAAACCTCCACACTCCCGATACCACCCCTATGCGCCAATTAAAAATAGACTACCACAACATAGGGGAGAGTAAAGTTGCGCAAACTACCAGGCCCAGATGGACACACATAAGATGTCCTACAAATGTGTCGGGGCTGTGATAGGTAGTGCCTTGGTCAAGTGAGAGGCCAATCAGAAATGGTGCTAGACTCGTAAGTCCCCCAGTCCTGTGCGTATTTCATTATTTTTGTGGTGCAAAAACTGGGGGGAGTAGCTGTGGGGACTCAACTTGTATTAGGTAAAGGGGCTCGAACACCTTGATGGCAGTTGCTACCTCAAGGCTGGCAAATATTTGTCTCTATGACGTAAAACAAAAGCACTCAGATTACATACAATTGTAATTACTTGCACGTACATGCAAGTAATGTACAAGTACCAAACCATGATCAATCTCAACAATACGATGATGTCACGTTTCCATGCACGAACTGGCTCATAATTTCTTATCACTACAAGAAATGACACACCAGTCTACTCATACGAACATATGTAATCACTACATATATATGTGTTTGGCTGTAAATAAGCCCGTATATAAACTGTCCAAACTGGCTCTAAAATTGGCAGTGTTTGCCCAGGTTTTGGCTTACCCATATATAAGGTATTCCACACATAGTTAAAATTGATATGTCCTTGTCTTTTCTGCTAATATGAAGGGGTCAAGAACTCAATTCAAAAATTTAACCAGTTCTATTATATTTACACTTTAATAGTTTAAATTATTCCAAATGACATCACAATTATCACAATGGACAATGGTTCAACGGAATTGAGGAAGGTAATAAAAATTTTGAACAATTATGGCTGTTCTTCGAATTAAACCCTCCATTATTCAGTTCATTTGACTGGTACCTACTATAAGGCATTGACATACCATCACAAAAGCACAACTGAATATTCCACTATAACTATTAATGATAGAACCTTCGATTATTTAGTACTACTGGATACTTAGCAGCCCTATCTCACAATGATAACGAAACGTGCCATGATTCTAAGCCGTACAATGGACATCGGTTTACTACAAATATGCAGTAAGTAGGTCTTTTTTCGTCTGTTTTCAAAGCCTTCACAGATTCACAATAAAAATGCGAAGGGTAAAACCTAGGCTCTAGGAGTCCAGGCTACATAAATTTACCTTCGACATTTTAAGTCTTTCAGAAATACTCTTTGGTATGCCAGGTAAAATTTCCAAAGAGCCCGATGGCACTATTTTTGAGTTTCCTTCAATCTCGGCAGATAATATATTGTACATTGTATCTTCATTCACTTCAAATGAGCCATTCTTACTAAATGATTCTTCGATTAATTTAGAATAATCTGGAAATTTCTGAAATACAGAATACAAATTCAGAATCAAATAGTTATAATATTTTTCAATAGATACCTATATAGTATGCAGTGAAAAGTAACAGTATAGACAATATTTTAATCCAACCTTAATTTCTTCCAGACAAGAACTAAACAACGAACTGTGCCAACTGATAAAAGGATCAACAATCTGAAATTTGAAGGAGGAAATTTGGAATTATAAGCCGGTAGATTTAATTATATGGTAAATGTTTTCCATTTGAATACACGTTAAGTACCTAAGTAACCAACCTTTTTCAACGCTGCTTGATCTTGTTCATGCGGAGTTTTGCAACGAGATTTCCGAAGTATTGACATGATGAACTCTGTAAAATAAATTAACACTTATTAACAGATACACGCTGAATAGGATGAGGAGTCAAGAATAAACCAAGTGAACGAAATTGGTACCGAGGTAGTCTTTTGGTTTTTAGTTGAAAATATGTTACACATTCTTACGTAGGTTAATTTTTAATGAATATAAATAATGAAGATTGAATACGAATTCGAAAAAAAGTTAAATAGTAGATACGATATTGTTTTAGATTCACGCTCATTATTACAACATCTTCTTCAATGAATTCGGCTTTTTTAAGTCCAGATGGTTTTTTTCAAAGTATTAGTCGGCCAAAGAGATACGTAACTTATCCGTCGGGAACTGCTATTGGAGTAAGTAATTAATACGTAACATTTTCGTTTTAGACGACAAAATTGATGGCTTGCAATAATTTGAATCGTTTTTACATTTTTATTGCAGTTATTGGTAGCGATAGCGTTACCAGTTGAAGTACCAGAAGAGAATTTATATTTTTCGTTAAATTTTGAAGCTAATTATAATCTGCCAGATAATATAACACAATACTATAATTCGGATATTGCCAGAGTACTGCATAGTGTCACTCGACGATCTACCTACAACCTAATACAGAATCAACTTTCAAGGTAATATATGTCTATAAAATATGCTTCCATTCACAGCGTAAGATAAGTTTATTGAACTCTATCAAGATTGTGAAACGAATCATTTTGAAATAAAATTTATTATTAATTTATACCCAAAAAAACGTATTAGAAAGAAAATTCAAAAATTAGAACTAGAAAATTAATTAGGTACTAGTTGCAACCCACCGCGATGTCCACTACCGTGTAGCAATTTGATTTGAAATTTATAATAGATATAATCCTCGTAAGAAAAAACCATAGGGAGAAAAAAAAATCTATAGGACACAGAGAGACGGAGCTATTTTTTAATATCTTTTTCGTTTTTCTTATTTTTTTTTTAGTTAGCAAGAAATAAAAAAGTAAGGGATGTAATTCGAGGAAAATCTAAAAATATACACTCAGGGAGGTTACAGACTTCCACTTAGGCTTAAAACCTTCCTTGAGATAATCAACTTGTTGAGAGTAACCAACTCCTTTACATAAAATGGCTTTCTTCTCTCTTTCTCTATCTATGTTTTCTCCCTTTAGACTCAGTTCATTTTCAAACCATTTATTTGCCTGGGCCATGTACCTATACAGCATATCTACTAAATAAACTTAAGTACACTACAATTTTTGAGGTTTTCTTTAGAAAATCTACTTATTTCGCTTGGTGCGGTATTAGCCTCCAGGGTTTGGGGTGGGTACAATTTTTGTTTCATATCCTCAGTAAAATTTTGTTACAAGTAACTCAAATTCATTTATATATATGTAAAAGACGAAATCGTCTTTCCTCGAATAACACCAAATCTTGCTCATACTTGCGAGATTTTGACCTTTTTTCATGTTTATTTATGTATGACCTAGGCTAAGATGTTGCGAGGTAATAATTTACTGAATGAGAACTGTTTATCGACTATTACGTAATTTCATTCATTCACCTCATTCATTCCATTATCAGATGACAACATTTTCGACTAATCTTGACTTGAACGTTTTTCTTTGTTATCGTCATCGACTTCGTATCTTATTCCCGATAATGTTTCATTGATACTTTACTTCATTCATTTGCGCGGTCATTCACTGTTGACCCAGATATACAGATTTATTTTCCATTTGTTCGTTTCGTGTACATAAACTTGAATTTTCTAATTTCACTTTGATCAATTAATTACGTGTGAATAAATATTATTGAATCTAAACGATCTCACACTTTATTCCTATTTGAGTGCAAATTAGAATCAGTCGCGAACGAACTTACGAATTAGAAAATTCTCATAAATCTTTTATAAATAAACAAAAGTTTTGGAATTTCGTATTACTTTTTCACCATGTTGTCCATGAAAATCCAACTGCTGATGATGGCTGAGGGCGCAGAGAAAACAACAACCCTAAACATAAAAAGAATTTGCTTGTTCCGAGATGGTATTTGGTTCGACTTTCCTGAGGAGCTGCAGAAGGCCTCACTGCACAAAGAACTCATGACCTTGGGTCCTCCAAAGAGCGCAGCATCCGTACTTAGAAGTAGAGGCCAATACAGAACTATCAATGTGTCTATCCCACCAGAGATTGCGAAGATGTATATGGACAGAGAAGACAACTTCATCTTCAAAGAATTTCTGTTACCAGAATTTTCACCACCAGACCAAGCCAAACTGAAAGAGGATACTGAGTCAACGACCCCACATACTAAAGACAAAGATGAGTCCGTCAAAAGCATCATAAAACATTTTTTGATAGAAAAATTTTTGCCGAAAAACAAAAACGTCACAGCTTGGTGTGACTCCTTTGAGAGGGAATCTCAACGTTTCAAACTGGATGGCCAGAAACAAATAGAAGGGTTCAAGAGTTGCCTTGAATCATCAATGGCGGACTGGTTAAATCAATGAAAGCTGGGACTCAATTCTGCGTGGTCAAACTGGAGATCTGATCTGATCGCAACCTTCGGCGATTTATCTTGGAAATCAATTTGGTATGCATACAAATATAGATATATGAGTGGGTCAAACATTGAATTCGTGGTTAAAAAAGAAAAATTACTTTTAGCAATAGACAGAAATTTACCAGATTTTGTAATTTTAGACTTAGTTGTTCTCGGCCTACCCATCCACATTCAAAATTCCCTCAAAACTAATGTCGTAACTTCTCTGAGAATATTGCATGATAAATTAAAAAAGTTCGAGGCGGAAGACAGAGCCAGTGACGTAAACAAAAATTTAAATTTTCAAAAAAATAATTCCAAAACATCTTTTAATGTAAATAAACCCGAACAAAATAATAATAATAATAATAATAATAATAAAATAACTGTTGAAAAGAAGAACAATTCCGAAAAGAAACCTTGTCCTAACTGCGAGAAAAGAGGGTACTCGGAGAGATTTCACCCCGAGGCCCTGTGTTGGTTTAAAGACAAGCCTTTTAATAAGAAAACTATTAACAAAATAGAAGTCGAAAATTCTCTATCTGACGAAGAGACAAAAAACTAATTTATTCGCCGCTGATCAAAATTAATTTATGCCTCAATAATAAAGTTTTCTGCAAAGGAGTTTACGATTCTGGATCAAATATTTCAATAATCAATAGAAATCTGATAAACTCTATGAAAATAGAGGCATTTAAACACATAGTAAAATCTTTTCGGATGATCAGCGGTCATGGCAAAGTGTTGGGAATTGCCAAAATTAACGTAAAAATTTTTTCCCAAAGTAAAGATGTTTTTGTTTTTGTGCTTGACGAAAAGGAATTTGATCACAATTTCTTAATAGGTCTTGATCTGATTCAGGAATTTGGCTTGTACCAAGACGAGAATTTAAGAATTTATCAAAAAAAAAGAAACCAATTAAACAATTTTCATAATGATAATAGCAACAATAATTTAGAAAATTTCAATATAAAAATATCTAAGACAGAATTAAATTTAGATCACCTAGATGATGGAAAGAAAGAAGAATTAAAAAAGGTTATACATGATTTTAATTATGTTTTTTCCAAAAGTAAATATAATGTCGGAAAGGTCACTGACTACTGTGCCACCATAAAATTAACTGAACATAAATACATCTCGCGCAAACCTTACAGATGCAATATTATAGACCAAAAAGAGATAGAAAATCAGATCACTCAGCTGCTTGATGCTGATATGATCGAGGAATCAACCTCTCCCTTTGCTGTGCCCGTCACTTTAGCGTTTAAGAAAAATGCAGAGGGTGTTAAAGTAAAAAATAGAATGTGTGTTGATTATTCCGCCCTTAACAAGATAATAGTTCCTGAGAGTCAACCTTTTCCCCACATAGATGATTTGATAGTAAAAGCAAAAGATTGTAAATGGTTTTCAGTCCTTGATATTAATAGTGCCTTCTGGTCCATACCTATAAGAAAGAAAGATAGATACAAGACTGACTTTGTGACTCAGACTGGATATTACAATTGGAAAAACATGCCCTTTGGATTGAAAACCAGCCCTGCTATTTTTCAACAATTTTTAAGAAATATATTAAAAAGAAAAGACCTAGATGATTTTTGTGTCAATTACATAGACGATATTTTAATATTTTCAAAAACCTTCAAAGAACATTTAGAACACTTAAAAAAACTCTTTGTTGCTGTCTATGAAGAAGGTTTTAGACTAAGTTTAACCAAATGTGATTTACCCCACAGTAAAGTAAAATATCTAGGTCATTGTGGGGACTCACTGGTATGAGGTAAAGGGGCTCAGACCCCTCAATGACAGTTGCCGCCCCAAAGGGCAGGCTAATTACTCGTCTGTACGACGTTAAACTAAACACAAAATACGTTCGATTGTAATTACCTGCAAGTACATGCAGGTAATGTACAAGTACCGAATTGTGACATCACCAAACAATGTCACAATCCATACACGAACCAGCCAGCCATCTCTTATCACAATAGGGGATGATGCGACCTGGCCGCCCTCACCGACGTATATATTACCTTACGTACGTGTGTTTGTGTGCGTGTAAATAAACCGTATATAAACCGCCCGAACTGGCTCTAAAATTGCCAGTGTTCGGTCTGGTTCTGGCTTACCCATACTTACGTACAAAGTGGCTGAACACGCTTAAATTCTGTTGAATTTCCTTCTGGTGAGAATATCTCTCACGACAAGGTATTCCACAGTGGTGACCCCGACGTGATTTTTGGCTACATCGTGAGGTATCTGGAGGCGCGTTGGGCTATTACAAAAATTCGGCGCAGTGCGCTGGCGAGATACTTGCTTGCTCGGCAAATTAAAAATATTTTTTTTGCAGACTAAGACACCTTTTTGGTTGTGGAAGTAGAGTCTGCTGAAGTGGGAATTTATACCCCTCTCCTTAAAATATATAAACAAGGAGAAACAAGACAGTAGACCTGGAGGAAGAAGGTTGGACTCATCCCCCAACTCTCCCAACTTTGACTCGACACTCTACGAATTTACCAAAAACTGATAAGGCCCTCAACACCCAGAATTAGCACGACTGGGAACTGCAATAAATAAAGAAGAACTCGCAGTCAAAACGTTGAGAAGTGGTCGAACTTTAAGCCAAAGTTCAGACCCAAAAACACCTGTCCTACAAAAACAGGAGCCAGTGTTTTCAACCAGCAAGGAAGGAAGTAGTTCAGTGGAATACACTTGTCACCAGAAAGACATAGCAATGGTTCCACCACCAACTGAAAACCCACAACCATCGCAGGGAGGTAGTAGTCAGCCGCAGCTGACATCCGAAGTTTTGGCACAGATTATGCAACTTTTGCAATTGCAGCCAGGACAAAACCCCAACTTCTATAGACGGAGGATAGAGATCCCCGAATTTCTGCCCAATGAGGTAGATTTGTGGTTGACACTCTTGGAAGGCAGGTTCAAGACAGAAAATATAACACTGAACCAGCGGTATTTACACATTTGTGAAGGCATGCCCCCGCAGATAATCCGCCACATTCCAGACATCATGGAATGCCCTTCGACAGAAGATGACAAATATGCCTGGTTCGTCAAGAAGATCAAGAATGTTTTTGGAAAAACAAAGAACAAAATAATTGATGATGTGATGGGTGGTATGAAGATGGGGGATGACAAACCCTCGATCTTCATGGCGAAGTTAAGGCAGAAGGCGGACAATATCGTAGCCCCTTCTGTCATAGGCAATCAATTTTGCAAACAACTTCCACAAAGTGTTGTGCAATGCCTAGCCTCCGTTGGTTCAACTGTGATCAATACATCCAGACTTGGACTTCCTTGCAAAATCAGCAGATAATGCGCTCAAATACACCAGGTCAAAGCCGGTGGTCAGTGCAGTATCTGCAGAGACTGGAGAGCTCACTCAACTTCGAGCCCAAATAGCTCAGTTGACCGAAGAAGTTAAACGGAACAAAAGCCAAGGCTCAACGAAACCCAACAGCAGCTGGCAACAAAGATCCAAGAGTAGAAACAACAACAACAACAACAGCAATAGCAGAGGACGTCAGTCCCGGTCCAGAGACCGCAGATCTAGTTCCAGTACCAGGGGTCAGAGTTCAACTCCCCCTAGAACATCATCTCCCAAAACCCAGTCTCGAAATTGGGATGATAAAAATTGTTTTTTCCACAACCGGTTTGGCGTGGAGGCCACCAAATGCAACAACAGATGCAAATGGTGGGGTAAATCCTACAATAAGGAAGCGTCAAACTAGAACGAGGGGCCATCTATGCGGCCAAATCCCCCTCAGAAACACTCATGCCGCCTGTTTGTCAAGGACAGGACTAACAGGAGATGGTACTTAATAGACTCAGGTGCAGACTTGAGTATATTGCTAGTAAATAAAAACAAGAAAGTACTTCCTCCAAAATATTACCTCCGTACTGTGAATGGTCAAAACCTTCCAGCTTACGGACTCGAGACCAGCAAAGTCGACATCGGACTTAAGGAAAAGATGACGTGGTCCTTCACGGTTGCTGATGTTCCAAACCCGATCCTGGGTGCAGATTTTCTTGCACATTATGGCCTGATCATTGACCTCAAACACGGCAAACTGATCAATAGTGAAACTAAAAATTGTGTGGATGGCAAAACGCATGCTTACAGACTGGACACAAACATATCCAGCTGTACAAAAGTCGACGGATAACTCTTACGGATCCTGTCTGACTCTGCTGGAGTCACTCAACCATCAATTCGCAGGCATCCTACATACAAACACAATACAGTTCATTACATAGAAACCAAAGGACAGCCTTGCCACACTAGAGCACGAAGGTTACTGCCTGACAAGCTCAAAGCGGCACGGGAGTACTTTCATCGCATCATTGAGGAGTTCGTATGTCGCCCCTCAAAAAGCTCATGGAGCTCCCCTATCCACATGACCAAAACAGCAAGTGGAGAGTGGCGAATTGTTGGAGACTACAGAGCCTTAAATGCCATAACAGTTCCTGATCGCTACCCAGTCCCCAATATAATGGACTTCAACGTGAACATGAAGGGTAAAACAATGTTCACCAAAATTGACATCAACTGGGCATTCCACCAAATTCCTAGAGCCGACCAGGACGTACCAAAGACAGCGGTTATAACCCCCTTTGGACTATTCGAATACCTTCGAATGCCGTTTGGACTTCGCAACTCAGCACAAACTTTCCAGAGATTTATCAACGGACTGTTTAGGGAATTGCCGTTTGCATATGCATACTTGGATGATATCTGCATTTGCTCTGAAGGCGGTGAACAACAGCACGAGGAGAATGTGAGAGCCGTGGTACAGCGTATACACGCCGCCGGACTCACTATCAATGTAGGTAAAAGCTTATACGCACAAACTGAAATTGACTTCCTCGGCTACAAAGTCTCGACCGAAGGCATTTTCCCTTTAAAGACCAAAGTAGAGCTAATACTGAACTTCCCGAAACCCTCAAATGTTGCTGAACTCAGGCGTTTCTTGGGGATGGTGAACTTCTATAGACGTTGCATGAAGAATGCAGCAGCCGAACAAAGTAAGCTGTTTGCAATAATTAAGACAAGTAAAAAGAAAGACAAAACTCCACTCGAATGGAATGAAGAAGCCGAAAAGGCCTTTGAGAAAATCAAAGATATACTGGCAAATGCAACTCTATTGGCTCATCCAGATGAAAGTCTGCCATTACGTGTGAGTACCGATGCATCCGATTTTGCTATTGGTGCAACCCTGTACCAACTGGATAAAGACAACAAAAAGTTACCGCTAGCTTTCTTCTCGAGGAAGCTCTCAAAAACAGAAAAGAACTATAGCACATACGATAGGGAATTGCTCGGAATTTTTGCTGCGTTGAAGCATTTCAGGCACCAATTAGAGGGTAGATGTTTTTCTGTGTATACTGACCATAAACCCTTAACATATGCCTTTACACAAAAAGCAGAACCGGCATCGCCGAGAAGAGCGCGACAATTAGACTATATTGGTCAATTGACTACCGACATTCAGTATATAAGTGGAGAACTTGACACTCCAGCTGATGCCTTGAGTAGAATCAAAGCTATCTCAGCTCCTGTCCAATTGCCTTATGCTGAAATAGCTAAAGCACAGCTTAAGGATGCAGAACTGCAAGAGTTGTTATCGAATGATGATACTACTCTCAAATTGAGACAGCGAAAAATTCCCAGAACTGATGTTTTATTAACATGTGACATCAGTACAGGTAAGAATAGGCCATTTCTACCGGTAAAATATCGCAGGCTGGCTTTCAACAGTGTACACAACTTGTCACATGCTGGGCCAAAATGTAGTGCTAAATTAATTTTGGAAAGATTTGTATGGCCACGAATGAAGTCTGACTGCAACAAATGGGCTCGCAGTTGCCTGAACTGTCAAGAATCCAAAGTAGGAAGACACACTCGCTCGCCCCTCAAATCCTTCAAACAAACAGAGAGGTTTAAAATGGTTCATATGGATTTGGTAGGCCCATTGCCACCATCTCAAGGACACAGATACCTGTTGACGATAATAGACAGGGCAACACGATGGCCAGAAGCAATCCCTCTACACGAGATGTCAGCTCCCACAGTAGCTGCAAGGTTATACGATACCTGGATTGCGAGGTACGGTGTACCAGAAGTCATAGTTACAGACCAAGGTGGCCAATTTGAGAGCTCACTCTTCAAAGAGCTGTCCAATAAGCTTGGTGTTCAACACAGTCATACCACAGCTTACCATCCTCAAGCCAACGGCAAAATCGAGAGATGGCATAGAGCACTCAAAGCCTCCATCATGTCTCATGATACTAAGAGATGGGTAGATATACTTCCTACCATCCTCTTAGGCCTTTGATCGGCCCTACAAACCAATACAGGTCACTCTGCAGCGTAATTAGCGTTTGGCGAAGAGCTACGCCTCCCAGGGGACTTCTTCACAGAATTGAAAGAAGTTAGCCCCAAAATCATGGTACAAAACATAAGAAATGATGCCAACAACTTTCTAAAACAGGCAGCTCGCCATGGCCAGCCCAAGATTTACGTCTCGAAACACTTGGCCAATACCTCACACGTATTTGTTAGAGACGAAAAAATGAAATCTGCGCTGGAAAAACCATATGCCAGTCCTTACAAAGTAGTATCATGAGATGAGAAAAACTTTGTGATACTCATTGCAGGCGAACCTCGAACAATTTCAATTGACAGGTTGAAGCCTGCATACATGGTAAGTGACGATAAAAGAATAAAAAGGTTGCAGAAGGAAAATGTAGAAAATATACAGACAGATTCACCAATAAACACAGACAAATCCGTCAAAAAAAGTGAAAAAAATACCTCACAACAGAAAACACCAAAAAAGTCAGTAAGATTTTCGGACAATGTTACAACCAAAACATTTGATCTTGAGGCCCCCTTATGTCCACGTAAAAGAGGCAGGCCCCCTGGCAGTAAGAAACGTAAAAATTCCCGCCCTTCTCGCATGTCTGAGAGGAAAATTTACTCCCAAAAAAGTAATATCTGCTACGTAAGTTAAAACTCGCTAAAAAATATGCGAGGAATATCGGAAGTCCGCGAGACAAAAGAAACTCCGGAGATAAGCAAACGAGGAATGCCAACAGAAAGAAAATGACAGGAATAAACAAATGCACGTGCAATACGGAAAAAAAACATTGCAACGTGCGTTTACCGTTAAACACAAAGATTATCTCAATGTTGTGACGTCACAAGCGGAGATTCCTTTGTAGTAGAAATTCGAAAAATTATATTCACTGAATTTATTTCAGGCATAACTCTGCTTAAACCGATCATAACTTAACCGGAAAACTTGCATATGGCCGAGAATTTTAAGCGCTATCCCCTCTACATGTTGATAAGAAGATTCGGAAATAAAGAAAAATAACTGTAATGGTAAATCAAAAAATGAAGTAAAGTCACCGATTTCAGAACCACCAGAATACTTGGATGTGTTTTCTGATATTTTTGTTTCCTTTTCCTAATAAATCTGTTCTTATGTCACTTCCAATTACCATCCCGAAGTACCCCACCTCCCAATTTGCCTGGAAAACTGCTGAGTCTGTGAGGGCTCAGCAGTTCCGAGCAAAGAACGGAGCTGGAAAAGATAGAGGAGGAGCTCCTCATGGATACGGCTCCTCCCGTTGATCAAGTCTTGTCGGAGATGACAACTCTGCTCCTGCCGATCATCTCTCCTACCCAGTCACCAACGGAATCGGCCCCGGAACTGGAAACACCGAGATCAGTGCCAAAACCCACAGAGACCAGGGAGCCAATGAAGTTTCTCTTCACAGGTGAGCGGGCAGCAAATAAGAAAGCCAAGATGGTTGCCTTAGCATCGGAGACTTCGAACTCTCCGATGTTAAGGAAACCAGTCTTCAAACTACCGCTGCCCCCTCACTCCCGCTGCCACCCCTATGCCTACACAAAAACTTGACCACCGAGGCAAAGGGGAGAAGGCAGCCATGCCCAGTACCAGGCGTGAGCCGATGCAAGAAGACAATTGTATGAATGCGTCGGCGCTGCAGTTGGGAGTGCGCTGGCTAAGTGGGAGGCAGACCAGAAGAGACGCTCATAATCCCGCATGTCCCCCCAGGCCTTGCGCATTTTTGATCATTTTTGCAGCGCAAAAACTTAGGGGGAGTAGCTGTGGGGACTCACTGGTATGAGGTAAAGGGGCTTGGACCCCTTGACAACAGTTGCCGCCCATAAAGGGCAGGTGTACGACGTTAAACCAAACACAAAATACGTTCGATCGTAATTACCTGCAAGTACATGCAGGTAATGTACGAGTACCGAATTGTGACATCACCAAACAATGTCACAATCCGTACACGAACCAGCCAGCCATCTCTTATCACAATAGGGGATGATGCGACCTGGCCGCCCTCATCAACGTACGTATTACCTTACGTACGTGTGTTTGTGTACGTGTAAATAAGCCGTATATAAACCGCCCGAACTGGCTCTAAAATCACCAGTGTTTGGTCTGGTTCTGGCTTACCCGTACTTACATACGAAGTGGCTGAACACGCTTAAATTCTGTTGAATTTCCTTCTGGTGAGAATATCTCTCACGACAAGGTATTCCACAGTCATTATATCAAAAACAATGCTATTTACCCCATTTTTGATAATGTTTTACCGGTTCGGGACTTCCCTACTCCCAAGAATCAAAAAAATGTCAGACAATTTCTTGATAAAATAAATTTTTCTCGTTCCTATATACCAAATTCTTCTATGATTTTAGCACCCCTTCACAATTTATTAAAATATCATGTCCCCTTTTTATGGAACGATAAATGTGAAGAAAGTATGTTAATAGAAATAAATAAATTAATAAAATTAATTTTTAATATATTATTTTTTATTATTGTATTTATTATTATTGGAAATCAAAAAATTGTTCTAGAAATAATTGAAAATACTAAAATCATGTAATTAAATAAAGTTGAACAAACTATTAAATATTTTCTTATATATAAATATTTATTAATTAATTCAACATCGAGGTAATAATCATAACTTTTTATTTGCCCGTCAATTCATTTAAATTTTGAATAAGTCGAAACAGAGTAAATTAATTGGAAAATTAATTTAAATTAATAAAAAAATATATAATTTTCTGTTACTATAAATATAATTTTTTGTTCCGAACCATGCCTAGCTATTTTCAATCCAAAAAGGGAAACAATTATACAGACTGACGCCTGCCTAGAAGGAATTGGTGCAATTTTAAAATAGAAACAAGATGATGGTTCATTTAAACCAACTGCCTTTTTCTCAAAGAAATTAAACGAGGCCCAAAAAAGAAAAAAAGCAGTGTTTTTAGAATGCCTAGCAATCAAAGAAGCATTAATATATTGGAGACACAGACTATTGGGATTAAAATTTAAAGTATTCTCTGATCACAAACCTCTAGAAAACATGAAAATTAATACAAAATATGATGACGAACTCAGAGAATTAATGTTACAATTATCCCAATTTAATTTTGAAATAAAATATGTGCCGGGAGAAACTAATAATGAAGCAGATTGTTTGTCTCGCAATCCAGTTCTTGAAAATTTTGAGGCCTCCTCTGAACTCAGAGTAGTAAATTTCATCGATATAAAAGACATTATAAACGATCAAAAAATGGCACTTAAAGACTTTAAAAGAATAAAAAAAGAAAATCTTTCAGAAAAAATTAACGTAATATTTTCAAAATATAAAGCTTCTAAAAAAAAAAATAATAATTTCTGACAATTTTGCGAAAGAACTAATAAGAAAGACTCATCTGAAATTTGGACATATCGGATCCAAACAGATCGAACTCACTCTTTTTCCAAAATTTTATAATGAAAATTTCAGAGAACTCATAAAAGATTTCTGCAAAAATTGCACCACTTGTATCAAGAACAAAACACAAATTCTGGTTAAGTTCGGTCATCTTTCTCACCATGGACCAGCTACAAGGCCTTTCGAATATATGTCCCTTGACACAATAGGCGGATTTTCAAGTAATAACTCGAACAAAAAATATTGTCATTTATTAGTTGACCATTTTTCTAGATTTGCCTACATTTTAACCTCAAAAACACAAACCGCCAAAGATTTTATTAAAATAATAGAAGATGTTTTAAAAAGTGGTCACAATATTTCTAATCTACTGGCCGATCAATATGGAGGAATAAACTCCAAAGAATTCAAAGATTTCATTCGAAAAAACAACATTAATTTAATTTTTACGGCAGTAGATTGCCCTTCTTCTAATGGATTAAATGAAAGATTAAATCAAACATTAGTAAACAGATTCGATGTAAAATTAACGAAAATCAAGAAAACAAAAAGAAATCATGGTCCGTCCTTATGAAAGAATGTTTAAAAGAATATAATAATACTATTCACTCTGTAACAAAATTTTCTCCAAATTATTTAATGAATAACGTAAAATTTGAAAAAATTTCAGAATTTGGAGACAAAACAAACAATTTAGACAAAGATAGACAGACCACTTTTGAAAATTTGTGCAAGAATCACAAAATTAACAAAAAAAGATTCGAGAAAAATAAAGTAAAAGTAACTTTCAAATAGGAGATAATGTATTTGTCTTGCACGGAAACCCCTTAAATAAAAATAAACTAGATGAGATCAGGACTGGACCATACAAAATCTTGAACCAAGTATCAAATTCTATTTTTCAGGTTGACTCAGGCTATCAAAAGCAGGAATCCAACTTGTATCACGTATCGAAACTGTACCCTTATATTTAAGATGAATTGTATTGAACGACGAATTTTCACTCTTTTTTCTGTATACTTTATATAATAATCAATAGTTTATCTGTATATTATGAATTTATTTTGTTTTCTCGGTGTGGGGATGTAAAAGATGAAATCGTCTTTCCTCGAATAACACCAAATCTCGCTCATACTTGCGAGATTTTGACCTTTTTTCATGTTTATTTATGTATGACCTAGGCTAAGATGTTGAGAGGTAATAATTTACTGAATGAGAACTGTTTATCAACTATTACGTAATTTCATTCATTCACCTCATTCATTCCATTATCCGATGACAACATTTTCGACTAATCTTGACTTGAATGTTTTTCTTTGTTATCGTCATCGACTTCGTATCTTATTCCCGATAATGTTTCATTGATACTTTACTTCATTCATTCGTGCGGTCATTCACTGTTGACCCAGATATACAGATTTATTTTCCGTTTGTTCATTTCACGTATATAAACTTGAATTTTCTAATTTCACTTTGATCAATTAATTACGTGTGAATAAATATTATTGAATCTAAACGATCTCACACTTTATTCCTATTTGAGTGCAAATTAGAATCGGTCGCGAACGAACTTACATATATATGTATATAAGTCAATTTCTTATTCCCCTCCATGTATAGGTCACAAATTTTTGTCCGATAATCACAAAATTTGGTACAAACATTTTTACTAAGCCAAGGACCAGACCTGTTGATGCTTGTGCGGATCAGCCAAATGAAGCTTCCAGTACTACCATTTTTTTTTTTTTTTTCTATAAAATGATCAATTTTGCACCAATAGCCACAAAATTTGGAATATTAATTCATTGTAGTATACTATTAATTTTGGTTCAGATTGGCCAGACGGTACTCCTGGTATGCTATTTTCATTTTTACATCCTATACTATAATACGAGCAATTATTGTACGTGGGTATGTGTGTATGTAAATGTGTTACAAAGAACTGGACCGATAACGTTGCTGAAAATTACAGTATGGAGCTTTTTGGGTACAAAAAAGTGATCGACATAGGTCTCAAGTTTGAGAAAATTTATTAAACAGATATATGAGCATTTCAATCTATCCACTAGCAGCAAGTGATAACAATGAACGCTGAAAAATTAACTGTTAAAGTAACGAATAAGAAAGGTTTTATTAGTGAATTTTGTTAGGCTGAAACATTCTATGATTATTACGATTTATAACTAGTGAAGTATGAGTTAAATATATCGATCTTAATTGGCAAGATATATGAATATGATAATATAAAAGGAAAAACCTAAGAAATATATTACTGAAATTCTCCCAGCTTGATTAAAATTAAACAAGTATCATCTTTTTCCACATCCAAGTGAAGCTCGGTGAATAAGGTACTTGGTCATAAGATGAGAAATTTTGGAATCATATGTACAAAATTTGAAACAAATACTCACTATAATTTATTGTAACATGCTACCAATTTTGTTGAGGATTGAACCTATGGTACTTCTAATAAAGATGATGAAAATTATCCGTTTCATGAAAAAAGAAAATGATTAGTACCATTTATTCATTTTGACTTAATTTTTTTTAACATGTTTTTATACATTACTTAAAATTTTGTGTTCATGGTTTTGAAAAAACTACTGGGTAAATAGGCCTGAAATTTTTATAAAAGATAGTTCTCATATTGGAGCAGGTCTGAAAAAAGTTTTTTGCCTATCAGTTAATTGGTTTCTGAGAAAACTGGACAACAAAACATTCCTGGAGAAGTTGTTTTTCTGGGATTCTGAGAAAATTAAAAAAGGAATTGGGCTCAAATTTTCACGATAGACTTTCCTAATGTTGGTTATAGTTGCTTAGAGGTTTGGTGCCTATTAATTAAGTAGTTCCCGAGAAAACTGGAGAAGAAAAATTGCTGGAAAAAATGTTGCGTTTGCGGTTTCAAGAAAACTACCAAACAGATAGAAGATAGCTATTGTATGGGAACAGATCTGAAAGAATTATAGTGTTCATCGGTTCAGTAGTTCTCAAGAAAACTGGGAACAAAAAATCTCTGGAAAAGCAGTTTTTATCCATAAAACGTCGACAGATTGATATTTTAGCTAAACATATGGATAATTTTTGATAGTTTTTTGTAATTTCTTAACCTGAAACTAGCAATCAAATATCAACCACTATCAATATAAATATCAAATTATATCGATATAAATATCTATTAATATTCATATAAATATGGATTAATATCGATATATATATAGATTAGTATCACATTATTTTAAAATTTTTTCAAGTAAGCTCTTGGTCCCTTTCCAAACTGGATTTTCTAGCAAAGCATTGCTGCTCTTTAGTTTTTTGTTTTTTGTTTTTTTAATTTGCATGAACTCCTCTTTTTACAAAAATTAACCACATTTTCAAGTTTTATTCTTTTTATTTCATAACTTTATTATATTTCTTTCGTTTTATTTGAAATTACATGATTATTTACCATCATAATTAATTTTTCATTTCAAGAAATAAAGATTTTAAATTTCACATTGTCTAATATTTTTGTCAGCAGCTAAAAAATTTCCTACAATCATAACATACCATTAATGCATATAAACTTATAGACAATTAATGTGACCATCAAAATTCATAATTTCGTTTTCTCAAAAACCTATTTTTTCTAGCAAGGCTTGCTGCGCTAGAATTTTTCAACTTTTTACTATCCATATTTCAGAAATTGGTTGATACAGAAGTATAAAATTTTATACTTATAAATAATCTATGTTGAGTAAAATTATGTTTAAGGCTGAAAAAAATGTAACAAATATTTTTTGATGAGGTGAGGAGCTTAAAATCCACAACTTATTCCCCATGAGGGCTATGGACTTTTCTCTTCTGATGGTACATTTACATTCCGAGACCTTTATTCTTTGAATATCTCAATCATGAAAATTGATTTCTTTTTAACTCAATGCCACAGTAGAAAAGAACCTTACAGAAATTAACATATAGATTGTATTAATTACACAAGGGCGGTAGTAAAAAGAGCGAAAAATCCGGAAAGTGGGTCGGGTACGATGTAAAAAGAGCAAACCTCTCACACTTAGTAGAAATGATATGAGATAAGAGAATAAATACAGGAATGGATTAGTGATATACAAGATAGTACTGTTCGCTCTATTTACATATCCAGTGCGGACAGCGTTCATTTTCATTCGCTCTTTTTACAATCATGAGTACCCCCAATCTTGCGGATGTCGCTCGGCGGTGATTAATTTCGCTCTTTTTACAATCGCCCCTTACATAAATTAGATCAAAATTTAGATGAAACTGAAATTTTAGAAAACAAAATGGGAGATTAACTAAAAATGTTGGATAATATTCCAGAAATACTATACTACAAATCCCACCCTCAAGTGTTGTACTAAATTTTCAGTACCATATTTTATACCTCCAAAAATTATTTTTTGGATAGTGAATTAAAAAACCTTGAGGAGCTAAATAAATAGTATTCGAATAGAAATTCATTAACATAAAATTGGTAATATTAGTTATTTGTGACATAAATGCAAAAAGTAGGTGATTTTGATACGAGTGTAAATTTTGTTATGCGAGTCGAAGGCGAGCGTTGTAAAGCACATGAGTACCAATCATCTACTTTGAACGCACGTCACATTCCATTTTTTGAAACATCTCCTCCCTTCATAAAAATAAATAAATAAAAAGGCAAAATTGTTTTCTTATGCAACCAAATAATAATTAATTATTTTAATTTTTTTAAACCAAAAAATTTTCGTACCACTCTCAGCACCATTAGAAAAAATAACGAAAAATAATTTTTAGAACCAAATAACAAACTTAATAATATTACTTTAAAACAAACAAAAAACTGAAAAAGTAGTCGAGCCGTGCAAGAAAGTGGCGCCCAACAATATATTTTCGCGTCGTATTGAAATTCGCTCCTATTTGTTCAATCAAGGGCCATTGAAAAACTAGTTTTTCGGTTGGGTGTTGCAAAAAATATATTCTACCAATGTTTTTCCTATGGGTCATAGAAGCCGAGATATCGGGTAGTGAAAAAGGGTAGTTGTTTAAAAATAACAATGATATTATTTTCAAATTAGATAGCCAAGGGAATTAGCATATCGAGATTCTAACCAATCGGTAGTTTATACACCTACACTATATTTCATAAGCATACATACAGCATACATGGTAGGGGCGTAATAACATTTCTTATTTTCAGAAGCTCGAGAATTCACGAGAGAGGAAAAACCAAAAATTGCTAATGGGGAAATTACGCATTACTTAATAGCATACCATCATTAGGGGGTGTTCAGAGTATACCCCCTCCAACGTAAACAAAAAACAAAAAAAAACATGAAAATAAGAGAAAAATTATACATAATTATGTATAATGTATATTTACGCGATAAGTTAGGCATAATATAATATTTATTTTTCAAATACTTTAAATCATAATAGTTTTGGGAGTTAAGGTTAATGCTACGAACACAAGTTCAAGAACCATATTTATTTACAACAAAGTTTTTTACATCAAACTTTTTTTTTGTTCGTCCTAATACACAAAGAAAAACAATTTTCCAGTGGATTAACCTCCTGTAAAAAATTTAGCACAAGCAGTGACGGTGGAATTTTTAGTAAGTACAGTATTTCTGACATAGGTCTAAGATTTTTGCTCCATCTCCCGTTTTGTCCCCAAAAATTCCTCGACATTTACTAATTTGCCTGGGTTACTACACGAAAGACAGGCTGTGAATAAAAGAATATGGCAATACTGATGGGATAAATTGAACAAAAAGTTGAAATAACTTTATGGATGTTTAATTAGTCTTCAATTTTTCATTTAAGATTTCAGGTTAGTAGTCTACATACTATAATTTGAGTAATTTATAATTATTGCTTCAAAGAAAGTTAAAAAGTAACTCACAATCTGCAACGTAGATAATGTATTACTTAGTCTTAAAAATACGACAATAAGCCAAAAGCGATCAATAATATTCGGTGTAAAATATAGAAGAGCACAGTTTTTTTGTGCATCAACTCATAAATTTTTAGATCAAATAGAAAGTTTTCGGAATCACTTCGAAACATTTTGAATTTTTCAACATGTTCCAGACTGGGCTATAATGGAGAAGAATGTTTGCTGAGATTGATCTGCGAGACTGCAGCTGAAGATTTACAAACCAGCGGATTGTTGGAAGCTTTATTCTTTATAATATTTCGGTATGAATTTCGTCATTTAATTTTATATAACTTGCTCAACCTGTACGAATAATTCGCACAGATAATACGGATAGCAACTGATCCATCCATCAGTTCTGAAGCTCTGGCGTAATCAGTCTGCACATGCCTTTACTCGTTTCTACTTCATATTCACTACATACACCACAATTTTTGGAAACAGTAATGGCATTCCGGCATTAACTACATCAT
Source organism: Ericerus pela (assembly GCA_011428145.1). NCBI lineage: Eukaryota > Metazoa > Arthropoda > Insecta > Hemiptera > Coccidae > Ericerus > Ericerus pela. Next base: position 103,676 of record WOFM01000568.1, on the reverse strand, counting down.
AAAACCCTTTCATCGACACTTTTTTCATAAAAATCCGTCCATTCATTCAAGCGCAAGGAGGAAAAATGGATGCTGTGATCTCACAGGATTGATGATTATGTTTAAAAATGTGAGCACTTGTATTAATTTAAATAAAAATATGGGAATCCAATGAGCCAAAACACTTTACAGAGGTTGTTCGGAACTCGAAAGTTGTACAGAACTGACGGTAAAAAATAAATTACAAGCAGCCCAACTATGAAAGGATAATCCACGAGGGCTTTGGCCCATCAAAATTATTTTAGCCTCCCTAACCTTACTAAAAAAAAACAAGACAAATTTTCTTTCAAGTGATCCTCAAGATAGAAACAATATGATTTTTAATATCTCTTGGCAAGAAAAAATTTTATTAGTAATATTACTACGGTTTTCTCGAATTATTAAATGGCTCAGACTCTTTCATAATCTTTCAAAATCATCCGATAAGAAGGGGAAATGATATCATCTGAAATTTCTGTCATCTAGAAGCCATCTGTATGTTCAAATAATATTTTCATGAGATTAAAAAAATATTGAGACGAACGTGCAAATAAAAATGGGATCCCAGTATTAGTAGCTGGCTGTCGGGCTTATAGGCCACACATAAACGAGACTAGGGTTAATGTAAACGTAAAACACTAAAATTTTTTGTGCTAGATAAATAGTTTTTCAAACAATACTCACAAATTGATTTTCTTATTACAGTCCTTCGCAGTCACAGAATGAGAACTTATCCGAAAAGTATATACAAGCAGAGGAGTTCGGACTGATTTCAGGCAACTGTACACCAAAGTATACAAATTGTGATCTATCTGTCCTCAATCTATTCAGTATACTAAAAAATTAGGGAACACATTGTATTCGAATTGACAACTCGAATTCATGTTTCGCAAACACGCTCAGCATTCTATGAATAAATAAAACATTATACGTTAAATATTGTTTTATCAATAGATCCGAGTAGGTCCCATCACAACATGATATTGTTTTTACCGTCGGCTATAGCAATAGCGAAAGAGTCTCGCTCTATCATAATAAAAAGTAAATTATGTTACCCTTCGACCAATAAGAGATCGGAATTTCCTTCTTTTGTATTGATGTTCACTGAATGAGTAAAAATTGGAATTTTGCTATAAATATCAATTTTTCGGTCTCCTAAGGAATACGATATAAAGTAACAAACACTTTCGAAATGTTTAAAACCACATTTTACAAAGGTACGTAAATAATTCTTTATATTTTTCATGTTATCAGATTAAGATTAATGTTTCAAAATTATTCGAAGAGAATTGAAAGTATTCGTCACATCAGTAAGAATTGTGAATGACTAATGAAACGGAAGAATTTGCAAAGGTACAGTATCCGTATTGGATAAGAAATTGTAGTTGCTACAGTTGGCCCCTTGTACATCGTAGGTAATAATATAAAAAATGAGAATTTCTGAAAACAGCGTCCTCATTTCAAGAGCAGACAACTTAAATAATTTAAAAAAAAACTAACGCAGCAGTAGCTCCAATAGAAAACGTAAGTTTTCGAAAAATAGAAAATTATTAATTAAAACGTTATCAGTCCCATTAATCCTATTATTATTATTATTATTATTATTATTAATTATTTGTTATTTACTTTTATTATTATTATTATTATTATTATTATTAAAATTGAAAATTGCATCTATCTATGGGCACAGTATCCAGGGTTTATCTGTGGGAGGGATTTTACAATACTGAGGAAGTCTATTTTGCGAGAGGAGCGACCGAGTTTCAAATTTCTATTACACAAAAACGGTAACCTGTACTGTAGCCTAATAACAAGAAATTGGCTTATACTGTACATGTATATTTTCCATAATATCATCAGTATGTATACATATATATTATGGAGAGTTGATTCGTGTAACATTTTACACATAGTTATTTTTAGACACAGATGATGTTTTCAAGGAATGAAATTACTGTTTTGCACATTACTTTATAAATACTGAGATATAAATATACATATTAAATAATTTCATTCCCCGAAACACTCTATACTGTTGAAGAACGAAATTAGGAGAATCGGCCTTCCATTACATATAATATATACTCAGAGATATATACAAACGAATTTGAGTTTTTGAGGTGAGAATTTTTTTAAAGTTATGAAATGAAAAAGTACCTACTCCCTCCCAAGGTTGATCCATGACAGCAAGATTAATAAGTAAATTTTCATAGAAAAACTACTTAAAAATGTTCTTAAGAATCTGATTATTTCTAACCATATTGTAATGACCCCGCATGATTTTAGGGTATTAAGAGATGTAAAATCCATATCCATTCATTTAACTTATATCATATAGGTTAATTCAGACTTATTGCAGCAGGACTTAACTTAGGCAGGCTAATTATAAACATGAATGATGTATTCATCATATTCTCCAGTCTGTTTCAATACGATAAATTAGTGTCACTTTTGTTTGTCTATTTCAGGAAAAGTTAATCTTTTAGCAGTTACTTTTTTTTGATTTTGTGCAAATTAAACAAATAGGTTTGTCTAAATTTCATTGTAAAATATTTTAAATCACTTCTAACAAAACGATATGCAGTAGAAAGCGATTCACCTCTTTATTAGGAAAAAATGCGTGTTACACATACTCATAATATGCGTATGACATACAAATGTCCGTTTTTGTCTACATTAACTTATAATTTTATACATTTTGAGATTTTTTTTTTAAGAAAAAAGTCAGTTTTTTAATACATTGTACGCATAATATCACATCTACGCATATAAACTGTAGATGCCTAATTTGAGAATAATGGACAGAGTGCATACTATGGACAACACAACATATCCATGCTAATTATACTAATGTTAAGCGTATACATTGTATTTACATTGCACGTATCTGTGTACGGATACTCCAATTATGCGTGAAAAATTGTGCATATCTAGGGGTGAGTAGTCTCATTTCACATACCTATGTACACCCATCCGTATTTTTATAAAACGCACTTTTTGTGCACTAGGGGTACGTACTTCCTCCAAGTGTCGCAGACTATTTTTTGAAACACCTCTCTTACAAAAAATGTAAAAAAATGTTTTTTAAAAACATATTTCAACAATAAAAAAACTGCAATATTTCCTTTAATTTGAATTTTTTCATTTTAATTGGTTAAAAATGAATAAAACCATGATGGAATGCAGATTCAAGTGAATTTTCTCTTATTTCCATTAGTACTGACCCCCGATTTTTAGTTTGAATAGCGGCTGAGGAAATATTGATTGGAAGAGAAGAGGTTTTTGAATTCCAAAAACAGCAAATTTTCTATTTATTTGCATTTTTTTCATTCGTTTATTTTCCTCGAGCAGAAAAAGAGTTTTATAACAATACTAGGAAAGGATCAAAAAACCTTGGGCTATATTGTAGGCCGGTAGGCCAAGAAAAAGACGAGATCTAATCGACATGAATGTATTGAGAGAACGGACAAAACGAAACTGAAATACACGGCAGTGAGAATGTAACCGTAGGTACAGAGTATAATTAAAATGCGTGCAAGTCTAAGTATGTACATAAAAACAGATAAGCCGAGTAGCCTGCGCGTGTATCAGTTCTTCTTAACCTAGACAAAATAGTTAAAACCGCTACAAATGTCCCCCCCCCCTAAGAGCGGAGCGTAATAAGGTAAAAGTATACATATAATAAGATTCACGAGTAAATAAAATATTGAAGAGTATGAGAATAAGAAAATACAATTATAATAAGTCGAAATTGAAATTGGTCCGCAATACTCGATTCGTATAACAAAATGAACGTTTCTGTAAAGCACAACATATAACATAAAGACTAGAATGACGAGGTAAATAGTACATAAAATAAAGCGTAATATGAAGGAAATAAGAAATAATTTCACGTAATAAAATCAGTGAATCTGACAGGCGGTCGTCTCTCTCTACCAGATTGTCGTATTTGATTTTGAGCAATGTCGCCCTGTGCTACCAGAATAGGAGGGTTGGGGGGGAGTGCAAGTGGTTCGTTAATTTGATTAGGGAGAATAGGTTCGTTATTACAAATCTCTGGGAATTGCTGAAAATGATTTTCATCGTTAATATATATGAGTTTAGAATTATGTATAGTATTATTAGTAGTTTGACCCTCCTTTACCATTAGAGGGGTATTACCTTTTATTTTTAAGATTGATTTCGGCTGCTGTTCCACGATCGACAACGGTTTATCTCCACCATCTATTTGTAGCTCGTACGCCGGTTTTAGTCGCCCGATAGATACCGAATCCTTTTTTCCCTCTATTTCGAGTTCGTAGAACTGCTTGTGACGTTTTAGCACCGTATAGGGACCTTGGTATGGTGGCTCTAACGATGACCGCACTCTGTCGACACGTACGTAGACTCTTTTACACGTTTCCAGGTCACGATGTATGAACGGTTTTTCCTTTCGTCTGTTGTTGGCAGGGACCGGCTGTAATTCGCGCAGAATGGCCCGCAGGTGCTTCACGAACTTTGTAGAGTCCTCTCCTATCTCCGCCGATTGGTGTAGCTCGCCAGGTAGTCGTAGTCCTTGTCCAAAGACTATTTCTGCGCACGACACCCCACTTTCGTCTCTAGGTGCAGCACGAAGGCCCAGCAATATCGAGGGCAAATAGCAATACCAGTTTTGCGAGTAGCACATGAGTAGTTCTTTTAGTCGTCGATGGAGTCTTTCGACAAGCCCGTTAGCTTGTGGGTGGTATGCAGTGGTCTGTATGTGTTGTGCACCCAACAACCACGTGAGTTCCGCAAACAGATCAGAACGAAACTGCGGTCCCCGATCCGATGTAATTCTCAGTGGCGTACCATACCTGGCGATCCACTGAGTATAAAAGGCTTCGGCTACCTTTACGGCGGTGACAGTTCTTAATGGCACAGCTTCAATCCATCTAGACACCCTATCGATGAATGTACACAAGTACGTGTATCCATTCGACGGCCTCATAGGCCCCACGAGGTCGACATGTATATGTTCAAATCGTTCGCTCGGTGGGAAATTTCCTATCGGTGGTATGGTATGTCGATGTACTTTCACTTTCTGACACGTAGGACACCCTTTATGCCACTTTCGAATATCAGTGGTCATTTTAGGCCAATAATACTTCGATCGTATTAATCGTAATGTCGCTTTCAATCCATTATGTGCCACTTCATGGACTTGTTTCTATATACAATATCGGAGCGCAGTTGGCACGATAGGTCGTTCAATGCCCTCAAAAACGGAGCATAGCAGGGTCAGCTTTTTTCCGACTTTTACTTCTTTTAGGCTTTGATCGCGGTAACCGTTCGTTCTCCATTCGACTATTTCTGCATCATTTTTTTGTTCTTCTGCGATGTGGCGCAGTGAGACCGGTGCGTCGATCAACCCAACTACCGCGGCACCCGCCTCCTCCGGTCGGCTCAATGCATCCGCCACGACGTTTGTACTGCCCGCTACATGTACTATTTTGGTCGAGAACTGCGCAATATATTCGGTAAAACGAGAGCGGCGCTCCAATTTATTTCTTCTCTTGGTAGTGAAAAGAAACGTGAGTGGTCGGTGATCTGTGACTATAGTTAAATCTCTGCCGCTTACGAGTTGCTCAAAATGTTCCACTGCAGCATAGATCGCATACAGTTTGAGATCATACGCAGGCCAGTTCGTTTGGCATTCGTCTAGCTTCTTAGAATAGAACCCCAATGGTTCCCGTATTCCCACATCGGTAACTTGCTCGAGAACGGCTCCCACAGCCGTCTTAGATGCGTCACACGTTAGAATCAGTTTGGCGCCCATTCGTTGGTAATGTAGCAGTGTAAAATCAATGAAACATTTGCGCGCCTTTTCGAAACAATTTATCAGTTCAGTCGTCCACTTTATTTCGGTGCGATCGTTTTTATGCGGGTGTCCCTTGAGTAGGTCTTGTAATGGAGCCATAGAGTGCGCAGCATTTTTCGTAAATTGTCTGTAAAAATTTAAGATGCCTAAAATGCTTCTCAGTGCGGCGATAGTTTTCGGTGGTTGCATTTCTTTGAGAAATTGTACTCGAGCGTCAGTTGGTTTAAACCCTTTTTGTGTTATATGATATCCTAAAAAATCTAATTCAGAAACAGAGAAACTACATTTGTTAAAATTTATAGATAGGCCATTCTTTTCAAGTCGTTGAAAAATGGCATCTAAATGCTGAAAATGTTCATCGATATTATTAGAAAATATTAATATGTCGTCTATATAGACAGTACAATATGGAAGGTCGGATAAGATGGCGTTCATAAATCTTTGGAAGGTAGCAGGGGCATTGCGTAGGCCAAATGGCATCCGAGGATTTTCGAACAACCCGGCAGGAGAGATTACCGCTGTTTTTTCTATATGTGCGTCGTATACGGGTATATTATGAAAAGCTCTTACTAAATCAATTTTCGAAAATACAGTTTTATTTTGTAAAAGGCCGATAGCGTCGTATATTACAGGTATGGGGTAACGATCGGGTATGGTTTGCGCGTTTAATTTTCTATAATCCCCAATAAGTCGTAGCTTACCTTTTTCGCGTTTTAAAATTAACCCTGCAGCCCATTGCGATTGTGAGACACGTACCAAACCGATCTCCGTCTGTTTTCGGTACTCAGCTTTGATTTCCTGTTCGACATCGGGGCGCAGTGGCCGAGGTTTATCGTACGTCGGTGAGCCAGTCGTCTCGATGTAGCAAATGACGTCATGTTCCACCTTGGTGTGGTACTGTGGTGGTCGAGTGATAGCGTTGTATTTTAGTAGCAATCGTAGTAATCGAGGGTCGGCGCTAGCTGTTTTGTTGATCGATGAAATGGATGGTTGCGCAGTTGTTTGGACGGCTCCCGGCATGCTGCATAATGTTGAAGCGTCTATGAGTCGTCGATTCTTCAAGTCGGGTAACAGGTTGAAATGGTTCAAAAAATCAGCGCCCAGGATTGGTTGTTTAACTGCAGCTACGATAAAATTCCAGCGGAACTTCTTTTGTAGCCCAAGGTTGACTATGACGTCACGAGTACCATACGTTTCGATGCGGCTACCATTTACAGCAAACAGGTTGTAGTCGATGGCAGTACTCCTACCCTCTCCTTTCGTAGGGGGTAGAACAGAAACGTCAGATCCGGTATCGACAAGGATAGGCATCTCAAAATCGGTAATACGTAGGAATAGACGCGGCGTTTTGATTTGGTAAGAAGGTTGGATTGCCGCACATTCCACCTTCATTTCTCGTTTCCCGAACCTGCACGCTTACACCCTGGTGCGCAGTTGCGTGCGCGATCACCGAAGGTGTGATGGTACCAACATTGTCCATCAATCATTTCTGGTGTCAAATCTCGTCCCGGCGTCTGTGACCTTCCACGGCTTCTGGACGGGTAGCGTGAGTGCGTACGGTCACGGCTACGCTCACGACTGCGTTCCCGCGGCCGCGAGTCGCGATATTCGCGGCGGTCGGCTCGTAGCGCAGATATTTCCGATGTCAGTAGCCGGAGTACAGCGGTTAAGCAGTCGTCGGTAGTCGATGGGCGTGAAATGGGTGCGTCGACAGCGTGTATGTGTCCGCTATTACGTTCGGCGAGCTCGTGCAGTCGATCGGCTGTTTTGCATACACTATCGAGTGGGTCTCGGCTATTAGCGGACAGCACTTCCTGCGTACGTATTGGGAGCTTTTGTAACTAGATAGGCCGGACAAGTCGGTCGGCATCTGGGTCAGCTCCAACAAGGGCTCGTAACTTTTGTAGTATTATACACGGTTTGGTACCTGCTGGTATGTCGGCGCCTCGTAGGAGTTGATTTAGTTTTTCTTCTTCTGATTTTCCATCAGCCGCGATGAGTCTGGTTTTGGCTTGAGTGTACGGGTTGTCAGGTTTTTGTCGGATGATGCTCTCGAGGGTACTAATTTGTTCAATGCCGAGTCGTTGCAGTATAGCCGAAAATCGTTTTTTTTCTGTGTTGATGTTGTAGTCGTCGAATATTATTTCACACGTAAGAAACCAAAGATCGGGGTTACCCGGTGTATAAGCTGGTAATTCGAACTTTTTGCTATTATTGTCAGCCGTATTCGCGACACTGCCAATATTATTAGACGCACTATGGCTAGCACTTTCCATATCGCACTTTTTGATATTTCCAAAAAAGAAAATTTTAGCAATTTTTAGTAAATTTTTTCGCACTTCACTCTAATCCTGTCACGGTCGCCACTTTGTAGGCCGGTAGGCCAAGAAAAAGACGAGATCTAATCGACATGAATGTATTGAGAGAACGGACAAAACGAAACTGAAATACACGGCAGTGAGAATGTAACCGTAGGTACAGAGTATAATTAAAATGCGTGCAAGTCTAAGTATGTACATAAAAACAGATAAGCCGAGTAGCCTGCGCGTGTATCAGTTCTTCTTAACCTAGACAAAATAGTTAAAACCGCTACAATATCTACAGTACAAAAAGCTCCAGAAAAAATTATACAACTGAGAAATTTGAACAATCAAAACACTAATATGCAATAGGTCAATAAGTTAAGTAAATACAACATTGTAACGAATATAGACGAACATTTTTTAAATGTGCGCCTATATTTTTACACAGACGAATTTATTCGTTTTATTTTTTATTTTCTCACACTTTTATTACTCTTCTTCTTCTTAGTGCAAACCTAACAGGAAATGGCATCGTCTGAATTCGATGAAAATAGTCTCTTTTACAAAAAAACAATTATGACTGACCTCAGCTAATGTCACACACGTGTGACTTAATTGAAATATCTGTCTAATACTGGAAAACGTCAATTCTCTTTCTTTTTGGTAACAACCAATCGTAATAAACTAATCCCACTATTTCTTACCATTTCTTCTTTTTACTAGGTAAAAATTAAATTATAAAAACTCTAACTCTGAAGAACAAGTTGTTCAGTTCTTCAATTTTGTTCAATTCTACTATCTTAGTCAACTCATTATTTTAACTTGTCAAATTCTATTATTTCTGTGTTGTTAATGAAAAATATTATATTTTATAAAAGATTTATGTTGAAAATTAATTGAAGTCTAAATCTCTCAACAAAGTTAAGGTCCACTATAGTGAAGTGGATATCTAGGACAATCAAGTTTAAATTATAAAGTTTATTTTATTTAATTATAAATATTTATTTGTGGTCTTCCTCAAATAAATATTTCGTAAAGTGTCAACGTCAAAAATAGGAAACAAATTCTGAACCAACACCTATTTTCTGGCGTTACAAATATAACGTTGGTAAATGAAAAAAGTTTTTTGTCTAAAAAAGGAAGAAACTTATACGATCACGTTATGGAAATACGGACAATGGAAACACTCCAATAATCTACATCAGTACACTCTCAAGTCTTCATCATTGTTTGGTGCTGTCCCATTGGCCACTGTAATATAATGTTTGCTCCAAAATATGAATTTTACATTCTTTAACCAGTCACTGTCATATTTGTATTAATTTTTAAAACATACAATTCAATAAGAAGAAGACTTAATACAACATTGGAAATTGAAACATGTTCACGCCAGCAATCATTAAATATAGTGTAATTATTACACACCAAGAATCAAAATTGAAGCTTTATATGTAAAGGAAAGTCTGAGAAACAAGTATAGCGATTGAGCAGAAGAACATATCTTGTCTTCCTCTTTTTTTTTGTTCTGGTACAAGTCCTCTCCACTCACACTTCTGAAAACACTGCTCACATACACATGTTTCACTGTACTAATATTTGTGCTACCTAAGTTGGCCACACTAACTCTGTTCAGCTGTGCTTTTACCATTCTTGTTTCTATAAATGCGCTCAATTACCATTCATGTAATAAGCATCACAGAGAATGTGACACTTTGTATTTCTTTAACTAAGAAAGTTCTATTCAGCCTCAACATTTTTTGTCCTTTGTTTATACTTGGTTTCTTTCACTGCTTGATAGATAGGGCATGTACATAGAATTTAGAGGAATATTCTGAGAAAAAATTTCCATCCCCTCTATGTTTATTAGGTACCTTTAGTATAAATATGAAGCAATCAGAAATCACATCACAGGTTGTTTAACTTACATCAGTGGGTGTAAAGATATCCATAAAATATGTATCCAGAAAACCCCACAGTCTAATATATGCCACCATGTAAAAATTTGACACACCTTTTCTTATGGAGGCACGTGTTTGCTTCTAAACTGAGGTTACGCTTACAGCTAATTCATCAATAAGAAACACTCACTTTTAACTCCCAAGATACTGTTTTTTCAAATATATATTATAAAAAATAGAGGTAATCTAGGCTTCTATAATGACAATTGCTTCTGCAATTGTAAGTAGATATGGCATAACCTATATGACACATGCTATGTGCCTATCAAATACATCGAAGCATAATGATAATGAAACCTTGCACTATGTCATGACAATAGCAGGAACATGTCAGAAAGAGAAAATGTTATATTGAGGTATTATTATCTCTCTTTCACTTATTGTCAATTTATCAGAATCAAATTAAATGCAGCAAAAAAATATTCGTGTGGTTTGTGGGGACTTAACACTTGTATGACGTATTAGGGGCTCACACCTCTCCACAACAGTCGCTGCCAAAACTCTGGCTAATTATTTGTCTCAATAACAATAAAACATTGTATAAAAATGTTCGAAATTACTTGCAAGTAATGTATAAAAATCAAACTATGAGTAATCAGACAAGTACAGTGACGCCACAATCTGGTACATGAACCTGTCCATTGTTCCTCATCTTGATAAGAAGTGATGCACTTCCCTCATACACAGACATAAGTATTTATTACATATGTGTGTATGTGCTTGTGTAAAAGAGCCCCTATATAAACTGCCCAAACCAGCTCTATAATCACCAGTGTTTGCCCAGATTTTTGCTTCTCCATATGTGTTTACATAAAACGCAAATAATCTGTTGATTACCTTCTTGTGTAAATATTCTTTCATGACGGGGTATTCTATATTGTTTTTGAAACTTCTTTTTATATGATTTTAATAAGTTTGACAAACATAATTATGAACAAATCAAGAATAATCTGTAACATTACTAAAATTAATAGGTAATTATTCACCATGTTTACATCTGATGGCGATTGCCGCAATGAGTGGAAGAGAGACAGTACTACCTTGTTCATAGCTCTTTGTCTTTTTATCAGGTTTCTGCCATTTTGGCTTTACGATGGTGCCTACTCCATCATCTCTATACTTGGATGGTCAACTATGCTATATTCCAAAAGAGGAATGCAAGAATTTTTGAAGGCATAAACAGGCAGCCTAATATAAATGATACCAAAGATCAGGGTTGAGCGTGATGTTTTTGTGATTCTGCGAATCCATTCAAATCCACTTCAACAAATTAGAATCCAAAAAATATACTGGATTTGTGAACTTTATTCGAATCTGACAGATTTGATAGATCCAAAATTTTTGAATGGCTTTCCAAAGATCAACGATTTATTTTGGTTTTTACTTCAAATAATAATAATATTGATAACTATTTCAACTTACTTAAACCTTAAAACTTTTTGAAAAAAATAAATGTGTATTTAATTTTTTCTAACAGTAATTTTTATTTTAAATCATTGCAATTAAAAAAAATACCCAATAAGCTGACAAATCTACGTTCTGAGTTCAAATCCAAGAAAAATGATGATGAATGGAATCATATTTGCATTCCCCAAAAAATGTAGATTCGTTGATTTGTATTCGAATTTCAAATCCATTTTTAGTGGATTCATGCCCAACCCTGCTGAATATGTATAAAGTATTGTTAGGCAAAACAAAAAATTTTGAACTGATAGATGTACACCATTTCACATCCAGTCTAAATTCTTACTACTTCCTCTTGCCACAATGTTACACACTCCATGTAATGCAGGTGGTGGTTTGAATTTCTCTTTTGAAACAGAAGTCAAGAGGACATTTTTGTCACCTGCAATAACTAATTTTTGTGAATGATTTTCTAACATTATTATTAAAATGCGATGTCCACAGTAACGATGTATTCAGTGCAGCTTAATTGTTCTTTTGGAAAAGACTTTGCTAACTTGACACTGTAGTTGATGACTTGTTTCACAAATATTTTAGCTTAGATACATGCTGCCCTGCACAGGAACTCAATGCCAGTCAGTATAGTTGTTTTTTGGTAGTAAGAAATGTAGGTGATTCTGGAACAAATCCTTAGACCAACCAGATATCTAGTGAGCCTGATGTGATATAAGAGGGTGATGCGTGTAGCACCATTTCATAGACACATGGGTAAATAAGTTATTTCATCTACTTCACCACCCATTATGTGATGGCATTGAGCACACTATTTAGTGAGAATAAAAGATCAGAGCCGTTCTTTTCTCTTTCACAGCCATATTAACAATGGCGTCTAAACTGCACGTTATTCTCCTTAATGTACCTTTTTGTCATTTTCTGTGTGTGTGTACCTAAGTCTGTAATGTTTTCTGATTTGTTGTTTATACTGACGTCATTGATGTGGTCTGATGACATTAGTGGGACGATGCTTTTGTGTTACATTATCATTGTTGAATCGTGTACGACTCCGTCATTTACAATACACTAGCCATTGTGGTAGTGTACACACTGTGTGTCTGCGAGTGTACTGGGTTCCACACAACCTTTTACAGAACAGAAGCGTATTCTTACAAATTATTTTTTACGTTAACTTATACTTATCTTACTGAATTTTTCAGAAAAAAATATTAATTTCTCTAATTTAATAAAAAGTTGAAATATATGTATTAGTCTGAATGAGAAATCAATTGTTATTTGAGCAGTTTTTCATAAACTTAAACAGCTGGCATACTGTAATGTTAAAATACTAGGGCAAAAACTGTATGTCGAAACTAAATGTTTTCAGAGAACCTCGTTTTCTAGGACTTGTCTAAATTTTCCAATCTGCACTAAACAATGTAAAAGTTTTATGGGCAACAAAACCACAATGTAACATATGTCGTGGCTCCGCCCACGGGTCTCTTGCGCACAGGCGATGCGCTGGAGTACTCCCTCTAGGAAGAGGAGACATTGGTGTTGAGGCAACGTCAGTTGTGAGTTACGAGGCTGTGAGAGCAGGCGTGTGACTCCAACCAACTTTATATGGTCCCTTGGACCTTAAACCACACTAATTATAAGCTTCTACCCACTCTAACATAGACCCTCCAGCAAATGTTCCAGTAACTTTCTCAATATTTAGCAAGGGAGCTGTGATTCTACCTACAACTGATCTGTTCTATAAGGAAAACATGCAAAATTTTTATTAATTTTTGATTACAGGCTATTTGATTAACATAAGAAAAACGTAAAGCTAGTTTTTTTGAGAAGCTGTTTGATTTTCCTAAAAAAAATTCGCCGAACTTTTTTTATGTTCAAAATGTACCGAATTCAACGACCTCTAATTCGGTGAGAAAGTTCTGATAAAAAGTTCACTTTTAAAGATATTACTGCATTTGTATCAGGAATCATTTTACTCATTTTTGTTAGGACTCACATTCCTCACCTCACACCTACCGAATACTACTTTATTCTACTTCAAACGCAATAATACTAATTCGTATGTTAAACATTTGAATACACGATTAATCGCACATGATGTCATTCAACAAATGACTCGTACTCTGTACTTATTTCATTTTAAACTTGTTTAATTACACATCTTCCACTTGGTATAATACTGTCGTCTTTCATTTCTTCTTCGTCTGCAATACTCTGATCCTTGAACCTCTATAGTAATTACTGAAAAAGTTCTTTCAGTTGTTCTACTTGAGTTTTTCCCGGTACAGAAATAATGTAGGTAGAACTAAATCGTGAAAATAAACTGGAAACTTATAATAGAACTTTTGCAGATCTAGAATTTTAAAGATATGTAGCATTTTTATTGTCGCATCAAAGAATCCAATTTTGCTTCGTTTTATGTTTATTTTTTTAAAATACTATTATCGAAAATATTCTAATACTTAAATACTTCGTAACATTAGTTTATTGAATATTAAAAATTAATTCATAAGAAAAAAATTATGCAAACAAAAATGTTAATATGTTATTGAAATTGAAAAACTAACATAAACATATTAGGGCCACCGAATTGGCATTGAAAAAAAAAATTAAAATATATTTTTAACTTGTATTGGCAACGATAAGAAAAAGTATGAACAACTTGCAGAATTGTCCAAATGATAAAAAAAAATTTCTATCAATATTATATCAAGTTGACACATGTGAAAAACAACTGAACGGTATTCTTTTAATTAATTTGGTTACTTCAGAGTATTCACCTGAAAATGAATTATTTAATAATTAATAACGAGTACACAAAAGTAAATATATTATCTTGACAAGTAACTTACGATATCGTCTATCTTCAAAATGCTACGGACAGTTTCAGAAGCTAGCGTAATCATGCTTGTAGAAACTAACAACGGCTGAACGACATTTTCATCCAATATATTGGTTATAGCACCCTACAAGAAGGTATCCATTCAACTTAGTGGTAAAACTAATTAAACTCAAATTCAACTAAAATTATTACAATAAAAAAGAATAAGAAAACTCGAGGAAAAATTCAATATTTCTTCGTTTCACGGGGAAATAAGTCTTCAAGAGTGACTAGTTGTCAACTGCAGGCTCCGCCTCCGCCAAGCAATCTGATTTGAGACTCATAATCTTCCTAAGAGTAGACTCCAAGGAGAAAGAGAGAGCTACAGAGAAAAAGAGAGATAAAGCTGTTTTTACTTATCTTTATCTCTCTTTTTTTTTTTCAGTTCACAAATTAATAGACTAAAGACGAAGTGAGGGATGTACTTAGAAGAAAATCTAAAAATTTGCCTTCAGATAGGCTTCAGCCTCCCTCACTTTCTCACTCTGTTTTATTTCTTCTTTCTCATTTTATTTTCAATCCACTTATTTGATTAAGCCACACAACCGGTGTAAGTACTTTGCCACCCCAGGCTATAACATTTCTGCCATGATATTTTCTTTACCTGCCCTCAAAACTGTAGTAAATGTCATTATTTGTATACTTTCGACCACAAGTTTTTCTACTCTGAGCTTTTAAAATACGCTTTATCATATATTTGGAAAGAAAAAAAATTTAACCCTGATGGGATTTGAACACAGGATACTTCGCACGTGAAGAAGACATTACCATAGCGCTGCAGTAACGATTGAAAGTGATGGATAAAACTTGTGTTGAAAAAGCAAGCACGTTGATCACTGATATGTGATAAAAACCAAATCCGATTTTAGCGCCCCCAAAATGTTAGTATAAGAACTACGTCACATTTCGTTGCGTTAGTAACTGTGATAAATGTGTATTAAAAACGAAATATAGACTCAAAAGATAGCAAGAGCACTTCTGGTACGTTATTGGCTATTTAGTTCCAAAATGAATTTTTTGTTTCATATTTTGCGTTTTTTTACAGTGTCACTTTTCTAGGGAAGTTAATGATATTTAAAATAGTTCAAATTTGAATAAAATCTTTACACTGATGAAACAATTCATGTTTTTTAAAAATTAAAATGGATAAAATTTACATTATTATCATACCTTGCGAACATTAATCCCGGCGGTAGTATCTCCATCAGCATGACGATTTCTTAATTCGGTTACCGTTTGAATTTGATTTAAGCCGGCATTTTCAGCTAACGTGCTAGGAATTACCTCCATAGCCTGAGCGAAAGCTCTATATTAAAATATGGTAATATATTTAACACGGACTCTTCAAATCGAAAACAAAGGATTAATTCAACGATACCTGAAACAGTATGCTTCAACGCCAGTCACTGTTTGGGCGTAATCGGCTAATTTCAGCGCAATTTCGATCTCGGGCGCTCCACCTCCTGCAATTAATGCTCTAGAAAAGCACATAAAACCTGACTTCAGGAACGAAATTTAAAAGCCAACATAACGTAGTGAATTGTGAATTTACTTTTTTTTGACCAGACAACGAATGACACATAGCGCATCATGTAAGGAGCGGTCTGCTTCCTCTAAAACTAGTTTATTACTACCGCGTAACAGGATGGACACAGTTCGACCAGGATTGTGGATTCCACTAATTTTAACCGATCGACTATCGCCGGTCTGTATTTCTTCGACCAAATCGGCGGTTATTAAATTTTCAGGAACAAAATGATCTAAACTAGCAATTGGTCTGCAGTTCAACGTCTGAAAATTAGAATTCGGTGATCAATACCAGAACGAATCAAAACACGTTTCCGACATTCGTTTCTTCAACTTACTTTGCAGATAAAATCAATATCTTCTCGTTCAACATCTTTCACAACCATGCACTTAATCTTATCCAAAAAATGGATGGCCAAATCACTCAAGGCATCGCGTAATATCGATTTTTGAACCAACAAAACATTGCAACCGGCCTTTTTGATTTGTTTGACGATATTTAAAATGTATTCTCTTTCCTCTCTGAGCACACGATCCATGGCGGCGTAGTCACTCACAATGATGCTGTGATCCATCTGAAAATTGGCTGATTAGAAGCGGGTTGTTCAGAAAGAGTCGAAAAATAAATACTAACATCGGATTTCGGTGGTGAAATACAAAATTGAATGAGACCAATTTTCGCTTTTTCAATTTTTTTGGGACCATTAACATTGGCCGCTCTTTGGGTGAACACTAAACCATCGATGAGTTCTGTGTCCTCAACAGTTCCGCCAAGTTTCTTAATTACTTTAATGTCCTGCAATAACACAGTAAGCAAACACGATAAAGTCAAAACTAACGAAGAAAAACAAATAATCAAACAAATATTTCGATTAAATACCACGCACCTTGAGATCAACATTAGAATCTCGAGCAGGATTTATCACTTTTAACACAGCCTCGACAGCAAGAGGCGCAAGCATAGACGACTGCTGGGAGACGACCTGAAAACATATAAAATCGATCAGAAAAACACCAAACAGAAAAATGAAGAAAAGCCTACCAATTGTCATTAATTCAAACCTTCGAGTTGAGTGACGTGGAGGCACTTTTGATAAGACTCTCTTTGTCAGTTAGCTGAATTGGCACCGACATACTGGTAAGAATTTCAATCGATTTGGAGGCCGCTTTCTGAAATCCATCCGAAATTATTGTTGGATGGATACCACGCTGCAGTAACTTCTCGGCAGCTTCTAGAAGAGCTCCAGCAACAACGACCACACTAGTTGTGCCATCTCCTGCTTCGATGTCTTGAGCTTTTGACAACTCGACCAACTGTGAAGTAAAAAATTAATGACACGTTCA
This sequence comes from Ericerus pela, assembly GCA_011428145.1. Classification (NCBI taxonomy): domain Eukaryota; kingdom Metazoa; phylum Arthropoda; class Insecta; order Hemiptera; family Coccidae; genus Ericerus; species Ericerus pela. The sequence goes on along the minus strand of WOFM01000568.1, from coordinate 86,390 downwards.
GAATTTAATGGAATGTTCATAGCAAGTACAACACAGTCAGTCTAAACAGCATCATTACGTTGTTAATAGATAGTTATTGACACAGATATTGATCGCTTCGGCACCAAAGAGCATCGAAAATATTATTGAACTGATGAAAAGTCACATAAGTATCAAAATTCACGTGCCTCGATCACTTTCGATTATCGATGAAAAATCCCATCAAACTCTGATGTTTCTAACGGCTCAATAGGTCAGTTGTCGTTTTGTGGAATTCTTCAAATTAGACCTAAATGTTGATCGATGTAGGTGAAATTCAATTTTGAATCAGAGAAAAGTTTTCAAAATGAATGTTGACAACACAAGACAGAAATATTATGCCGTTAGAACACAATGAAACATTTTGTACAATCAAACATTCATTAAACGAAGAATAGTTCTTAATTAGACGCTGACTTCCAAAACACACCTTGAGAGCCTATAAACTGAATTTAGATGAATTATCTCATTCGATTATTTTTATTTTCGGAGATGAATAAAAGGCGTTTTACCTAAGAGCATTAAAATTTTAATTTAATTCACATCCAAAAAAGGTAGGTAAGTCGTCGATGTATGATACTGAGAAATCTTGAAATTTTGACTCTACATATAGCAAAAAGTGTGAAGATTAGTTCTCGTCAAGTTCGTCTTCGGGCAGCGGTGAGCCGTATGTCAAAATAAAAAACCTCCCATACTGATAACCTGAAATCGCGTACAGCTGGCGACAACTTTATTTAATAAAGTATTTTCCTATTGAACCATTATTCGAAATTAATTAATATAAAAAAGCATTTCAGGTGGCGAAGGATAACCAATTCATTTAAGACGACATACGTTCACAAATTTCGAGATATGGGCGTTTTTACCCAGCTCATTTTGATATCATGAATATAAAATAACTGTACTTATACGCAACTAATAAGATAGCGATAACTGTGAAGTGTGAACGATTCGGTCAACTGCGGGCCATTTCGGCCTAGCGATTTAGAATTCGAGCAGCCTAATAAAAATATCATTTACTTATTTACATGTTGTCAGAAGAGAATGGAAATTACCATTTTCGCTGCAGGATGGTTTACACACATCTGTTGCAAAATGGTCGCGCCATCATTGGTAATTGTTACTTCACCATTTCCGGCCTGAATCTATTTGGAAAAAAACAAAAAAAAAACAAATTCAGTGAAAATAATACTAAACCAAAAGTGAACGAAAATCTTAATCGCAGACCATTTTATCCATTCCTCGAGGTCCCAAACTGGTACGAATAGCATCGGAGACAGCTGGAAAATAACAAATTATGAAGATTCGTTAACATTTAGATGTGTCTGGCGTAATAGTCTTCACAGCCGACAAAATTATTGGTATGTAGGGCATGGGCGACACGAATTTACTAAATTACAATAAAATCTCATACCTTTGCCCGCATTAATATTACTGCTTCTGATATCAGTTGGCTTTGATTTATCCTTGTATGGTCCGGATTTTTGAGATTTGAAAGAATCGCCAGCGCTCCTCACAATAGTCATGATAAAAAACTGTTTATTTTAGAGAAAATTAAACATTAAAATTCACTACAATGCAGTAAAACGAGAAAATATGAGAAAATACAGTTTTCAAACAGAAGAAACTTCAAGTACCACGGCGCACCGAGTGAATAGTAGATTATTATGTATTAGTAGTAGTGATGGGTAGTTCGTTAACGAATTAGTTCTTTTGAACGAATCCTAGAAGTGAACTAATCGATCGTTTAATTCACTTTTAAATGAACTAGTTCATTAGTTCTTTTTTTTTTTAAAAGTTCGTTGATCGAACTGAAGTTTAAGTAGCAGTCGATGAGTGAGTCAAACAATTAACCAATAGTTCTAGCATAAATTTATGAATACGAGTCGATCATAATATCATATAATAAATCAGTTGATTTAAATGATATGGGCCAATCATGAATCAGCTGATTGAAGTGATCGAGTTGAAAAATTTGATGTGAGGTATGCAGAACGAGGATCGAAAGAACTTGAGACTTTCTTCTTTTAAGACATTTATTTCGCGACTAAAATATATTTGACAAACGAAAATGTAAATGGCGAAGCAACAGCGATATCCGATAGAAAGTAGAAGGGGAAACACTTCGTGACTAGACTGTACATATGACATATATATATAGAATGATATGATGATAATGATGAAGAATGAGATGAGGTGGGATTTCGTATCAACACCCCCCTGAAATTTTACCGAATAATTTCTTCATCATGTTCCCTGAAAACGAATTAATCATTATTATTTAAAAAAAATATTAAATATAAAAAAAATACAAGTACAAAAAATATATGCATAATAAAAAATTTCGAAAAATATTGACATTGTTTGTTTATTATTGATGGTAACTTGAGTTTCTAAAAAAAATTTTATTGCGCTGTGCTTCAAAGAAAAAATTGGTAAAAACAAATTAGTAAAAAATTGTTGGGATACGATTCCCTCACTACCTCACGAACACATAATTGTATACCAATCAACACTGCATGTAACACAATATTACATTTACTCTTTTTACATGTGGCGACACTGATCGCCAATATAATATTCTTTCCGCCACTGCTCGACGGAGAATGTTCTCCGCTCGTCAGTCGTTGTACTAAAGTCGTAAATAAACCTTTTTTATTGATAAATGTCCGTGCTTCATTTTCGTTGGATGAAAAGATCAAAACTCACCTCAACATGGTAGCCAGAGCTGCGGACCAACGGAAATAAGTGCGAAATGTGAAATACGTTCATAGTAATCGTGTATTTAGTTAAAAAGTAAAAGTTTATGTGTCATGAAAAAGTGAAAATTTTGTATTGTGTAAAACCTCCACGCAAAGTGGAAGGATAGTTAAAAGTTCGTGAACGCAAAGTTCGTGTCCAGTGATCGAAGGAAGTATCCTGGAATAGCCGAAAAAGCGGTGAATCAAATGAATCAAAAGTAAAAATTAAAATTGATGAAAACTTCAGTGAAATCGTGGGCGCCGAGTAAAACGTCAAAGTCGAGAGTTTGGTGTAAGCAGATCAGGTACGAAAGGATCCTGTGGTTTGGAAAACCGGCTTGCAGAGTCAAAAATGGCTGGCAACTGTTCGTGCTGTGTTCCGGAAAGGAAGTTCAGATCAAGAAATCGAAAGTCTGAAAGTTGCAGAGTCAATAGTCAAAGTCAGCATCGGCGCAGAGGACCCAAGAAACAGAAAATTACGAAAACCGAATAAAGATAAGTAAAAATTAGAATAATTAATTAGTAATCGGTGTGATTTTTGCCTCAAAATTAATTATAAAAGTTTGAAATTTCATTAAAGTAAAGTAAAAAGTTCGAAATATTTTCCTGTTGACACTTAACCAAAATTAGAGGAAAGTTGAAACCTGAAAGATTCATTGGTAACCTTTCAGACTTTATCTCGTTGGTCGATAGTGGTCAAAATAGGAAAATATTTAGTGAAAAAGATACACTCTGAACAACAAAAGAAAATTATTGAACATCATTGGTTTTGACTGACAGTTTATTCCTGTCCACAATCTGTATAGAGCTTTTCAAATTAACAATAGATAACGAATTATTTTTCCTTTCAGCTTCAACCTCTTGTATTTTTGTTGAATAATTTTCCATTGAAATCTAATCTACGTTTTAACCTATTCAACAGAATTATTTTTCGATCCGGAACCAGAACAAAACCTTAGACTATTTCGAATTAAAAGACATTTCGGCGACAAAGTAACAGAAAACCCTTGAACTGAAAAGAAATCGAAAACAACGGCGGAGAGATCAACTCATCGTCAGCGGCAGATTGCGTGAGATCTAATTAAAACGTTTATTAATTATTAAGATTTATGAAATAATATTTTGACTTGCATTCCCGATCGAGCGGTTGAGACCGTGTTTGCATAATCGTGCGGTTGAGACCGTGTTACCCCCTAGAATTAAGCTCTCGTGTTTCTGAGGTAGGAATAATAAGCCCCAAAAATAATAATTGAACAAGATGTCACGATTCGACACAAAGAAGGTTTTCGATAGGAGAAATTATGACGCCTGGAGGACCATGATGGTCTCCACACTTTACGCAGAGGGATTGTACCCGATCATGCACAATACAGAAACGGAAGTACTTTTTTTGGGATTAGAGTTAAATAATTTTTTAAACCCTGAGTCTAGTAACGCCAACCCAGCAACTCGAATGACATATTTCCGAAATCAGGAAAAGGGAAAGGCACTCATATACCAGGGACTTAACAACGAACTAATAGAGAGAGTGAAGGATCTTAAAATAATAAACCAAATTTTGAAAGTACTTGACGAGAGATATAAAAGCTGTACTCAGGTCACGTACATTAATGCAAAACAAACATTTCAAAGACTAAAATTTCATAGCGATGGGAACATGAGAAGTTATTTGGATGTGTTCTCGAGGGCAGCCCAAAAAATAAGGGATTGTGGGAAAAATCTGGACAGACAGGAAGAGATAGAACAACTTCTAATCTCGTTAAACATGGACTACAATATGACAAGGCTGGAGTTTAATACATTAAGTCAGGACCAGAAAACAATTGAGACACTCCATGCCATGTTAATCGAAAGGTCGGACAGGCTGTATGACGAAAAGAAGTCGAAATATAATAATAATAATAAATTTCGAAACTTCACTAATAACAATAAAAACCAAAGATCTCAATACGGAGGAAGTTACAACAGGTATAATTACACAAATAGAAATCAAAATTCAGATCAGGGAAAAGTAAAATATAATAATAACCAGCAAAAAGAAACACCCCAATATAATAATAATTACGAAAATAAAAAATACGAAAATAATCAGAATCATAACACTTTGCCAAACCCAAATACGATAGTTTGTTTTAAGTGCCACGGCAAAGGGCACATAGCCAAAGTATGTCCGTCAAATAAAGAGGGTGCAATACCCCAAAATAAATTGGATGGTCCTGCACAGAACACAAGATACGGACGAAACAACACCAATAATAACAATAACAAAAACAAAAAAGAAAATGACGTTCAATGGTCAATGATGATCAGATATAGAAATCAAGAACCAAATAATAACAATAAATTAATAAATCTAATAACGTCAAAAGACACAAAACAAGAGTTAGATTCTAATTATATTCCCTTAACTAAAAGAATAATGCTAGACGGTGGAGCTGTTGCCCACGTAATATCAGACCTGTCAAAACTGTCCAACCCAATAATGCTTGAGAAACCAATTGAATTGGAATGTGCCATCCAAGATACTCTCTTAATAGCAACCCACATAGGTACAATGTTCATTAGAGTGGAAAACTCTGAACGAGATCAAAAAGTAATAAGACTAAAAAACGTACACTATGTCCCATCACTAAACGTAGACCTGATGTCAGGAATAAAAATAACTGAAAATAGGGCATTGGGAATAGACCAAAATTTCTCGGCGGCACATATATATGTCAGAGGAACAAATGAAGTACTTTTCTCAGCCCCAAAAATAAAGGGGGTATACATGGTCAAATACGAGATCGTGCCGGAATCCACAGTCAACTTAATAGAGAATGAAGATGAAATAAATAAAATATGTCCTTATAAAAATGAATCAAATAAATTGGCATGTATGCCTAACATAAATTCCCAAGATGAATGGATGGAATATGAAATAGAAGAAGAAATCATCGAGGAAAGTCAGGAGGAAAGTGAAGATAATAGAGAGAGTACAACTGATAATAATACAATAATAAGTCAAAATGACGAACAAAATAGTAATCGAACCCAAAATAGGGAAACCAGCGAGGAGGATGAAGAAACAAATGAGGACATAGGTTCAAACGATAATAATAACACTACAAATAATGAATTAATAAATAACAACCAAGAATCAGATGAAAGTAAAGGGGAATTAAAAATAGAAAAAAAGATGATATGGCACAGGAGATTGGGACATTTATCGGGAAAAAACTTGAGGTTCTTAACCAAAGTCTCAAGAGGTATTCCTAATGGAATAACATTCCGAGACGATGAATTCAGTTTGTGCGAGATATGTGTAAAGGCTAATTCAAAAAGATTAGGGCATAATAATACAAGGACCCGGCCTGAAAGAAAACTGGAACTCATTTCATCGGATACAATGGGCCCCTTTTCACCGGGTATATACGGTGAGAAGTATGTATTAATATTTGTAGACCACGCCACAAAATACACCTTTGTCTCTACCATAGAAAAAAAATCAATGGTGTGTGAAGAATTCAAAAAATTATATATGAAACTAAAGTCAAAATTTCCGGATTATCCCATTGCCACCCTAAGATGTGACAATGCAAAAGAATATCTAGATTCACATATGAAGACATTTTGCGAGGAAAACGGCGTAAGTCTCGAGCCTGTAGTTCCATATTCACCAGAGCTAAATGCAATGGCTGAAAGACAGAACCAAACAATAATGGCTAGAACTAGAGCTATGCTGTTTGACTCCGAATTGGACTTTAAATTTTGGTCATTGGCAGTTCTGACGGCGGTATATGTCATAAATAGGAGCCCAACAAGGGCAAACAAAGAAAATAAAACCCCTTTTGAAATGCTTTACGGCATAAAGCCGGACTTATCAAACATGAGAGTTTTCGGGTCTTTAGCCTATAGACATATTCCCATGGAAGTTCGCCAACAACAAGCCACAAAAAACAAAAAGAAGAAAACAAATTCCGAACATCCAAAACTCACACAAAGGGCAGACAAGGGGGTATTTGTGGGATACACAAGTAGTGGATACTGCATAAGAGACCCGATAATTGACAAATCACACGTAACTTGTGATGTCAGATTTGATGAAATGAGGAACATAATAAACATCGATAAAATAAATAATAAAAATAATAACACAAATAATAATATAATAGAAAAACCCCTAATACTAAACGTATGTAAACAAAGATATAGGTATTACATAGAGGACCACATCCCTCAAAAATGGGAGGACGTGGAAAACAATCAATTTAAAACAGATTGGCAAAAAGCCATCACCGACGAGTTGAAATCATTGTCTGATATGGGTGTATGGGAGGTCGTTCCCAAAGAAAAAAACGTGAGATTGGTAGATACCAAGTGGTGTTTCACCACAAAACCCGACAATCAAGGCATCCACAGGCCAAAAGCTAGATTGGTTGCAAGGGGTTTTAAGGACCTTACTCACTACTCCCTAACTGAAACATATGCCCCGGTGGTACAGTATTGGCTAATAAGATGGACGTTATCCATCACAAATAAATATAATTTAAATATCATACAATTTGACATAAAAACGGCCTTTCTTAATTCAGAAATAAAATACCCCATATATATATCTAATCCAAAAGGATGCCAACTAGGTGAAAATAAGTGCCTAAAACTAATAAAGTCAATATATGGACTAAAAACGTCTTCTAAAAGTTGGTACGACTTACTAAATTCGACAATAGTACAAGCCGGATTTCTTCAATCAAAAATAGATAGGTGCTTATATACAAAACAAAATAACAACGGTGCAATGGCACTCTTAATAGTCTACGTGGATGACATGTTGTTGGCTAGCAACCACGACGAGTGGACACGAGACCTAATAAATACATTTAACAAAAACTTCACATTGAAGATAGAAATGAATCCAACCTTTTTTGTCGGTTTTGAAATAAGTCGAGACATCCCGAGGAAACAAATAATATTAACACAGAATAGGTACATAGATAAAATTTTACGTAAATTTGGTATGACGGAATGTAATCCGACGACCACACCTATGGAAACAGGCCTTAAAATAAACAAGCCAACAAATGGTAAAGATGACACGGAATATAGGGCTATGATTGGGAATTTGCTATATGTAGCGAGACTGACCCGCCCGGACATTGCTTTCGCCGTCAATTACCTATCACGATTTCAGAAATCCTCTAATAGCGAAACTAAAAATTACGTTCGCCGAATTATTAGGTACCTTAAAACAACAAGGGACTTCTCTCTTGTATTTCACTCTGATCAGACTCAGATTAAAGCATTTGTCGATGCGTCGTATGCACCCGACGTAGACGACTCACCCATAAATATAGAAAACTTGGAGAAAGGGTGCTCCACAACAGGCTATATGATTTTTGCAAACGGAGACTTGTTAAACTGGGCCGTTCACCGGCAAAACTTAGTTGCAACCTCGTCAACTGCAGCTGAACTAATTGCGTTGAATGACGCACTTGACGACATATACGTGATCTGGAGACTCACTGAGAGCGTTTTTTCTGTAACCGACTCAGTGCAGGTGTACGAGGATAATATATCCGCATCACGCATTGCATCTGGGGGAGGCCAGAAACGCTCCAGGTCTTTAGCGATCAAGTGTTATGCAGTTTTGGAAGCCTTCCAAAATAAATTAATTACGTTCAACGATATTAGGTTGTCCGATCAAGTTGCGGATATTTTAACGAAGGCACTTGATCGGAAAACGTACCAAAATATTGTCACGAAGATACTCCGAACAAGTCAACCTTTCGGCCAATAGTCTTAATTGACTCAACCCGCAAAATTTTTTGTTTTTGGTTTTGGACTGCGGATGGGCGTCAGTCTTTTAGCGCCTATCGTAAACCGAGCGGTCCATATGTCGTTTCACCACTCATTTCACAATTTTTCAATAGGTTCCCCGTCGCTGCTCTGCCTCTCTTATTGGCATCAGCATCCCCTGATACATACCATTGATTCCCACAATAGTAAATTTATATTAAAACACACAATTAATTATAAGGATATATATATACATAGTAATATTATCTCCCTACAGCTGACGATGAGGAGACATTGATCTCTCCGACACGTTTTTATACACGTTAAGTTGAAAAATCACACAATATTTATAAGATGTGACACTAGAACATAAGGTTCAATATATACCTCATGTTAACATTTACACGATTTATTTAAGATATAACAATACATGAACGCATAAACATTTATTAGATAATACCATACTAGTCAACGACATACCCAAAATTTTTTTAATTAATTTTAATTCTTTTTACCATTTTAATAGCAACTTTATATGACAATTACATGTAATAATTTTGACTGCTTTTGCTTATTTCTTGTTTTTATTTTTGTTGTTTAATACATGCAATATGTAACACTAGTTCATTTATATGTCCGTTCGTCCGTTTTGAATCGCAGGGGGGTGTTGGGATACGATTCCCTCACTACCTCACGAACACATAATTGTATACCAATCAACACTGCATGTAACACAATATTACATTTACTCTTTTTACATGTGGCGACACTGATCGCCAATATAATATTCTTTCCGCCACTGCTCGACGGAGAATGTTCTCCGCTCATCAGTCGTTGTACTAAAGTCGTAAATAAACCTTTTTTATTGATAAATGTCCGTGCTTCATTTTTGTTGGATGAAAAGATCAAAACTCACCTCAACAAAAATAAATAAATAAATATGTATAAAAATATGGTAACATGCATGCAATAATGAACACTATCGTGTACGTAAACTGTATATGGTATATATGTGTAATTTAAAAAAAAATAAAAATATAAAAAATGGTAACATGCAAAATTATTTAAAATATTTCGAATAATATATAAGTTTTCGCTTGTATAATTCGAGTCGAAAGAAGAAAAAGGAATTCAAAAAAAATATTCACGAACATATTATACGAATAAATGAAAATAAAAGAAGACAAGAGAAAAAAAATATGACAAAAGGTTTTTCCACTATGGGTTCAATGGATTGAGCGTACGTTACGTATTTTATCTTAAATATAAACAGGAAAAAGATTGTAGAATAACGTTCGTTGCATCGTATATCATTTTTCGTACGTTGCATTGTATTTGAAGTGGCGTCTAATATGTTTTGAGATAAGGGAACGTTTTTGATTTATCTTAATTTGCGGTCATGTAATAGGTTTTTATCTCTATTGTGTTTATTGTTGGAGAGTTTCTATTCATAAGATTTGTGTGGGAATATTTCATGTATTTCTCTCACACTTGTTGGAAAGTGTATAGGGTTTTTATTATACGATTTGTAGGGTTTTTACTTGCTCGATTTTCCAAATTTTTTCTTTGTTACAATATTCGAGATGTTGAGCATTTATCTGTTACAAGTATATTCTGGTAAATGGTCTTATTAAGCATTATTTTTGACAAGGTTAATTTTTCAGCAAATATTTTCGTGTTATGACTTATTTTTGAACATTTTACGACTTGTATTTGAAATAGGAAAGAAAAAAAATTTTTGGACATGTATTAATTTTGACTTGAACTTTTTATTATGTGTATATATTCGTTTTGTTTAATGTTTTCACAATTATGTTTTCAAATTTTGATCGATCTAATGATTTTGTTAGGATATCCGTTAATTGATTCTCAGATGTGACTGTTCTAAAAAATATTATTTTTTCTTCAAAGGCTTCCAAAATGGAGTAGCACTTGATCATTAGGGCTCTCGACTTTCTTTGACTTCCCCCAGAGCATATTTTCTGTGTTGAAATGTTGTCTTCCATAATATCTACTATTAATTTTTCCCCAAAAATTTCGAAATTTATATACTGCATCACTTTTATAGTATCAAGGGTGTCAAAAACTGCAATTATTTCAGCCGCTGTACTTGATGAGGCGTGAATAGTCTGTTTGCAGCAATTCCACTCCACCAAGTCTCCATAGGCGAATAGCATAAATCCAGTTATTGACTTCCCTTTATCCAGATTCTGTAATTCTATATTTTTATCATCAACCTGGGGTGCGTAAGATGCATCAATATATGCTTGTATTCCATCCCCTTTTGATGTATATTTAAGATTGTAATTTTTGGTTGTATTGACGTATTTGAATATCCTTTTTACATAATTTTTTAAAGTATCGTTTGAATTGTTCTGAAAATGGGAAAAGAAATTCACTGGGAATAATATGTCCAGCCTCGTAAGTCTTGCTAAATAAAGTAGTCCCCCTATCATCGATCTATACTCCGTATCATCTCTGCCATTTTGTACTTTGTCAATTTTTAATCCCGTTTCCATGGGTGTATTAGTATTTTTGAGTTCAGAGATTCCAAATTTTTTGATCATCTTTTCTATGTGTTTATATTGCGAAATTATTATTGTGTTGTTTTCAATGTCTCTCATTATTTCTAGACCCACAAAAAATTTTGGATTATTTGTTATCGTAATTGTAAAGTCTTTTTGTAATTCTTCATTTATTCTCGTAATGGCCGATTGTGAATTTGATGCTATTAATATATCGTCTACATAACTTAGGAAATATGTTTTTTCTTCATTATTTTTCATTATGTATAAGCATCTGTCGCTTTTAGTTTTTTCAAATCCCATTTCCTTTACTTTAATGTCCAATAAGTCATACCATGATTTGCTAGAAGTTTTTAAGCCGTAAATTGATTTTTGCAGTTCTAGTACCTGATTTTTATTGATTATGGGCATGACAAATGTATATTTCGAAAAATGGTCTATGAAAGTTAGAATATATTTTTGATTAGCCACAGAGGGCGTAAATGGACCCATGATATCTGACAATGTCAATTCCAATTTTCGGGTTGGTTTAGTTCTTATCCCTGTATGACCCAGTTTTGAATTATTGGCTATACAACATATTTGACAGTTTACAAAATCTTCATCTCTAAAATTAATGTTTTCGGGTATTCCTATTGATAAATTTTTTAATTTTTGTAAATATCTGGCATTCAAATGTCCCAATCTCCTGTGCATTATTAATTTTTTATTTATATTATTATTATTAATTATGGGTTCATCTGTATTATTATTTTCATTGGGTTTAGTTGTTGTTTCTATTTCGTTACCCCCCTGAGATGATTGGGTATTCTCGTTTTCTTCAATAATTTCCATTTCTACCGTAAAATCATCCCATTCGTCATTAGTATCTTGGGTAACTGGGGCACATATTACATTTTTTTTATCCATATAATCCTCTTTATCTATTTTTTTTTTTTATATCATTATTTTCGACATTATAGTATATGTAGAATATACCCTCTTCTTTTTTGGCGGTAATTATGATTTCCGCTGTTTCAATAAAATAAATGTTCGCTATTTCTTTTTGTTGGTCGATATTGATTATACCTGTATTTGTTATTTTGATGGCTGAGATAATATCCAAGTTTAAATCCGGCACATAATGAACATCATTTAGTTCTATCAATGATTGAGTTTTTTTGGAATTTTTGATTTTAATGATCATTCTACCAGTATGTGTGGCATATAAAAAAGTATTTCTACCCGCACATTGTAATTTAATTGGGGTTACAAATTTTTTTACATCCATTAATTTATTAAGATCGGAAGTTAAGTGCACTTCTGCGGCTCCATCAAGAATTGCTCTATTATTTAGTGTTTTGTAATTTTTATCGAAATATTGTTTATTTTCATTAGTTAATTCATTTAATAACCAATCTCCATTACTATTAAATCTTTTCACCATACAGGACATTTTTACCTGTTGGTCTGAATTTTCTTTTTTATTACTACTGGATGAATTTGAATTCGTTTTAGGTGGATAATTCCCCTGACTATTATTCGTACTTTCATTATTATTTGTTTGAGAATTATTACTCACGCAGTTTTGTGCTATGTGGCCAAATTGCCCACACCTATAGCATTTAGGATTACTTTGGTTATTATTTCTACCATTACCTCTGTAATTATTTCCTCTATAATTGGGGTTTCCTCTATAATTATTTCCCCTATAGTTATTATTACCATTATTATTATTATTCGTATTTCCATTATTTTGGTTTTGTTCTGACGAATTACTATTATTATTATTATTTTGACCATTATTATTAAAACCATTTCTATTTCCATTTCTATAGTTATTATTATTATTATTTGGGTTTCTGTAATTATTTCTACCACGATAATTATTATTATATCTGCCTCTATAATTATTTCTATTATTATTACCATTACCATTATTATTCCTATATGTATTATTCGATTGGTTATTACCATTATTATTCTTTTTTAAAGTTTGGTCCCTATACTTTTGGTCCAAATCCTCCCTCAATATTCTCTTGAAATTGTCTAAATTCTTTTCATTAGGGGGTAGGCTTTTGTATTGTATTTTAGCAATCTGCTGCTTGTAACATGATGCCAACTGCAAATTTTCCAATTCTTCATTCTCGGTAACTTCTTTACCACTATCTCTTACATCGGTTACCAATTTGTCCCATTTTTTCAAAAATCCTTTCATGTTTCCGCCCGGTTGAAATCTAAATTCTAACCATTTTGCCTTCGCCATATTGGCTGTAACTGAAGTTTTGGTCCCATAAATATTATCTAATTTTTTAAGCATTAATATTGCGGTATTACAATCTCGTATCTGTTTTGTTATATCGTTTGATACTCTTTCTAACACAAACGCTTTGGCATTATCCTGCATTTTGCAGTAATTTAACATATCTTTATTTGGCCGAAAGTTTAGGTCATCTATATTTTCTATATATGGCTGTAAAAATTTGTGTTCCCCAAAGATGTCGTAATATCCCGCACCTCGGATGGCTAATATAATCATTCTACGCCAATCTAAGTAGTATTTTCCGTTAAAAACTTTTCTGAGTGGGGCTTGTATGGGTTTAATTTCATTCGGGGATGCCATTTTTTCCTCTATTTTATAAAAACCTAATAAATTATTTTCTCTATTACTGACAGGTGTGTATTTTTTATTTTCGATTGACTCTCTTTCTAATTTTTCTATCAAATTTTTCTCCTCACGATTTTCCTTTTTATCCAGTTTTTCTAAATTTATCTAATTAAAGAATCTGTTCATAAATTTTTCTTTCAATTTAGCAGAACTATAAATTCTGTTCGAAAAATAATTTACTGAAGATTCTGAAATTACAATATATTTTAAACTACTAATTTCCTCTATTCTCCCGGATATATCTATCACAAAGGATTCTAATATTATTTCACCTGTAAAATATTTAACGTTGGGTAAATTATAAATTTCTGTTTTTAAATCAACTACTTTTTCTCCTTCGAATTTTTTCACCAATTCCTCTAAGTCTTCCTTTTTAATATTGTATTCACCAATCTTGCATTCAGACAAGTTTATTATTTGGGACATATAATTTTTTATTTAAATATGTTTAATTTCTTGGCCTCACTTCAAATACAATTACAAAATACGAAAAATAAATGATTTCAACAAATATTACCTTTACAATGATTTCACCTTACAATTTCTGCTGCGCTGGCGAACGATTTATGTTTTTTTATGCTGTTGACCTTCGTACTTCCTGCCTAAATTTTGCTCTGGGTTGTCCGAAAAATTGGGTCTTCGATGTTGGATCTACGATGAGTCCTCGACGACGGGAGCAGGTTTCCTTTGGCTGTTCTCACGATCTCTTTGGCGGTCCTTCTGGATTTAGCGTTCGATGACTTCCAGTATTGGCCGTTATTGAGTCTGGAACTTCAGCTATTCTTCTTCAAATTTAAATTTTGATTTTTTCAAAATAAATTAAAATTCGAGTTACTTTCTCGAAAAACATGATAACTTTTCGTGTATTACTCAATAAAAAACATAAAAAATTTTACGCACAGCAGTAAATTAAATTTCAAAAAAAATAATTATTCCATCGATTTGAATTTTCTAAGTCTCTCCTCAAAGTTCTACCGTAGCGATGGCTACCATGATGTGAGGTATGCAGAACGAGGATCGAAAGAACTTGAGACTTTCTTCTTTTAAGACATTTATTTTGCGACTAAAATATATTTGACAAACGAAAATGTAAATGGCGAAGCAACAGCGATATCCGATTGAAAGTAGAAGGGGAAACACTTCGTGACTAGACTGTACATATGACATATATATATATAGAATGATATGATGATGATGAAGAATGAGATGAGGTGGGATTTCGTATCAACAAAATTTACTGAACTACTGAACTAATTGAACTGGTTCACTTTGGTGAAGCAGACTCAATGAACTAAAATTCCCATCTCTAATAGTAGTAGTGATGGGTTCACTCAACGTTTTATATCGCGATATATCGATACAACGATATATCAAAAGATATCGATATAAAATTACAATAATTATCGATATAATCCCACAAATATTGCCACAAAAGTGCTTGAAATTATTTTTATTCCATATAGTTTATTTCGGTATATTCGATTCCTAGATAAATAGACGTGAGACAAAAACAGCTGATGAAAAGAATAGAATAGAATTAAGTAATATCTTAATATCAGTATCACAGTACAGTACAGTATCATATCATTCTCTATACACGCTCCTCACGATCTTGCAGAAAAAATGAAAAAAAAATTAAATTAGTACTAAAAAATCAATGCAATTTGATTTATTCTTCAATTTGACATTTTACACAATCTTCCATAAAAAAACGGAACGCTGGAATACACGCTCCAACAGTAAAATTCGAGTCAGAAATTTTCATTATCGGGATATATCGATCAAAAGTATCGATACAAATTAATAGTAGATCTATATAAAAAATGGTCGTGATAAATCATCGCTATTCGCTGATAAATAATAAAATTGAATTACGAGCACAACAGTCGACGGACGACATATGATTACGAAAATACAAAAGCGAATAGTACAAGTACCTATCTTTCTGGATATTATCCAAAAAAATGCAGCAGCTTAGATACAAGATTGTGGTGGCAAGTGGCAACATTTCTAAAGAAGAGGAAACTGAGCAGTGTTACCAGGTTTTTAACAATGAAGAGCCCAAAACTGTTACCAAAAATCGCCTGTATCGCCTAACCGTATTTAATTCTAAAAATAACCGAGGCCACCTATCCACCTATTTTCCCTTTATTATATGATTATAAAGTACAATGAATTTATTCTTTGCTCGCCTTCTACACACAGTTAGATATGAAGTAACTTAAATATGAATTTCAAACCTTATCATTACAATGTTCTTCTATGTTTTACCATCATCTATACTATGTTAACAAATACATGGATTTCCTCATAACTGTTTTATCAATAGTTCTGTTTGATAGGACTACACCAACTTACACCAACCTACACCAGGAGGGCGAATCCACAAACATAGGAATGTTATACAACTTTGCGGCAAGTTTTACTTGAATATTTGTGGAATCTCCCTACTGGTGTAGGTTGGTGTAAGTTAGTGTATTCCTATCAAACAGAGCTAGTGTTGAATGAAATATCAATATTTTGATGTGTAATGAGAAAGCTATGTAGTTTGTATCGATATATTATCGATAATTGGTGGAAAATTTAACAAGAAAAAATGACATAGAATGTAAAAACAAACCCCGTATTTTGTTATAGTAAAAATTAAAATGTTATCACATAAAAAAAAATTAATTAAAAATTGCCAAATTGTCTAACACTCCTAGTGGCATCGCTTGAATTGTTCAAAATTGCCCAGGTAAGTGCCTACTTGCCCATGGTCATTTTTAGGGGCCTGATGGGTTGCCAAAATTGCCCATTTGGTGATTTATCATCTAACCTGGCAACACTGAAACTGAGATACTTTTACTTACGTAAGGATTTGTTACTCCAGTAATATTTTATCTGTGACTCTCATGTATAAATATCAGATAAACCTGGTCAAAAGAGTACTTAAGTCTTCCTTAACATTAAAAAATGTTCTAGAATATGGGTTTTAATTCTTTCACTTCAAATCTTGATATTCTAATATTGAAATACAGAAATTTAAGTCCTACTAACGAGACTGTAGAAAAATTATATTCAATGTTAATTGAAATAAAAGATATTGTTTTGTGAAAATGAAGGGGAAAATAGAAATAATAATTATAAACCAAACTATAAAATGTCACAAATTAATAATTTTAGATTTGTTCCCTAATAGAAGTGACAATTACAGAAATGATAGTCAGCACCACAATTCTTGTCAAACTAATCAAAATAATCAAAATTCTAATGTAAATACAAATCAAAATAAAACTAAAACTTTACAAAACTTTAATAATATCTTTTGTTTCAAATGTGGAGGAGGTAAAGGCCACACAGCAAAAGTATGTCCATCAAAGAAAGAGGAAACTAGCTCCCGCAGTTATAATTTTAGAAGTACAAATAATGATAAACAACAATAAAATAAAAATAATAATACTGGACCAAATGAAGAAAATAAGATGGTGTTTGCTTTTATGTTACAGAAGTTGGACTCCTACAGACTGATTATTGAATCTGAAGAAAGCTCTCATCAACAAACCCAATGGGGGAACCTTCAAGTTCTCCTAGTTTTTCAACTAACAAATAGTGCTTTATGGAAGAGCCAACATGCACATCAAATTTTGTTTGGCAAATTTACAGAATATGGGAGCTCTCGACAAGCTTATCAAATTACAGTGTGCATTGACCACCTATGTTTGTGAAATGTATGTCCTGTTATGAATTTGGATTACAAGCAGATCATTATAAAATTGTTGTAAGTCCATTATGTTCCTGACACCAACTTAGATATATTCTCTGGCATTAGTCATAAAAAAGAGCATACTTAGTATCGACCAACAACTCAATATTTGTAACATTTGTATGACTGAAATTTCTGAAATCCTTTTCACAGCTGTTCATTCTGATAGTCTTTTAAAAGTCAATTATGATGCTGTAATGAAAATAATTTTATAAATCAACGATAAATGATGAAATTAATAATAACATAGTTTATATTTCTCACCAATTAGATACTGAAAATAAAAATTTAGACTCATAGGGTGGAGAACAAATGAATGAGGATTTGATGGTAGAAAGTATAGTAAAATTGGATGATAATTATAATGACATTGATAATATAGAAATATATATTCCAAATAATAATAATAATAATAATAACCAGAATGTAGAAATTAATATTAATAATAATATTTTAGAAAACAGGAATGCTGAACCGAATGAAATAAGCAGAAATAATAAGAAATAAACAGAAACAATAATAATATGACAGGTAATCAGGAGTCAAATGAGAGAACAGTGAATTCATCGGGAACTTGGAAGATGATGTGGTATCATAGACTAGGCCACTTAAGTGAAAAAAATTTAAAATTGTTAATCACAATATTTAAAGGCATACCCAATTCTATTGAATTCTGATATGAGTTTAGGGATGGCAAAATTTGCATAAAAGCTAATTCAAATGATTTAGTCAAAATGGCACTTGTCTCGAGCCAACACAAAAATTTGAGATTATCTCATCAGATAAAATAGATCCTTTCTCACAAGAAGTTTATGGTAGATATTAGACTTTGATGTTTATACACCAATTTTCAAAATACACATTCATCATCCCTGTTATTAGGAAGTCAGCAGTTTCCAATGAATTTAGCAAATTTTTTACCCTGAAGAGGAACAAATTTCCAGATAGTCCAATCACTAAATTTCAATGGAATAATGCGAGGGAATACCTTGACAAACAAAATGGTGTACTCCTTGAACCCGTGGTTCTCCTTGAACCCGTGGTTCCTTATTTTATGAAAATAAATGGGACTGCCAAAAGGCAGAATTACACACTAATGTCCTGCTTTTCAACTCTGATCTTGAATTTCAATTTTGGTCCTTTGCAATTGAGACGAGCACTTATTTAATTATTCATAGCCTCTCTCGGGCAAATCACAATATTTAAATTTACAAAATATTTTATCAGCGTGCTCCAGATATTTCAAATTTATGTTTTTGGTTCACTGGCCTATCGCCATATCCCGATAAAAGTGAGGAAGCAACTTGCAATGTAAATAAAGAAGGAAAATAATGATTGTAAAGATCCAAAGCTTGCTCCAAGGGGCAACAAAACAATTTTTATAGGCTACACAAACACAGGATATTGTGTTACAGTCCTGTATATCCCAAAGTCTTTCATCACCTGCAACATTTGATTCGATGAGAATAAAGGAATTAAATATTTAACTGATTTTTGAGGAAATTGAAAATAATCTATTTATAGATGAATGGATTGAAGCAGTAGATTATGAGTTACAGGCAATAATGGATCTAAGTGTCTGAAAAATTGTTCTACGTACCAAATCCATAAAGACTATTGACACTAAATGGGTGTTTATCACCAAGTCTGATGACAAGGGTAATCATCAACCCAGTGCTTGTCTAGTTGTATATGAATTGCAAGATTAAACCATATACAGCATGACCAATACTTACGGACCAGTCGTCGTATGTTGGCTGATTTGATAGCTTATTTCTATAGCCAATAAGCACAGTTCAGATCTAATTCAATATGACGTTAAGTCCAATTTTCTAAATTCAATGCTTCCCACTAACCTATATTTATTTGCCCCTAAGGGATGCCAAATAGTCAAAGAAAATTGTTAAAATTGATCAAATCTATATAGGGTCTGAAAACTTCTTTCAAAAACTGATATGATCTTCCTATCACTCAATTGAGCTAGATGGGTTCCATCCAATCAAAAATTGATGGATTGATCCTGCTAATCATTTACATTGATGATATGCTTCTAGCATCAAATAAATTAGAATGGACCGATCAACGTTCAAATATTAATTTTACAATTAAGATAAATGAAACCCATACTTTTTTTGTTGGATTTGAAATTAAATGTGATTTTGTACAAATAAGAATCAGGCTTTCACAATATGGGAATACAGAAAAGATTCTTCCAAAATACAGTATGACTCAATCAAAATCTCCCAAGGAAAGTGGGATGAAATTCAATAAAATAGAAAATGGAAATGACAATGTCGAGTATCATACAATGATTGGTTCATTACTATATTTGACAAAATTGATGAAGCTAGACATTTCATTTGCCATTGACTAATTATTTTGTTTTCAGTCATCATCAAGCTCACAACTTAAGAACTGTGTCTATCATATATTTTGGCCACTCATGATTATCTGGAGTATAATTCAGATTGATCTGGTTTAACAGATTTTACAAATGCTTCGTATGCTCCAGATATCTATGACTAAATAGTTAATCTAGACAATTTGGATAAAGGGAAATCAAGCACAGGGTATTTGTTGTACAATAATAGGGACCTACTCAATTGGGGCATTCATCAGCAAACTATCGATGCTAAGTTTGACACAGCAACTGAAATAATAGCGCTCCATGATATTTTTGACAAAATTGACTTGGCTTAGCTGTTAACACTTTTTGTCTTCGATCTTAAGGATCAAATATAAATAATTGAGGACAATATCTCTACTAAATGGATTGCTAATGTAGGTGGACAGAAGCGGGGCAAGTCACTGATGGTCAAGTGCCACACTATCTTGGATTTGCGCAATAAGAACATGATAAACATCAACTTGATGTTCTGACAAAAGCACTGGATCAGAAAACCTCTGAAAACTTGTTGTTTATTCTTAGAGTACCCCAACATTCTGGCAAATTTCAACCTTTCAAAATTTCTGTTTTTTGGGTGAAACTATGACAATTATGCGTCTTTTGTGATTGTCATCTCCGTATGTATGTTCCACAAATTCGTTTTTATATTTCCCTTATCCAAATATTGTTGTCTTCGTGTATATAAATATATCCTTTGGGCCTCCCTATGCTACTCTGTCTCTCTTATTGGCATCAAATAATTTCCTTAAATTTTTGTATCTTTCCCCTTATAATAATTTTTGATGATTAGAACATTTTGAATTACATCATTAAACCATTAAATCTTCGCATGATACAATTATCTCTACAATCTACGAACTTCATTTTGTTTATTTTAATAATTTCACCATGTCTGTGATGACTTTTATCAATCTTACATTACCATTTATATTTTGTATTGTATTCATAAATTATTTTTTTTTACAATTATGTAATGATACTTTCATATCATACAAAATTGTATTAGTATATTTTCAAAGTCCTATCCCAAATTCATTCATTACATTTAACAGTATATTCATACATCCTGTATCACATCATCTAGATAAGTCAAGATCTGTCTCATGACATCACCTTTTCCCAAAACAAACTTGTTTTCCCACACACAAAACATGATGTCACCTTTTCTATGAAACCTTTCTGGGTATATTACCAATCTCCAAATTCTACTTATTTCATTAGATACACCCACTTATGTTATTTCTCTATAATATTCCTGGCTTTCCTATACTTCCATCACAAATTAAAATACAATCATATTACTTCTACTTTCAGACATCTTGTAAATTCACTGGAACTGTCTCTTAGAATTAGTATATAACTCACTGAACCTTACGTATTTCATCATTCGTAAATCATTTGTTAATCAGTAATTAACACTGTAAAATAATATTGTTAATACACATATTTTACCTTTTTTATGTGTCATATTATTCTGTACAAATCATTCCTCACACGTTACAATAAATGTTATTTTTTTTTAGACATAATTTTTATTATTTTTGTTATACTACAGTAATTTTTGACTTCCAATATTTTTCATATTTTTTTCCATTCTACTAACATTAGTCAATTTGGACTTATGATGATTTTTTTCTCTCATGCATTATTTGTATGATTGTAATTTTTTTTAAATATAATGTTTTCATATCAGTGTTTACTCGATAACTTTGTATAGTTTGATCTCATAAAATTGCGTATAATAAGAGGCTTTTTTCTATGGTCCTTCAATCTGATGAGAAAACATAGATTTCAAGTAAAACATTGAAAAAGATTATAGAATTAATAAAAAAATCTAAAACCATATAGTTTTTCAAAGTTAACTTAAATGATGAATTCACTTTTGATCATTAGGATAGAAAATGGTTTATTGCTGGACATCTATCTATAGAGCTTCAACCATAGTAAACTGATAAAATCAAAATATATCATTTTCTCAGCTTCTAAAAACTTAAATTTCTTGTTCTTTGACTCATTTTATTCCTTGAAGCTTTCTTTATAATTTTATTTATGTCGAACAAGTAGCAATCAGAACAAGTGTCATACTTTATACATTTTAACAAAAGTAGGCTTAAAATGTTGCTGACCATCCGGAGAATATCCTAGGCTATTTATATTTGAAAATTAAGAAATTAAATGTGTGTAATTGAAGATATTAGCTCTGATTGATAGGATTACACTAACTTACACCAACCTACAACGGTAGGTATATTCCATAAATACTCAAGTAAAACTTAATGCAAAGTAATATAACATTCCTACATTAATGGAATCGCCCTCCTGGTGTAGGTTGGTGTAATCATATGTTCATGTTTTCCTTTTTTTTTATTTCATAACTTTATTATATTTTTTTAGTTTTATTTGAAATTATACGATTATTTACCATATTTTATCATCATAATTAATTCTTCATTTCAAGAAATAATGCTTTTAAATTTCACATTGTCAACTATTTTGTCAACAACTATATAAATTTCATACAATCATAATATACCATTAACACATATAAACTTACAGACAATTAATGTAACCATCAAAATTCATAAATATTTTTCTTGAAAACCTACTCTTTTTCTAGTAAAACTTGCTGTGCCAAAGTTTTTTCATTTTGTTTCTGTTACTTGAGTTTCTAAAATTTACCATAACGTTAGTTATTTTTTGTTTCTGTTTCCATAATTTGGTTTCCATTTCCATTAAGTTTCCTGATTTTAATAGAAATTTTCATTCCGTTTCAGTTTGGGAGTTCAAAGTTTTCCAAATCCGGTTCAAATAGCAATATGTAGTTATGTTTTTCATATTTTTCCAAAAACAACCATATTTTTAAAAGATATTTTTCTAGAAACATCCATCTTTATTGGATATTTCCTCAAAAATATCGATATTTCCTTCAAATGATTTCTCCCAGTTCAAAAATCAATCAAGGGAGAAATGGAAATGGAAATTGTGAAAAAGTAATACCAAATGGTTAGATGGGTCTGTGGCAAGGATGAGTTATTTGGATTTGTCTGGGTGAACAAATAAAGTTGCATTTGCAAGGGCCTGTTTGATATTGACAAAAGCCTTGTCAGCAATGCTGGTCTAGACAATAGGCATTGTGTTCTTCTTCCTGTTGGTCTTTAGGACAGCAAACAGTTTACTCTGGATGTGGGCACAATGTTTAATTGTGTGCCAATAAAAGTTTGCCATCCTGAGAAAACATCACAGCTGGTGCATATTTTGAGATTTGGGGAAATCGAGTACTGCTTGTACCAATTTGGGTGTAGGCAAGATGCCTGAAGTGTTGACTTGATGGCCAAGAAATGTGAGTTCTGTAATGGAGAACTCCAATTTGACACAGGGAATTTTTAGGCCAGGACTGAAGATACGCTTGATGACCTTAGTGATATGGGCAGTGTGTTCTTTTTCATTAGCAGAAGCAACAAGGATGTTGTTGATGTATGCATATGCATGATTGGGTCTGTGAAACAATCCGTCAATGTACTGCTGGATGGTCAGGGCATCATTCTACAAACTGAATGGCAAGTAGAGAAATTCATAGAGGCTAAATGAGGTTACTATAACGGGACCTTGGTGGCCATATTAATGGATCCTTGTATGTTCTGATCACTTTTTGATAAAAGATTCTTGAAGAAATTCCCCAACTGGAGATAGTGATGAGCTGGACAGCTTTCATGCATGTACTATAATTCCTGCATTCCACCTACTGTACTGATCCATTCACTAATTTCATTTTGACACAGAGATAGGTATTTTTCACCTGTTAGAGTGTCATTGATGATTATGGATCCCAAAAGAGTCTGGTTAAGAATACCTGCCCATAAATTTACTCTCTGTGGGTATTGTAAGCGACTTGTTTAAAGCTTACGTGGATTCTATTTTGACCAGTCTACAATTCTAATGATTGAGAGCATGGTGAAAGGTGAAAGAACTCTCATCTATAAAGATGATATTTCCACAAAAATCTGGATATTCGTCACATAATTTGAAAGCTTTGGAAGCTAATTGAAACTACTTTGCACAATCTTGGACACAAAATTCTTGTGCAAAATGTGGCCTAAAACTCTTACAACCATACTTCTGCAACTTGTACATAATTGTTGATTGAAACTCCACAATCCAATGCCATATCTGTTGAGCTAGATCTTGGATTAACAACTATCCTAACTAGAACCAGTAGATTACTATCTGAAGGCTGGTGATATGGATGTGTTCTCTCTGTTCATAATTTACTGAACCTGTAGTTTCAAACCTTTTTATACAGCGCATTATTGTTGTATGGTTGGGTTTAGGACAATTTGGAAAAGTTTGCTCAAACAAATCACTTACTCTACAGTATGTCAGACCCAAAATGTGCTTTATTACACACGACACTTCTTCTTCAGTTGTAAACATTGCACAATTTTTTCCACACACATTTGTACTTGATTTTTGAAAACTACATACTACCGAAATTATTTCATTTGCAATTTAGTTAATTTCATGATGCTTATCTTATCTGATGTGTTTCACATTTGCTAGAGTACATTTACCTAATTTGTTTTTTGTTGCATGACAAAATGACTAGGTGTATAGTTTTGTCGCATCTAATCATATAAAACGCACCACAATATAAATTAAATGTAGTGATACTTATAATACCAAAAGAAACCAAATTTGGAATCATGTTAGATATACTTCGAATCAATACACGGACCAAATTTTGTGACTACAGCTTGAAAATTACTCATTCTAGAGCCGTTAATCTACCAACACTACAACAAAATCGCTCTTATCAGGCGTACCGTAAGGCCTATCTGCACCAAAATTGGTAGGATTTTTGTTGACCTAAAGCATATACGTATACCAAATTTCAGGTCTATCGATTTAAAATTGCGATTTGTATGCTGTTCAATAAAAAATGCATATAAACTGACCTACCGAAGGTCTATGGGCCTGATTCAGACGAAAAACAATAATGTTCTCCCCTAGAAGAATCCGAATATGTGTTTCAAATTTCGAAATCATCTGATCAAAATTCCGCCTGGAAATGCATTCAACATAAAAGGGGGTACACAAAAAAATGAATTTTCAAAAATAGTGTCAAAATGTCTTGAAAATCATAAAACGAAAAATGCACCCACTCTCAATTTTGAGTCCAAATACTCAGGCAATTTTAATAAGTAGATTTTCTTCAAAAATCTACGTAAAACAATATTTTTATAAATTTGGGCAGATCCAACAATAGCTACTCATTCAGATTAACAGTATTTTTTTTTTTAATAAAATTTATTTTTTTTGTACATAGATACTTCATTTTTATGTAATTTGAAATGGGGGACTAAGCTCCCTCAGCACCTCCTATTTGAGCCAACGACTTTTCTTTAATCCTCACACACAAACTTTGAAATTTCCTTCGAAAAAGAAGTCGAACAAGTTAAAATGCTTGCAAATACGATTTCTTTCGTGTCCCACAAAAAGTGGGTTTTCAAAAATTAGCCAATTAGAATCAAAATCAGTATAAAAATAGATTTACCGAAAATACCATCATGGCCAAAACTAATCCACATCAAAAATGCTAACATATTTGAATAAGTAACGGTAGGCTAAATACCTCTTCAGAAATTTGTACCTTTTGTTCAATAATTAGGTACACGTCTTAGAGCCATTCAACTCCCCGAAATACCACATAATTAGTCCTATCTGACTTAGAACTAGGCTTATCTACGCCTAAATCAATTGCTTTTGTCCTTGTTCAAAAAGAAATATCTGCACTAAATTTTCAGACTATCGGACCAAGTGTAGAGAGAAAACTCATCGGTGGGGGTTGAGCAATGAAGCGGCCAAGAGACGAATTTTTCTGTTACATTATCTCATCACTAAAACTATAAAAACTTTTAGTCATGACTCATGATCAGTTAAGATATATTAATGATTATACTAACAAATCGGGAAAAATACTGCTTATAATACTAATACGCAAGAAACACAAGTCCAACAAAAAATTTTTAGATATTTCATTATTGCTATACACCTTTGACTACAGACAGATGAAAGATGAAATATTGGAGACTTCAAAGCTTTTCATTGAGAGCAAAAAAATTCAGAATAATTAATAATAGTATGAATTAAAACAAAATTAAACATTTGATATTACTCCTAACACAATGCTATAGGCAACTTATACTACCTCTTGAAATATTTTAGTCTAGTTTGTTTTTATTCTACATTGCTTTTAGTCTACTTTGTTTCTCTGCAACTTTTTCTTATCCTTTGACCTTTACTTAAATATTATAAATTTTTTCCCCTTTGTGAGAAATCTGAAAAATAATTTTTGTATTTATATTTCAGAGCTGTTGGTATAACTGATTTTGAATCTGTGAAACCAGTATTTTAGTCTACTTTGTTTTTCGTCTACATTGTTTTTACTCCACCTTGCTGCAGGTCTATATTGTTTTATTTTAGGTTACTTGTCTTATTGCCCCATGCTTTTATCTCATTTGTTTGTCCACAGTTATATATAACGCCGCAAAAACTACAGTCAATCTTTCAGGGAGAATCCCCCATTGTATTGTTTAGATGAAGCAACACATCCCCTCAATAAAATTATTATGTTTTGTGTAATTAACTTTAATTCTTATTTCTGATTAGCAAGAATTTTGTTAATTAGTTTGTTGAAATTAATAATACACAAAACTATAAACTTTTATTGTAGTTACTGATGCAACTCAATGTAACGTACTTCTTGTACTAACATTTGGAGGTGCTAAAATTGGGTTTGATTTTCATCAGTTATCACACATCAACATACAGGCTTTTTCAACACAAGTCTCGTCCATGAGGTATTCACTTAGCACTAATTATTTTTGTTTTCTATTTTTAGTTGCAAGCACCATTCCAACAATAGTAAGTGCTGCATGTATAGGTAAATAAATATACTTGATTACATGTTTTTACAAATATATAAAATAGATGTTAACATACCTGTATGAAAACAACATATACATATATATACATACATACATAAATAAAAAAGTCCGCCACATTACCTGTAAATTTACCTATATATACACTTATTTATCTATGGTTTTATCCTAATTCTTTATACCCATTATGGCATCTTGGTGGCAATTTGTTTTCTAGAGCCATGAATCCCATGTTCAAATCCAATAAGGCGTGGGAAATTTTTGCTTTTTTTTTTATTATAAAAGCTCTTTTTTCTTATATCATTAAAGCCACTTTTTTAATAATTAAATTTTTGAAAAAATAAAAATAAAACTTACTGGTGTAGAAACATAAAACATAATAGAATTAAAATGTTGAAAACAAGTTTTCCAGGTTTTGTAATAGTAATTTTTTTTATAAAGTGGAATTACAACTAATGCATTTGCTGGTAGAAATGCCTTCCAAGTCACATGTTATAAATATAGGTATAATGCAAGATTTTTGAATAAAGCAATGTAGATTTCTTCATATTGGCAACAAAATCATGTACAAAGCATTTCTTATGCAGAAAAAACAATTTTCAAATAGGTGCTTTATGTTTATTAATGGGTGTTCTGATATCACATTTGGTGTGGATGTTTGGTCAGTTTCAGTCTTCAAGATTTAAACAGGATACCAAAAATTATTATTGCAGGATAAAAAATGAATTTTCTTGTAATTTTTAAAGAGGTAATTTATATTTAAACATTAGATTGAGTTTTGTTTACCTTAGTACAATGCAAAGGTGACTGAAACAAACAGGCAAGTCAGGTATCTAGGTTATAAATAGTATAGATATTTGTGAATACCTTTGAGGATATATATATGATAGAGATGACACGGAACAGTTTTAACATGGGGTTGAGTGTCAAGACTATAGATGCCGCATGCTGGCATACGTGATACGAAGTACCCCAGACTGAACACCTCAACCAATCAGAATCAAAAATTGGGGTAAAAGTGAGGTACTTTGTACGCCAGTGTTTATAAACAAATGCAGGTGGCGAGATTTTCCTCCAATCAGATATTTTTTTGGAAGTACACATGTTTTTAGAAGCCCTTTTTACAGGCAGGACACCAAAACTGCCCGTGTGTCATCTCCATCATATATATATATATATCCTCGAAGGTGAATACAGGTGCTTGCTTCAGAAAAAGTGACAATGGTTATCAACTGGTTCATGTTTATTTTCTGCGCATGTAACTGTCTGCTGGTGGAGCGTATTTTTGTTTGTTTGTAATAGTGCGTTCTGAGGCAGATTTGGTTGGAGACACCCGCAACACACCAAATATATAAACTCCCTTTCTGTTCTGTTAATGCCGTAGTTAAAATAGTAGTGAAACGTCAACAGTGTACATAATTTTGAAGGGCATTTGACACCTTTGATAACTTCGAAATCAGAGTCTATGCGTGTTGTATCACATTTATATGGAAGATTTGTTGCATAGACCTGGTACTTGAACTGTGGTACCATCACGAATGCTCAGGAAGAGGAAAAATGGGTTAACATTTCGCCAATATATAGCAGTGCTTTCATTAATTCAATACGATATCGATTACATGTCAGAATAATAATCGAATCGAATAAATATACTTGCCTATATAAATTCATATTTACATAAAGAATTTCCATTAAGTATAAATAACAATTTCAGCGAATTAGTATTGAGATATCATTGCCTAAATTTTTGCGGTCGTCTACGCGTTAGTTGAGTATTTGTACATTCATGAGTTCACCAGGTAAATAATGGTGTGGACCTACTTTTAATTGTTCAAGATGCACGTCTTTAGCTGAAACTACATATACAACGTGAAAGAGTTGTAAAATAAGACGTAAAGCTTAGACAGAAAATGAAGGCGAATGCTGGCGACAAAGAGGGAGAGGAAATTGATAAACAAATTACCGACAATAAAAAAAGTAAGTGATATCCATATAAACGCTATATATATACACACTAATGTATAGATAAAATGAGCAATTAAAACATCTAAGGCGCCGCAAGTAGGTAAATTTAAGTTATCGAGGTATAGCTACATAGATTTCACGCATCTATAATTAGGTATACGATAAGATTTAATCGAAGAAGAAAAAACTCTGTAAAATGTGTATTTATAAAAAAAGTTAAAAAATTCGGTAGCCGCAGTTCCAAGAAAATATTTGTTTAGTACGCGGAATACATTTCGGGATTCTACGAAACAATGATTAATAATTTGGCATTTTCACACACTGGGTATGACGAATACAACTTTCTGAGTAACAAAAAAAAATCTATATATTTATACATGTATAGACAAATATTGTCTCCGAAATTTTAAATTTTGACACCGACACAGTACGAATTCATAAAATTTCTGGCGGGTTTTTTAACAGAAAGACCATCCTCTACTGATCTATAAAGCCTGAATTTTACTCAAAATTTCAATTCTATCACTTCAATTTCTAGATTATTGTCACTAAAGAAAATATATTATCTGAAAACCGCTAAGTCAAAAAAGTAGGATGATTATAGGTACAAGCAGATGCAGAAATAAAAAATAGGTGACAAATTTATTTACTGCTCAATACAAATTCAATTTTTGATAAACATTTTTATTAAATTACCAGCCACTGGAGTTGCGAGGAAACAACCATCCAGTTAAGATGATGAAAAACAAAAAAGTAGATACTTATATTACAGAGATTATAGAAACTGGTTTCCTCAATTGTAAATGAAAACCATTAAGAAAAAACAAATTCACACATTCTATTTTAAAAGACATAATAGGACAATTACTAACATTATTTTATTCACAGATCATAATAAAATTGATGATTGTATTAAATTTTGTAATTGCTGACCGATAATTACGCAGTTTAAAAAATTATCTCATTCAAAATTTAAACGAAAACAGACGTTTTGAAAGTACCTTTCAGCCGATCTCCACCCAAAATTTGTACCATGTTGCAATAAATTACATTTAATATTTTCAGAAAAATTCTTAGTTATTGGTTCAAAATCAAAAATTTTATAGCCAATATCCATAATAGCTGCACTCAGTAGCGTAGCCAGAGCATTTTTTTTTAGAGGAGATTTGACCGAGAATATTTTGTAGAACTTTTCTTTACAGACTGTGATCAAAAGCCATACCCAACTTTGATATTGTTTCCTGATGACAAGAGAGGCGGATATAATTGTTAGAATATTTTAGGTTCTTATTCCATAAATTTATAAACTTAATTATAAATAAGGTTGAAATAAAATAAAAAGAAATTTTTTTTTTCGCACAATAAATATTTAATTTTAGTTCAAGATCAAATACAAACAAATAATTGTTTGGGTAAGAAGTGAGTAAAATAGGTGATTTTGACACGAGTAGCTGTCACCTACTTTTCACGAGTGTCGCATACTATTTTTTGGAATACCATCCTCCAAAGAAAAAATTCAACAAAAAAAAATTTTTTGTAAATGTATTTAACAATACAAAAACAGCAAATTTTCTTTCAATTTGCGTTTTTTTATTCATTTATTTTCAAGTAGACACAGATGAATGAAAACTTTGATGGAATACAGACTTAAGTGTATTTTATTTTCTTTCCAGCAGTATAAACCCCAACTTGCAAACTTACATAACGACTGAGGAATTACTGATTGAAAGAAAAGGGGTTTCTAGATTCCAAAAATGTCAAATTTTTTTAATAAAATTTTTCAGATTTCAAAGAACATAATATACCTTTCTACAACTTTTGTTTTGAAACTAAACTTGTTAAATTAGAATTATACTTGTAAAATTTTTTGCAAGAACCATGAAGAAACTCATTGATGTTAGTTTCTGGAAGAAATTTAATTTCCCTGTGAACAAAAATCAATGCTGGTTCACTCAATAATGATTCAGCTGTTGAGTTATGAAGGACGTTCACATTTTTTCACACATAGTTTTTCACATGTTTTACAGATGAAAAACAACTTCTATGGGAACTGAGACTGGCCAAGTGATTGAAATTTTCAAATAATTATAGGTGGTTGAGTAAAAATCTCCATTGCTTGTACGAAAGAATCTGAAAATGTTGTAGGAAAAGGCCTAGGTGGAGGGGGGGTAGTATCAGGTAAAACTGCGACTTTTTTTTACATTGGTACTGTAAGTGAATACTGAGTTCCAGAATAAATAAAATAATTACTCTCCTATGTTTTACCGCGTACCAAATATCAGGCTGATTGGATCAGTCTTCAAAAAAATTTTTTGGGGAGACAAAATCCCCTCATTCCTACACCACTGCCAGCACTGTATGTACTATCCAGTTGATCTGCGCCAAAATTATTAATATGTTAGAACAGATCACAATAAATATTTGTTCCCAATTACATTCTCATTGGTCTAAAATTAGGTATTTTACAGCCAAAATAAAAACAAAGATAGAGTCATCAAAAGTACCATGTAGCTGATCCACACCAAAATTGATAGCAAGTTATAACAGATTATAACCAATATTTGTTCCAAATTTCGTAACTATTGATCCAAAATTACAAATTTCATAGTCAAAATAAAAAACAGAATAGTGGTGTTGGAAGTACCCTCAAGCCAATCCGCACCAAAATCTATAAGTCAAGTCCTTAGCTTAGTACCAATGTTTGTTGGACAAAAATTGCGTACCCTTGTGTATAAGTAATTACATACCTCGTACTCTATTAAATCGTAATGTAAAACAAGTTGCATAACCTGCGTTTTGAGTTGTTTTTTTTACTTTTCACCTAATTTCAAAGATACCAGCAAAATATTGCCGACAATTTACCAGACACTTTGTGTATACACAGTATATGAATTTAAGTTTTTGGTGCCAAAATTTTCCTTAATTTTAATGTTATAAAACGAAAAACATACCTACCCCCAGCCCTAGGTTGTTCTACAACATTAAGATTAATAAGTAGATTTTCCTAGAAAACCTAACTCAAAATTATATTATAATAAAACAGATTCACCATTTTCACACATTCAGAGGGCCTCGATAAAAGCTGTCGCATAGAACTCACTTAAGTGAAGAAAAGCTACATGGTGAAATTTATCGATTAATCCCGCCACTTCGCTGAATTTCATCATAATATTTCAATCAAGATGGTCACAGAGTGGATAGACTGAAGGTTTTACTAAGGATTACACTACTTTTAATACTTATCTCCCTTATAATTTTCCAACTAACCCAACTTTTCATTATATTCTTGACTTCAGAAAGGCGAGAAGAATTATAAATAATAATAAATTTTATTTAAAAAAAAAAACAAAAAAAAAACAGACTGCTTTAACCAGAATGAGAAGCTCTTATTGATGGATATGCCCTAATTTATGACAGTAATTTTTTCAATTTTCAAATCCTCATTTTCCTCAATTACACCCTTTTAATTTTTTAATTTTCAAATATGAATAGCATAAAAGATTCTCCAGATGGTCAAGAATATTTTAAGCTTAAATTCATTGAAATCTATAAAGTAAGACACTTGTTCTGAGTGAATGAAATTCCGTTAGTTCCAAAGATAGACATGCTAAACGTATAACCTCCTCCAT
This sequence comes from Ericerus pela, assembly GCA_011428145.1. NCBI lineage: Eukaryota > Metazoa > Arthropoda > Insecta > Hemiptera > Coccidae > Ericerus > Ericerus pela. The sequence continues at coordinate 53,994 of WOFM01000568.1, read as the reverse complement.
ACCCAGTTGTTGAAAAAAAACTCTAAGCAGCAATCCTCGCCAGAAAAAATAGGTTTTTGAGAAAATTAATTACAAATTTTGATGGTCATATTAATTGTGTGTAAGTTTATATATGTTAATGATATGTTATGATTGTATGAAATGTGTTAGCTGCTGACAAAATATTAGATAATGTGAAATTTAAAAGCATTTTATCTTGAAAAAATGAAAAATGAATCAAGATGATAAAGTATGGTACTACATAATTATATAATTTAAAATATCTCTGCCACGTATCAACCACAGTAAGTGTGTATTTTAGAAAGTGTCAAATTTTGTAATAGCTGCCATTTGGAAATCAGTGGACCAGTTTTGTTGAACCAGTCCCTAGTAGTCTCCAACTGCCATAAAAATTTCAAGCCAAAATATTTTAATTTAAGCGAGTCATCATGATGTCAACATGGTGGATTTACAAACACTTTGAGAACCCCTTCTTCCAAAACTAGCGAATGAATTTCAAAAATTTTAACATAAATTTGTAGCCAATGAAAGTTTTTAACACTACCTCAAGTTTTATTGCCATATGTCAAACAGCGGGGGCTCCACAGACTTCCAGAGGCGCCAAAATGAGCAAAAAGTGGAAATATATATATGTATATATATTGTATACAGAAGAACTCCAGTGACCTATACAGTATATTCGTGATTTACTACTCAGGATCGCCGCTTTTTCGCAGGTCCTGCCCAAAGCTCCCACCACTGCACTAAATGCAATAGTTGTATTTTCCAAAAAGAAAAGTTCATGCAAATTAAAAAAAAAAGGTTTACCTACTGGAAGTACCATCCAGTTGATCCACACTAAAATTGGTAGCATGCTATAATAAATTATGTGGCGGCCGCCACACTACGTCGGCACATAACAGTACTCACTTCCTCGATCACCGTCACCCGGCACTGTGGCCGAGTGAGTACGGTGCTGTCTTTTGTGACGGTGAACGAGGGAGGTTTTAGGTGTTTGGCCGGTACAGGTTCAAATCCCCATGCCGCCTGAACACCTAAAGTGGTGACTTCGACGTGATCCAGGGGATGGTTATTCACGCCATCTCTCGGACACTCGTTGAAACCGATTGGTAACTGTGGTGCATCACACCGCCGTTTCTATGCGTGGCGGCGATGGTGGGCGTATGCCACGGAGTGGTGAAGGAGGGGGGCATCACCACGTTCCGGTGTATGTCCCTACCTAGGCGCCTCCGTATGGGAATGCGTATTACGCTCCGCTATACTGGGGGGGAGTGGTGTGGTGGCTGCCACACTACGTTGGCACATAACAGTACTCACTTCCTCGATCACCATCACCCGGCACCGTGGCCGAGTGAGTACGGTGCTGTCTTTTGTGACGGTGAACGAGGGAGGTTTTAGGTGTTTGGCCGGTATGGGTTCAAATCCCCGTGCCGCCTGAACACCTAAAAATTATATTGAATATTTACTTCATATTTCGTACATATGGTTCCAAAATTCCGCATTTTATGACCAATATAAAAACAAAAATAGCAATACCCAAAGTACTGTCCGGCTGATTTGCACCAAAATCAATAGGTCTGATCCTTGACTTAGTATAAATGTTCTTACTAAATTTAGTAATTACCGGACAAAAACTGCGACCTGTACCATGGGAACAAGAAATTGATTTATATCTATCAATACATTGTACATGAATTTGAGTTATTGGAGCTAAAGTTTTCCTAAGGTCTTCAAACAAAAAACATACTAACCCCCAACCCTGAGGGCTAATACCACACCAAGCATAATAAGTAATTTTTTAAGGAAACCTACTTGAAAGTGGTTAGTTTTTACTCGACCATTATAAATGAATATTTCAAATTATAAAGGGAAGTGGTATTCATGCCTCGAACTGGTACTAAACTACTCGACTGCGAACGTTCTGCTTTAAGGAATAGAAGTCATAGGTAGTGAACATCACTAATTCAGACAAATTTTCAATGAGAAGAAACAAGAAAACCAAAATGGTTTCATTTCCTGAAGAAACGGTTAATGCTCAGTTAAAATGATATCCATCGCAGTTTTCATGTCATGAGATATACTTAACAATCCCACATTCCACAAATTCTACTTCTCGAGAGTACATGGTACTTATTCACAAACTGGTGGAATACATTCAGGGAGACAATATATTCCATAATAATTTGACCATGTTTGAATAAAAAATGTGATAGCAGCTCATGACCATGAATGCATTCATTAGCAATTGAATACTGCCAATACCAACATCACATATACAGGATATAATGGCGGTGTCAGAAAAACCTTCAACGAAAGGTTGCATCGATCCTACTTCTCGAACATGGAGCCCAGCAGCCCACTGAAACTTAAATATACAAAAAGCGCACTATACTAATACCAAAACATTTTTTTCTTTTACTTACATCGAGGACAATTGATGAATTCTCACCCAGTCAAATAGGAATGGAATCCAGGCTATACTTCGTGGAACAGAGTTTGTAGTCTCGTACAGAGTACAGTTCAAATAGCATAAAATAAGGTTAAATTCACAAACACACAATCCCTATATATTTGTTTGTTCATAACAGTATTTTCTTGAATGCTGATGGCAGAAAATTGACAATTATTAAGTCACACATAATTGAGGGAAACATCGCAATGACTACTCAGTATGGAAATTATTACATCGAACATAATTACGAAATCAAAATCAAATTGTCCAGCAATTATTACGAATAAACAAAATTATTGAATGTTACAGTATTTAAGCTATGAATTTCAATAAAACAATCAAAGTAAAGGACTTGAGAAAACAATTTTTCTTATACACGGTATTGCGATTCACGAATGCAGAAACTTGGCGAATAACTAGTATCTAATTATCTATACTAGTATACTGTCCACCAGACAAAAAGCAAAACTATTGAACTAATTCAGCAAAATACCAACAAGGTAGCACGAAGCACAGGCCAAAATGGCGCAGTCACAAAGACGGATGTCAAAAAGAAAACAAAAATTACAAAGAATGTAGTAAAATTTTATTATTTTGTGTGAAACATTTGCCCGGGAATCTTAATGATCATTATCACAAAACAAATGACAATTATTACTTAACATTTAAAATATTTCGTACTCTTACAATTACAAACATTATGAAAGGCTTAAAGCAGACAATTATTCACAACAAAGCTTGAAGTCGTTGTACCTGTGTCTTCAATAATTCATCCTGTGATCGTTTCATCGACCTAATCCCTGTGATCAATAATCCTGCTGAATGTTGATGATAGTATGACAAAAGTCATTGACAGGGTTGTTGGTTATGTGCGAATTGTGATGTATGCATACGTGTAGATAAAACAGGAATTTTAATGTTTGAGAATAGATTCACATGCTTCAGACTTTCAGGTAGGATATTTTGTCAACTATAATTATATAGTTGGATGAATAATGTGGTACCTAAAACCTATGGCCGCGATTATTCGTGTTGAAGAATGGTGGTGCTGGAGATCATTTTCATTCATCATGTAACTTATCTAAGGACTAGAAAACTTTGGCTATGATAGAAACTTGAAAAATTTCAGAATCGGCCTCTCAGTTGAAGACAAACTCCTTCACTTCAACCACTGCAACTTTTGAAGAATGAATTATGAACTGGCGATTTTTGTCTGGAAAGAAAATCCTAATCACATCAACATCAGAAAGATTTTTCTTTTAACTGTGTGTGTTACTATTTGTCGTGGCTGTTAATGTGAAATTATTTGTATTTTCATGTCGAGATTCTGGCACAGACTCATATATATACCTACACCAAAGACTTATACACATAATTATGTGTTCGAGTCATCCACAATCTGTGTAAATGTATCCAACTTTCTTTACTCAGCAAAAATATATGTTTAGTGTATTGTAGATTTTAAAAATAGTATTGTGTGATAAACAAAAAGTTTGGACTAGCTGTGAACTTAGGATTATGTATTTCTGAAGCATTTTATTTCATTTCAAAAAGGGAAAAGATTTGTCTTTTTTTTTAAGCTCATGTCAATGTGAAGGATCTAATAGTATTAATTCATTTGGGATTCTCAAGACGTTTAATGTCAGAAATATGTCGTTAGAGAAAGGATATTATGTGGCAAGGTGGACCCGAAGACGTTTGGAAGATATAGTGAGTTCCGTCATCTGTGATAATTATGAAATGTAAGACAAATATCAACTAGAATTTATTTGTTCTGTGAACTTCAGGTTTTCATAGAAATGTGTCTATCGTCACTACAAGTATAATGCAATAAATATTTGATTACTAGCGTTAGTTTTGTTTAATTTTGATTGTCAGTCAGCAATTGTCAAAAGAAAGGAATTCTCGATGTAACGAAAATCAAAAATATAGTGTAGTGTAAATATCCTTTAAAATCTGTTCTAGTTAAAATATCGCAGACAATTAATCATTATTAATACCATATCTACCAACATACACGGTTTGACGGTAGATTCAAAAATTGAATTCTTATACATCGTGCTATTTTAATTATACATACCTATAGTTGACAAAAAAGTACAATTGTCTTTAACAGAAATATCTAAATTAATTATCATGTAGTTTCAAAAATGATGAATATATGTAAGATATTGTCTCAGAATTCTTGATTGACACAAATGGACTGATTTTAATTTTTTAATGTAGGAATAAAATTTCTGACTGATATTAATGAAGAACTAACAGTACGTCGGAATCAGCTGCATAAGCTGAGGGCATTGCAAAGGGAAGCGGATGAGGAGAAGAAAGAATTACATGAAATTCAGCAACAAGTGAGAAATTATATCGAAATTCACTGGCAGCAACAAAATAATCGAGTCCAAATACGAACTTCGTGTTTATTTATTGTATATTTAAAGGTGAATAGTGCTTGGCAAGAAAAAGTTAAGGTGGAGCAGATGAAAACGAATGAACTGGAAAAAGAATGGAAATGTCTAATAGCTCGAATTCAAGCTAATGCTGACACACCCGGATACAAACAGGCGATGACACACACTGATTTGCAAACTGGATTACATCATAAACACGATGTCCCCTCAACACGGGTATGTGTAGCTTTAATATTGTGAATCATCTTAATTAACTTTCTCGACTGTCTCGAGTTTTTAGAATGACTAAAAAAAATCATTGACATTTTTACCCCTAGATTTAATCTAATTCTATTGTCTAGTTTGAAATATTTCTCGGCATGAAAGTCAGAAATTTTAGTTTCAACTATAGGTAAGTATTATTTGTGAATGATGACATAATAAAGATCCAGCCTACAGTTGCTAAAAACAAATCAGCCAAAAACTATTTACACCATGCCATGATGAAAAGTTTCTTGTGAAATACAGTTTGACCTATACATTTTGAGCAAATGTGCCAAGGTACACCACTCATTTCAATTAAAGAGAAAAGATGCTTATGGAAATGTTCTTTCGCAAAAATTTGATTGCATTTGTAAAAAAATAAAAAATAAAAAAGTGAAATTGTTTTTTATGATTAAGTTTATTTCTAAAACTTGCTGTGTTTATTCTTTGTAAGGATGCGATTAATATTAATCATTGATTTTTTTTTCCTCAGACTAATCACAAGATCACTGCTGCTCGTTTGCAAAGTGAAATCAAGTCTTTGCAGCAACGAGTGAATGCTGGAAGATTAAACTTGATTGACGAAATAAAGGTAATATATTTTGCTGTAAGAATATATATTCATAAAATGTTTTAATAGTTCTGTGAAATTTCATCGACATATAAAAAAATATAAGCCTTAGGCGTATGCATATGGATCATTTTATCAAAATTTTACCCCTGTAAGAAGAGCACACAACCGTGAAAACTTCTCACTATTGGTTGTAAAGGGCGTAATTCTTTTTGGATCATTGTGGCTTTTCAGTTTTCATTATGGTACAAAATTCTTAAAACCTATAATGAACGGAACCGGCAGTACACATAATTTGAAATTCTTATTCTATTCTTAACAAAATCTAAATACCTTTCAGACTGGCTTCAATTAAATAATCATATTTTTCACTGTCCATTTGTTTTCTGGGTGCTTATCTCATGTATTTTTGTGCACTTTCTTTAAATTAAGCGCATTCCTAGTTTACAGGGCATTAGGTAGGTATATCTCAAAGACGACTATCAGCAATCCAAAATCTTATACAACTAGGTGTTGTTCCATCTGGAAGTACTTCCAACAAACGACTCTTCAAGAGGAACAACTCCGAGTCATTTCACTTAATGAAAGGAACTAGTTCCACCATTTTTTTTTCTCTTCCCATTTCATTTTTCATTCTCCGTCTTGTTCAGACGTTCACTTATATAAATTCATTTTATTCTGTTTACTTACCTACGTATGGTTTTACACTTTTACTTCTAGTTCTAGTTCAGTGAGTGTTATGTTATCATTTACCATATCAAATAAAAATTATTTGTACTTCACAGCAATTACTCAATTATAGTAAAATAAATGAAATAATCCTAAAGAAAATGTGAATATTTGATTCCTGGATTTGTATACTGTACTGAAAATTTTCATAAAATTGCCATTGCCAATAAGTTACATTGTAATTTCAATAAAATGATAATTCAACTAATCCACTTCCCACTTTTTGAACTTCAAGAATCAAGAATAATGATGATAACCAGTATGTATCAACAATCTTTATTCAACACTATACAGTACACTTCCTTCCATTCATTTTTTCTTTTCTTTCTTTCCATTCCAACATTTCCCATGTTCATTCAAGGACAACTGACGCATTTCATTTTTTGTAAACCTGAGGAACTAGAGGAACTAATGAACTACTTCCAAGAACTACTTCCATTCACAGAGTTGGAGTCGTGGAAGTAAATCTATAAAAGGAACTAAAATTCCTATCACTAGTGATTGTTGATTTTTTTGTTAAGGTCTTTTCTTGAAGCGAACTATTGTAAAAAGCCTGAAACAAATGCTTCTGGTTTTGGCTCATCATCCTGAAAAATTTCAATGGCCTTCTGGCTTAAACTTAGTTTTCAAGAATATTAATTATGAATTAGAAGTATTTTCAAACTAACTTAGTGGGTTAAGGGAAAAGGTATACTTACGCTCGACAATCGCTTATGTTACGTCTCTTTGGTTGCTTGTTAAACAATTTTTTCTGAAGTCGTTGCTAAACAATCCAAATTAGAATTTTGTGAATGAATTATTTTAGGACTACCGAATGCGTAAATACTTTCATTTTCCAAAAATATATCCAGCAAATGAGAATGAGACACTTTCTTTTCACAATAATCTCTGATTATTGATCAAATCACATAAAGTGCATAATTTAACAAAAATAAATATTAATCCGCCTCGTAGAACTAACTTACCACTTTATGCTATAAAGTGCAGTAAAGTACCTGCAGATATTCCTTTCTTCTCGCTTAGCAAAGCTAAGAATTAAATCAAGCACATATTATAACTTTCCTTATGGTTCTCGAAGGATTTTAAATATGCTGGTTGAAGTAATCAAAGGAAAAGTTAGAAAAACAAATGCTAAATTGATATTATTCAAATCATTATTTTAGTAAATTGTGAGTCACAGATCAACGTGATTATTTATTATAATCCCATCAGAATATAAAATTTTCTCCAATTCTTTGCATTTCAGAAAAAAAGTGTCCTCGAAGAGGAGGTACGAGATCTTCGAGCTGGAATGTCAAACAGACGTAGCGTCACACCATCCAAATTCTCGTCATCCATTCCTGATTTGCATTTACGATCAACGGGACGCGTAAATTAACGCGGGAAATCTATTAAATTTTTTCTCACGTTTATCGACCGCGTTTTCAAACTAAGCAGCCACGCACACGTCGAACTTGAAAAGAAAAATTTAATATAATATAAAATCTACATTCTCTTGACGCTTCCGAAACGTCATTGATTCGCTCTCGAGATGTTTTTAAAGTGGTTTCCAATAGTAACTTTACCAACTGCGGTAGAATTAGATGTAGGATGAATAAAAACTTGGGGAAAAAAGAGTAATATTGTAACGGCGAGGTGGCAGTATATTTCCAGAGATTCTTTCTCAGATACTTAAAAAAAAAAGTTTCTTTAGTCGGATTCTTCCAAATTGAACGGTTCAATTTGAAAATGCGAGAACTAAACTAGATACGAGGTTTGTTTCGTATGGAAAAAAGTGCAGAATTAGTTCTCTGAAGAGGCTGTATAATTTTATTTCGTAGAAATCGAAAAAAAAAAACGTTTTTCTTTAATAGTGCCAAGATTCCTTACTCAGCTTGGCTAGTAAATTTGGATGCAAAGTTCTCGTCCAACGATATGATCGTATTTGTATCACATTCTCTGTGTCTTTTATTATTTCCTTCTCATCTAAAAAGTCATTTTAATCATTTTTTTAGAAATAGCAATTTTTTGAGTTTTGGTACTTTACAGGTGATACTAAAATCGTATGATTGAAATAAGAATATTATTCGTTCTAAACTTGCCCAGATTTAATACTTCTTAGGTGCACCACTTATTTGCCTTATCAAAGACTTCTGTGATAGCAGATAGCGAAACCAGAGGGGTGTCGATTGAAATTAAAATCAAGAAATTTCGAGTAGTTTTCAAAAAAGCAAAATTGGCAGACGCAATACCAACTATATTAGATAATGCGAAAAAGTAGTACATTAAAGTTGTAGGTTTGTTAAAACTAAAAAAATTAGTTCAGTTCAAGCATCAAGGTTTTATTCCAGCCAAGTTCTGTGAAGTGATAAAACTCTGAAAATTTGTATCTCTCAACAGAATAAACATAATTTTTTTTTTTTTTTAAATAAGGAGAAATATGATAAATACTGATATAACCACGATTATATCTTTAGAAAAAAACTTTTTGTCCGAACCTATGCTTACTCACCAAGTGAGATCAGAAAATTCCGCACATTTTCACAGAACTAATTCGATACTTTTCCATATAGAGCAACCTATCATCGAAAAGTGCAAAGTTGCCCGTATTCATCCATATCAAACGTAGCTATCGGATGTTGGCACTATAAATGCAAGGGTCATCGTTCAATTTCCTAACCTATATCTGTTGTAGTTCCAAAAAAACTTTACATTTCTAATTTTCCTATTGACAAAATGTGGTTCAGTGTTCTGATAAAATTTCAATAAAATTTCAGTTTATAGGAACCTCGTACATTTCTTATAGTAAAGTGATCTCAATCAAATTGGTTAAAAGTTTGTAATAATGTAGTTTAAAACATCCTGCGATAATAAGTCTTCGTGCGCATAAGGTCCGAAAAAGAACGGTTTAGGAGATACACGGAGTTAAAGGGGAGAAAGTCAAAAATTTATTTATCGCATTTCACATGTGGATTTATTCATTCATATTATTACACAAAGTAGGGTCCTTTTCAACAAAACCCTGGCTGAGGAGATATACATTCATTAAATAATGAAAAATTCAAGAAGAAAGTAGGAACATAGTTATAAAACCATCAGAATATCCAAAGAGAGACAAAGAGTCAAGTTTGATACTCATGGATACAATATTTTAAGCTGATTTTGTACATATTAAATAGGTATATTCTACAGCTACGTTTGATACAAGGAATTACTGTACTTGAAATTATAGGCTCGCGGTGCATTTGGTTAAAATTGGGCTTTCAGTTCAACCTTACGCTTTAGTTCGGTGTAAGGGTTGCGAAGTGAGAACTAGTGGCACACTTTCGTAAATAGAAGTCTGTTATTAAATGGTGCTGAACTTTTAGGCCACTGTATCTTGAAAACCGTTTTTTTTTTTAGACCTTGTTTCTATGGACACTCTTGATCAAGACGTTCTAAACTGTATTATGAAAAAGTTGCAGCCAATTTAACAATAACTATAGTTCCATAAGAAAGGCGTGGGATAAATACTTAAAAAATTAATGCACTTCAAAATCGAAACAATTTTATTGCCGGACTACGTCATGAGCAGCACTACATTACATTTCGATTTAAAACAAAAATTCAAGTTCAATTATCTTGCCGACAAAGGTTATCTAATTTCGATGGTACCGACTATCAAGTAATTGATTTCAACTCTTCTTGTTCCACAATTTTTGAAAACTGGTCAACAAAAATACTTCATAAAGTAATTAGAGTATTATAATTCTTGATACCTGTTCAAATCCTAACGAACTTCATGTGTTCCATCAATATAAAAATGGATCTATCAGTCGAGAAGTTTCTATCGGTCGTACTTACTTTTATTAATATTACTGATCAAATTTCTTGAGTACGATACATATACAAAAACTTCATAGTTCTTTGGTATCTTTTCACCCTCATCGACAGAAATTATATTGAACAAAACGACAAATTCACAAGTTTTTATTTCTTGAGTTTTCTTTATCGCTCAAATGCCATAGCATTTCGAAAAAATATACACATTATATAATTGCAAAACAAAAATAAAACAACACAACTTTCAAGCGTACAAACTGTGCAAAGTTTCTTCAATCACTATAATACATTCTTATTTAATAATGAGAACAAACATTTTAAGTAACGTGTAGCAAAGAAGTGACGACAGACGGTTCAGATGAGTCTTAAAGAGTTGTTTTTTTGTATGTTTTTATTTTTATAATTTCATTTTATTAAAAATACTGTTACGTGAAAACAGTATATGAATTTAGTCCAGAATTTACGTCCTAGTATCACAGTTGTAACATCGCATGTATAATTATTCGTTTTTGGGGATCAAAATAGAAGGCGATGAAAACGAGTTAATGTTTTGTCGATGGGTGATTCGATGAAGCATTCAGTTAATTCGAAAGTGATGATTTCAAAATGCTTAACTAAGATTAATTCACAGCCCAAAAACAGAACGCACAAAGCCCTCGAGAATTGATTTTTTTGCCCCCTTTGTCTAAATTTTCCGGAATGAGTGACGAGGGCTCCAGGTTCAAATATAGCAATTCAGCAACATCTATAGTGAGAGATTTTTTCGAAAAACCAAAAACGATATAACCCGCATACTTATTCGTGTCGAAGAGAAACAGATTTTCCCAAAGCTTATTATACGAATATACGTTTCAAGGTTTAGGTCGAGCATGTGCAACCATTATTCGAGCACACAAATAATTGCCCGCATCGATATACATAATCAAAATGACATCGCAATCGCACAATATTGAACACAAATTTTAGTAATTGTGAGAAAATATACCTATACGTATTAAAAATACATTACCTAGGCCTTACTTATAAGTCGTCGTCTTCTTTTCGAACACCTAGACACGATGTACACACACAATATAACAAAAACGACGTGGGCGTCGTAATTTTCGTTTAAATCTTAGCCAATGAGCACACGTATCATAATAAAAACATATTATACATTAAGTATAGTAAATTATAATAAATAATAAAAATGTATAAAAAAAAAACACACAAAAACCTAACATTCATACCAAACTAAATATAATTCTATAATCGATTACGTTTTTACATACGAATTAAATACACACAGGATAACGTCGATAGTTTGCATCGTTGAAAGAGAGAAAAACATTACGAAAAAAAATTAGGAAAGTACAAGAATAATTTATTAGTTACGGATGCACTTCGACGAGTATCGTTTAAATTACCAGGCGACTAAAATTGTCAGTAATGCCCTAGATAATTTTTGGCAAATTTTTCCACTCCACTATCGTTGCAACTAAAAACAAGAAGTAATTGTTAAACATTTTCTGTTAACTTTTTTTTTTTTTGTTTTGTCCAATCGAATGTTAAATTATTCGAAGACTTTGTTGCCACACCGACGAATATCAGTCAGTGGAAAAAATAAGAAGGGCAAAATGAAAAAAAAAAAATTCAATCGCATCCTTGTCGTTTTCTCACGCTGTTTGATGAACGGTCCAAATCATCAAATGTAATATTGAAAAGTACCGTGGTAATACATTTCTATGGGTAATGACTTCAATTTTGAAAAATACGAGCAAAGGGATTCAAATTTACTGTTAACCACAAGGTTGTCTCGACGTTCTACACGTTTTCGGAAGGGCCACGATAAAATGATGGATATTCGCGGCTATTTATACCAGAATTTTCTGTCGTCCTTCACTGTGTACCAATCGAGGTAGCGCAAATAACTGTGCCACCAAATACATACTACAGGGGCGTGTTCAGGAATGTTACCAGGGAAGGTAAAAGGTCCACACCACGTGACTTCACATTTACCCTACTCGGTAAACGCAATCTGAACGAGCTTGAGGAGATTAGTAACGAATATAGACGAACTTTTTTTAAAATGTCCGCCTATATTTTTACACAGACGAATTTATTCGTCTTATTTTTTATTTTCTCACACTTTTATTATTCTTCTTCTTCTTAGTACAAACCTAACAGGAAATGGCATCGTCTGAATTCGATGAAAATTGTCTCTTCTACAAAAATACAATTATGGCTGACCTCAGCTAATGTCACACACGTGTAACTTAGTTGAAGTATCTGTCTAATACTGGAAAACGTCAATTCTCCTTCTTTTTGGTAACAACCAATCGTAATAAACTAATCCCACTTGTTCTTACCATTTCTTCTTTTTACCATGTAGAAATTAAATTATAAAAACTCAAACTCTGAAGAACAAGATGTTCACTTCAATTTTTAATTTTGTTCACTTCAATTTTAATTTTGTTCACTTTACTATTTTGTTCAATTCTATTATTCTTGTGTTGTAATTGAAACATATTATATTTTATAAAAAGATTTTCGTTGAAAATTAATTGAAGTCTAAATCTCTCAACAAAGTTAAGGTCCACTATAGTGAAGTGGATACCTAGAACATTCAAGTTTAATTTATAAAGTCTATTTTATTTAATTATAAATATTTATTTGTGGTCTTCCTCAAATAAATATTTCGTAAAGTGTCAACGTCAAAAATAGGAACCAAATTCTGAACCAACACCTATTTTCTGGCGTTACAAGATTTCATTTTAGTACAACAAATTACATGAAGTTACCTCCGGGAATTATTTTCCCTGTCTCCAGAGTTGGGGAAAAAAATTACTCTCCCCAGTAAAAAAATATGTTTCTGAACAGTTTACTCTGGAAAAATATTATTCTCCCGAGTGCAAAATTACCTTTCTGAACGCACTGGGTAACACTTTTCTCTCACCAGTAACCTTTCTGAATGCATCCTGTGACTTCGCATTTACCCTACTCAGTAAACATAATCTGAACAAGCTTGACGAGATTTCATTTTAATAAACGAATTATAAGATGCTACCTCGGGGAATTATTTTCCCAGTTTACAGTGTTGAGGAAAAAAATTACTCTCACAAGTACAGAATTACCTTTCGGAATGCATCGGGTAACACTTTTCCCTACCTGGTAACCTTTCTGAACACACCCCAGAGTGAACGAATGTATGAACATGAATATTGCATCATGTCATCAGCGCAAGCGCATATAAACAAACAGAGAGAGCTATATCGTTTGGTAAAAGTATAGTTGGTTACTATGCATCATGAGGGTATGCTTCCAATCGAACAATCACATAACCTTCTCGGGCATTTTACTTCTGGAGCAGAGTAATTAGAGGCAAAGGTATGATAATGGACCAGAACTCTCTGAACAGTTTGAGACTGTGTAACATTGAAATTCAAACACTGAATTTCGATATATTCTGACAGAAACTTAATGAATTGTTCAACGTTTTACCTTACAAGCCCACATCATTGGGGTATTTGGTGATAGACCTGTGGGCCAGTGGCAACAATGTCACATCACCCAGTATCAAATGATTAACACAGGGGTGCATTCAAAAAGTTACTGTGGAGAGAGAAGTGTTACTCGATGAGTTCAGAAAAATAAATTTTATACTTGGGAGAGTAATTTTTTTCCCAAATATACTGTTCAGAAATGTCTTTTTGTTTTAATGGGAAGAGTAATTTTTTTCTTCAACTCTGTAAATAGGGAAAATAATTGCCCAAAGTAACTTCACACAATTTGCAGTACTAAAATGAGATCTCAAACCTGTTCAGATAGTGTTTACCAAGTAAAGTAAATGTGAAGTCATGTGGTGTAGAACTTTTACCTTCCCTGGTAACGTTTCCAAACACGCCCCGGACACACAGTTACAGACCCATTTTTGTAGAATGATAAACAATTCACCATGTATTTCATTTCACATTCATAATTAATACAACGGTAAAAAATTCAAACTCAATATTGTTTGACTTCTATGTTTATTTTTGCAATCTCAAACACATTCTACTACAGACTGAAGGCTTGTACGAACTCCGAGGCTGTAACCTCGCAACTCATAAGTTCAAAAATTGAATTTACCAAATTTGAAAATTCTGAGGGTTGATTTTTCAGTCATAAAAAACAGTACACAAGCCAATCTGCTGCAAATTAGTAATTATAAATGAATACAGAAACTTGAATTTCTACAAGCACAGGCCCCATCTCTTTACCACCTAAATAAAAAGAAAACATACCCAACTAACCATCAACTTGAAGTAGGAAACTTTCTGGCGAATGAAAAATTATATTTAAGTTACCCATCACTTTATATATTTTTACAGTTACTCTGCTCACGACCCAGACACCAAAATTATACTTCTATACAGTATGTTAAACGAATGTAGTGTCAAATTGCAGTGGGAGGTAGTACTCATTAAATTGAACAAAAAAGTTATGCACACATTTTGCCTGTTATTTGAATTCAAGGGGCTGCAAAATTTTTCATAGGTTTATTTTTTTAAATTCTATTCTATTTATTTTTCAAATCACGCATTAAGCCCTTTCTGTAGTAAAAATACAACTTTTCACAGAGAAAAGCTCTATTTCCTTGGTGAAAAAATTTAGTAGTTTAACTCCTTTCATGAAACATTAAGTCGCTACGGTTTGTGATTGAATGACAGCAAAGGGAGAAGTACAGCAGTTAACCTTCGATAAAATAAAAAAATACTGCCCTTACATATAAAAAAAAACATCTAAAATACAAAACTTTATTTTTTCTTTGTACAATTTTTCTTTTTTTTTTTTTTTAAAGTCTATTTTCTAACCTCCTATTTAAGATTGTTAGAGATAGCGAAGTGGGACTTGGGAGTATGATACTTTTTTGTTTCAAACCAAATCATGACTTCTGGCATAAAATTCATAAATTCATATACCTATTTTTATATATATGTACATACAAGCACTGAAGTGTCACATATATTTTTATATATGTATACAAGCACTAAAGTGGCGCTTTAGCTTCGGCCAGATTGGTAACACTGGCCAATTTGTTATTTAGACAGAAACAACGAAATATTTATAGTATACGGATGGAAATATAATTTAGGAAATAATTTTGTGTTAATAGTTTCAGTCACATTTATATTGATTATAGTGATTCGTAGATATGTATTTATGTACAAGCCCTGAGGCGCTACTTCACAGTGCTTTGGCTTGTGCGCCCTAGATTTTTGCTGCCATACAGGTAACACTATCAAATATTTGTTTTTGTGGCTGTGTGGGTAGTGACACATGTACATCGAATATAAGGTAAAATATTGGCGAAATAATTTAGGGGATGAATACTGTGAAATAATTTTGATGAACAAATTAATTTCAGCTGGCTTGTACGTTTATTATAATAATGTATGCATGTATGCATATACATATACATATATATATATATATGTGTGTGTGTGTGTGTGTATGTATGTATGTATGTATGTATGTATGTATGTATGTATGTATGTATGTATGTATGTATGTATGTATGTATGTATGTATGTATGTATATATGTATGTATGTATGTATGTATGTATGTATGTATGTATGTATGTATGTATGTATGTATCCATGTACGTATGTAATATGTATATATGTATGTATGTATGTACATAAATATATTATCAGACCATACCTTGTCAACACAACAGAGCGTAATTTTTCTACAAAAAGACTGATATTTGGTATGTGGGTAGAGTTCGGCATAATGTTGGATGGGATTGTAGGTACTTGGTAAAAATCAATTGAGGGTTTGGAGGCAAAATAGGTTTGCACAAATAAAGGTTGATGTAATTATCATTCAATATGACTGTACTTCGGTAGATTGCTGGTTCTAAACCTAACAAAAAACTGATTCGGAATTTGATGAAAATGGGTCAGGAAGTTCAGCGATGGAAACTGACAAATATTCTATCAATGGGGGTAAAAGACTTAACTATCATTGGATAAAGCTTCAATTTGGTGTGGGTAGGTAGTTCATCCTAAATCTTTATAAAACTTAAATATATCGGTAAAGTAGTTTAGCAATGAGGGCCAGTGAAAATTCGACCAACGGTGGTTAATGTAATTATTTTTCGATAGAGTTGAAATTCTGTAGGTAGTTGGTTCTAAGCCTAATTAAAATTTGTATACAGTTTGATTAGAATTGGTCAAGTGATTTAGCTATGGGGGCTGACAAAAATTCCATCTTTGAAGGCTAAGGCGTAATTATCATTCGGCAGGGTTAAAATTTGGTGAGTAGTAGGTCCTGAACTAAATAAAAACTGGTATCGTGTATAATGAAAATAAGTCAATCGGTTTAGCCATGTTGGCGACCGAATTTTTCATCAATGGGGCCAAGAGGTAATTATCATTCCATAGGGCTGATATTTAGAACATGGGTAGCACTGAAAATACTGAATGCCAACACAGATGTTTATAAAAAACAATATTGAAAAAAAAAAGTAACTAAAACTTTTGATAAAACCAAAATTTATCCAATGAAATGTATAAATATCTCTAAAAAAAGATTTAAAAAGTAATGTGAAAACAAAAAATGTAAGATAACATGTAAAATGAGATTTAAAAAGAGATATGAAAAGAGAAGAGATGCGAAAAGAAAAGATGTGCAAAAAGAGATGAATGATTTTTGATGATTATTGAAAACCTACTTTTCTAGCGAGTACTTTTTTTACGAATTGTACACGTGACATTTTATTAAAACAAAGTTCGTCAATTTCTGCTTTCGTGATTTATCCATAAAGTGATGGCATTAACGTACAGGTATTGTATCATTTTTCCTCCTCAAATAATTTACCTTTACACTAACGTATATAGGCTATTCGGTGTTGTTTAGTTTAGTAGCTGAATACTTGCGCACAAAAAAGAAATGAAAAACAATTTCTTTTTTTCAAATAAAAATTACGAGAGTTGGGAATGTCATAAAGATTAGGCACTTCCGTTTAGAATGATTCCTTTATGTTTACACGGTTTCATTCCATTTTAAAGGGGAAAAGTAAAATAAATACTCGTAAAAGAGCAACGTCGGGAAGTGTTAATGCTTCGAAATTGATTTTTCATTGAAGAAGTGATTTACCAAAAAAAAAATCTGACGCAGCAAGCTACGTTAGAAACGCAGGTTTTCAAAGACATCTAAAGTCATTTATAATTTTTTTTATTTTAAACAATTTTTAGAAAATCGTCGAAATAAAAAATACTAATAAATCGATATTTGAACAGGATTTGGACAATTTTCGATAAAGTAAAATTTTTGTTTTAAATGGAAATGGAAACAGAACCCAAAAAGGAAAGTCAATGAAAAATTTTTATAAAATTAGAAAACGTAATGGAAACCGAAACAAAAAATAACTAAGACTATGGCAAATTTCAGAAACTTAACTATAGGAAACAAAATGAAAAAACATAGCTTTTCTTAATCCCTGGTTATCACTTCTACTGGCGGATAGATTGAGTTGCTCATATTTTAGTTCAAAAAATTTTCTCAAACTTAAACCTACCTAGATCATTTTCTCATACCAAAAAACCTTTACCCTCTAAATTTTAGTCACATTATAGGTCTAGTTATCCAGAACGCATGTACACACAACATACATACCTACATATATACATGCATACATACATACAATTATTGCTGGTATTAAAGTATAAGATATAGAATATATATATATTGTGTAAAGAAGAATTTGTGTAACCAGTATATTTGTGATCTACAACTAAGGATTGGTGCTTTTTTACACGTCCTGCGTCCAGGTCCCAGCACTATACTGAATGCAATAAATGAAGAAAATACTCTAGAAGTTTTGAAAGAAATGAGAGGGTAGAATTTACTTTTCTCAAACGGATGAAACTCAGTGACAGATGGGTAAGAGAAGTATAGGTTACCACTGTGAAAATCAAAGACTAATGCAACACTTCAATCAGAAGATATTCATTTCACATTTGATGAGGGTCATTAATTAAATTCACAAGGATAGCTTACATAAAAGTAGTTAAAAGTGCATTATGAAGAACACAATGGTTGCTTATTTAGTGTTAGTATGTCTGACCTGAAATCGTTGTTCTTTACTAGTCCAGTATGTCAAATGAAACGAGTGTTAAACTTCAGTGGGAGGTAGTACTCATTGAGTACAACAAAAAAGTTATGTATGCATTTTGTTTATTTTTTGAATTGAAGGGCTACAGGGTTGCAAAATTTGAAAATTGTGAATTTCCATAGGTTTATTTGTTAGAAAAATTCTCTTCCAATTACTTTTACAAGTGCGGCAAAGTTTATTACCTTGAAAATACACAAAAAAAATGTCCTACGTTTCAATTAACTGTCTGCAATATTAAAAGAAGTACAGGAGTTTGAAAATTTCAAGATTGAGATTATTGTTTCCAAACAAACCCATTCCCCTTATTCCATTAACAATCTTTGAAAAATTGCCTACATGAAACAGAGATATTCTACGTTTTATGTATGTATGTGCAAAAAATTGCATAGTAATTCGGCATAATTTCAAATCACATTCAAACTGTACACTGTAAAACTGTACCTACTTTATGCAATAGTAGATTATCCTACAGGAGCAGAAAGTATGCTATTACTGAGAATGAAGTTGGCGGATTTAGGCGAAGCCGAGTGATATAATCACCCAAGGTAACGCATACTATCCAATCATGTCGCATATACTATTTTAATTTTAGAGTTAAGTAGTTGGTGGCCGAGTAGGTAGGTGCGAAGAAAAAAAGAAAAAAAAACGCGCTATAGGGTGTCAGCGAACTAGAACATTTAATGTGGTACACATTTCATAAATTCGTTAATGAAAATTGAAGTTTGAAAAAATGATAACACAATATAAATGAAACACATATCGATATCATATCGATAAATCGATCAACACCAATTCCTTCATACTCTTATGATAAAACATTACATATCGATATTAATTTAATTGATATTCCCTCATTTCGACTAGTGGGGAAATTGTGATTGGCTGTAGCACCCTTTTTTAATGAAAATTTAACCAAAATAATTTTTTCCGAATTTACTCTGAATTCAGCGTAGTGAAAGTAGAAATGTGTACCACATTAAAAACCAATGAAACACAGTCCAAAGTGTAAAGTAATAAAAAATGAAATTAAAACAAATTCAACAGCTATCAATAGGTTCCTAATTATTCGATTGAATGGAAAACTTGTTTTCCACGTAGGTTTATTTTAGATGGCCCTCTTGTTTATTAGACATTGTTAACCTGTAACTAACTGTTTTCTAACATGAAAACAACATCTGTATGAAGTATTTGTCAATTATCTAAAATTAAAAATTATTACTAAGAAATTTTTTTTACCATTAAGTCTGGGGTAGGTAAATCATTTTTCTCTCCAAACTTGAAAAATAGAGCAACCTGTAATTACCTATACCTCGTGAGACAAAAAGGAGTTCGTCTCCATCTGTAGTTTTCTTAATGGGGGCTTTTGCATTGCCATTGGTAAATCCACACACAAAATGAATTTCAGCAGACTCCTGTAAGATTTAGGTAGTTCCAGGTTACTCTGTTTTATAAATTTGGAGCGAGAAATTGTAAAAAAATTTCCTGGTAATAATTTTTGCATTAGGTAGGTACTGTTTTAAAGTGTACATTTTGAATGAGCTTTGAAATTATAAAAATACTGCTATGCAACTTTATGTACATGCATACATAGAACATAAAATATCTCTTTTATGTAGGTACTTTTTTTAACGATCGTTAATGAAATAAGAGAAATATGTTTGTTTGTAAACTGCAATCTCAACCTTGAAATTTTCAAACTCCTGTAATTCTTTCAATATTTTAGAAAGCCAACTGAAACATAGAATGGTTTTGGGGGTATTTTCATGATACTAAACGCTGTTGTTTTTGTAAAATTAATTGGAATATAATTTTCCTAAAAAATAAAGTTATAATGAACCCATGGAAATTCAAAGTTTTCAAATTTTACAACATTATACCCCTTCAATTTATTCAAGGAATAGGCAAAATGAGTACATAAATTTTTTTTTGTACTTAATGAGTATTACCTCCCACTGAATTTTGATAAATTAACTTCTTTGAGGTGCAGAGTTCGAATTTATAGTGAGTTTAAAAATAAAACCATTTCTTTGCCATCCCTAGGGCCTCAAAAAGCGGAGTGGAATAAACTATTCATAAATTATAGAGTGATATACCATCTCATACATTTCATAAGGTGCCGAGTTCAAATTTTCGGTCAATTTTTGGATTAAAACATTTATTGGTTCCCCAGAGGCAAAAAACGGCGGGTAAAATCAACTATTTATTAATTATTGAGTTATACAAGTTTATTCATATTATTACGCATTATAGGAAATTAACGTTGTGGTGCGTGATAAAACAAATAAGCAAAGTAAATGTAATACCAAAATTCAAAAGTAAAATACATGAATAAAATAACAAAATACACAATTAAGGAATCAATATAAAGTAATTAGTAGGCATTGCCGAGTCCCTCAACAGTGGAATATGGTACATGATTTGTAAACCATAAATGACATGAGACCCCAAAAGAAATAATCTAATGGTCTCAGATCAGGGGACCTAGGAGGCCATATCAATGACGCCAAAGATATTATGTCATTAGGTATCTTGATTTCTTAATTGTTTGATATTTTATTCATGAATTTTACTTTTGAATTTTGGTGCAACATAAATGACAAACTGTATTACATTTACCTTACATATTCATTTTATAACGCATCAAAATGTCAATTTCCTATGGGGCGCGATAACATGAATAACCCTGTATATACCGAGGCTCTGAGTTCAAATTTAAAGTCCATTTTTGGATTAAACAATATCCGTGCTTCTCACCGATCAAAATTAAGAAGTAGTATGTGACACAATTCAAAACTTCAAAGCGCGAGAAACCTCACCACCTTGTTCCCTTTTTGGAGGGTAGCTGCATACCCTTTCTCCCCGTGCAGATACAATCGTCAAAATAATTCATATCTGGGACGAAAACCTCCGCCGTTTTCGACTTCAAATTTCTCGAATTTTCTCTCTCCCTCCCCTCTCTGTCTTACCACCGCGGCTCTGGCAACCAGACGCGAACAAAATTACCCAGTCACGTTCTTCTCAATCAGACTGTAACGTCATGAAAAATGCAAATACAACACAGTCATCGTTCGATTTTAAACACGGCGACTAATTTTCTAATACATAATTAGCTTTCACCGAGCACACAATCTCCACCTTGCGTGCGGCGCATGTAAAGAGCAACCAATGGACACGGTGCAGTACCGTGCACGAGAAAACAACCCAAAAAATATCGAACAATCTGGTGTAATTTATCGACATTTAACACGCTTTTTTACCACATCATTACTATTTGGCTCTCTTCACCTTACTTGGCCACATATAAGCAGCCTCAAAAACAAAGCAAAGAGGCGAAGAGAAAAGAGAGAAAAATAAGAGAATCAAAAAGCAAAAAAAAAATGTCTAAATTCAAGTTACCAAGGTCGAATAATCAGGTTTGCTTAAAAAATAAACAAACAAACACTTTGCATACACTGGTACAAACACACGCATAAAAAATTTTAATCTAATCTAAAAGGAAACGCCTCCATATTTTCGATTTTTATACTTCGAAATGAAAAGGCATGAGAAGATCGGTAGAGTGAGACAGAGCGGTACAAAGAAAACGTCCCAACACATGCAATTACATTAATCACATTTTTTCCAGGACAACCGATTCTGAAAGTAAAATTATTATAAGTAGGTACAAAATATGTTTGTCTATGTTTTCCATTCGGAATGGAGAATTAAAACGTAACAATTAGTAGGCCTGTACGTACAACGATACTCGTCGACTGTGAAAACTATGTACACAATTCGACTAAATTAAAAGTATAGGAGAGGGAGAGTGAGAGGAGGAAAAAACGAGTATAATTAATTTTGAAAGGTTTTTCAAGAGATCACGAAATTACATCGTTATAGTAATACGAATGCTAAGTATGAAGAGAGAGAAAGAAATAGAAAAAAAAAAGAAAAAAAAAGAAAGATAAAGAAACTTGAGAGAGTAGGTACGCGTTAAAGATGCCAGTTAGCGATGAACCTTTTTTGGCGGCTGTAAGCTCCTACAAGTGAATCCTTTCCCTCTTTCTTCAGCATTAAACACTGTAAAAACGAGCGACCGAAATTCCAGAATTATCGTACTAAGGTAGTGACCGTAAATTTTAATATACCCACCTCAACCTAGGTACATCGAATTCGCTATATACGACGTTTTGTTCGTTTTATAATAATTATATGTCCACACGAACGGCGATAATATCTACATACCGTACTATCGCATTTGGGTGAGTGATTAAAAATTGGTCCTTGGTTACGAGACAAATTTTTTCTTCATACCTCCACTCCTTCACTATTTGTATTAGAAAGGCGCTGAACAGCACAGCTATCATTCGTTCACTTATTTGGCGTTCGTAGTGGTCTACCTGATTTAAACCATAGCCAACGCAACGGTTTCTGCAAAAACGCCAACGATATGTTTATTACACGGTCAAGAGAAAGACTACCATTCTAAAAATTTGTGTGCGGTGTGCACATGTCGGGCCATTTGCAAAGGTTTCATTGTTGGCGAACACCAAAAGCACGTAAATCTAGGGGAGTGTGCCAAAAATTTTAACGGATTCCAAGAGACGAAAAAAATTGAAAACATCAATGACGGTAAAAGTAACTACAAACTAGGTACTTCATAATACATCAGGCTAGCCATTATTACTTCATTTAGGACCAAATTTACGTCGAATCTAAGCTTTTTCCACTGATTGTGGTAATTGATACATATAAAAAAAAAAAACAAACAACCAAAAAACGCGGAGATATTTACCTCCTCCCCAACCTCCCACAATAAAATACCTCAGATATACATAAATGACGAAGAACTATTTCGGATTGGGAAAGATTCGATGAAAAATTAGGGTAACTTCGGCGCATCATAAAAAATCATAAAAATTAATAAAGGAAATAATACAAAAAAATTACTCCTATTTAAGGCCAGAAATACAACTAACACAACACTGACAATGAGTAAGGAAATGCGAAACTTTCTTACATTGGGACGCTGCCAAGACAAAGAAAGATCAAGTGAAAAAATCTATACGTAATCCAAATAGTGCATTTCAAAAAGTATGCTCATATATAGGAAGCTTTATGAATAAGGACCCTCACAAAAAATTACTGGTCAAATAATCAAATAACATACGAAGTTTACGAAGCTCATTATTATTCCATCAAAAGAAATTAATATAAGTAAGTACAGTGAAAAATTAATGTAAAAAAGTGTTTTTTTTTTCTTTTCAAATAAGAAAACGAAAAATAAAAATATAGACGTACGATCAGTTTCATAGAATTTGAAAAAACTACTAGTAAAAAAATAAGAAATTTTATTTTAAAAAAAAAAAAAAAAAAAGGAACGTATTTATGAAGTAAAATTAATGACTCATATTTTATGCCAAGACCAAATATTTTAATGCAAGAAAAACCACAACAGAGGAATTTATCTGTTTATAGAATGAAAAGGAGATGATGAAGATAGTTGCAGACCTTAAGTGAAATACGGCTGCACGCAGTGGCTCTTCGAAGCAGTTTATCCAAGGGAGGTGAAATACCGAATTTAGCCAATTATTATACAACAAAATTGCAAACTTTCGGAAAGCGGTAAAATTAACAACCAAAAAAAAATAAAAAAAATAGAGTTTCTCTGAAAACCTACATATTAAAAAAAAGGTAATCGATTAACATGATTTTGCTAATTGTAATCGAACACCTGGCTACACAGAGGCTTCCAAGTTTTAGTTTTAGGTAAAGACAGTTGTCCTACATCACAAATGCCAAAATTGAAAGGCAAGAAATTTGCTAAAGGTCAAAAAGTCAAAAACCTGCCACTTCATATTCGCAACACTAAAGATGGCGAAGAAACACCAAAAGTTTAAAATTAATTTAGATCCTGATTGGTTTGCTGCATCTTTCATTGACTTAAACAATGATATGGCCGGAGGACAATGATAGCAGATAAAGAAAATAATGTGAAATGCTTTATTTATATTGAATCACATGAATCTAGTTGACTGGGTAAAATGATGATTCAGTGCACACGTCCATATAAATGATGGGCTCACACTGAATGTTAAACAGCTGAAACTAGTTTTTATATTGTTTTAAGAGTATCGTAAAGAATAATAATTAAGACTCTATTTTTAAAATTAAAAATATTCTTCGTTAATTTTTTGTATTTATCTTCTACTTTTTTGAAGGTTTCTATATTTGTACCACTTTTTACACATTTGTTTTTGAAATTTAGAAAAACAAATTGTAGAGACCCAATTTTTTCTATATCAGAACATAAAACTAAACGTAACTACCTACCGTTTGATATATTTATTTCATTAAATCAGGCATTTTGGTCAATACAACGAGGGAAAACTTACGTACCTACGGTCCAGAATAGTACCCCTGCCTGTAGCTATTTTCAGTTAAATTTTCAATTTTTCTAATTGGGGCGAGATTCCTCGGCTTTTTCGGCGGAACCCTTAAATTTCAAAAGAAAATAAAAATAAATGACTCGTCGATGCGGCCGCGATGTAATAAATGCGAAACAATTTTACGAAAGATTTAGTTATTGTCAGAAAGATGATGCACTCACAAATTACGGAAACAATTTACCGTTGCTCGATTTCGGTGTTTGACTACGCCCACTAATCTAATAAAATCCAAATGGTTCAGACTTGATGGGTAATTCCTCATCTAGTGGTACTCGTAAATCGACGAGACCATCGATTCCACGGTAATACTCCCATATAATACACAGAATAGAATACTCTTTTTTTTCCTCTTTTTCTGTCGCCAACTCCACGCTAACTGGCGTTAATTAATACGATAATATCGATCGACGATGATAAGAATGTACAACACCATTCGTCAATGCGTGGAGTACCGAGGGTAAATAAATAATTATATAGCATAAAGAATGAGATAGAAAAAGAGGGGGAAAAATTGAAATAATTACAATAAAAACATATGTTAAACGTGAAAAAAAAAGAAAACACACACATACACACAAATGGCAGTACGAAGAGAGTGACTAGATGTACAATGTGAGCTAGCTTTTTTCCCCTCTATTTTTCGTAAATATGCTATTCGTTTAGCCTAGTAGGACGTTTACATTAAAAAAATTCTTACATATAAAATTACAAACATAATTTATTTAATAAATAAAAAAGAAAAAAAAATCTGCCACAAAAACAAGTCGCCTAGTGAGAGTAAATCAATATCTAACCGGACAAAAATTTAATCGACAGGCAAAAAAAAGACAAGCGAAATGAAGAAAAACCATTGCAAGCACATTTTATCTTAAAAAACGTCACAATTTTATTCTGCATTAATATTTGCAGTTCAGAATAAAACAGTTGACGATATTTTAGAGAATTCTTTTCAACCATTTGCACTTCTTTAAATTCAATTATAAATACCGAGAACAATGTTCAATGTTCACATTTTAAGAATGAACTTCAAGATAACCCTCTCTTGCAGGAGGAGTATCTGGTATAACTACTAAAATGAAACAATGCTCTAATGACAGTAAGAAATGATACATTTATTATATATTTTCGTTTTCAAAATAACAAAAAACTCTATGCCTTGATAGGAAATCCTGAAAACTGAAATAATTAAAAAAATAGAAGGTCAATATCCTACGCAAGAATAGCTGAAATACATTAAAATTTATTGAAAATGAAACGATTCAATTGTTCATTTACACAGATAAGATAATTCAAGTTTGAGAAAACCGAGTTTTCACTTGAGATAGAAAACAAGAGTATAATGTTGGCCAAAATGAGTCACAGGCAAGGATATTAATGGCACGAGTTGTTAATTGCTAACTCCGACCTAGTCCCTAAAATATTTTTTGAAAACAGGCGTATGAATGCTGTATTTGAATCAGCGTGAAAAAAACAAAAAAATGAGGGAAAATATCAGAGAACTGAAGAAAAAAAGAAGTAAAAAAATAACGAATAAGTTAGGTTAAAAACGAGTTTTTAAAAAATACGTTTTTGTAATTTGAGAAAGAAAATGGCGAAAGAGAAAATAAAATTTCTCACTTTTTTTCCCCAGACAGAAACAGACAAAAATTGAAAAAACAACTGATAAAAACGGATATAAGTGTATGTGTGCGTGTACCGCAACACTTGAAAGCAGCGCTGAAGTTGGTCATCCGGTGCACTTCCAACAAATTGAGTGAGTAGAATAAGATCGTATAAAAAAGAGAAATAAAAAAGGAAATGGGAAAAAATTGAAAATATATGCAGAAAAATAAAATCCAAAATGTCCCCACCCTCGTCCAGTACCTAAAGAAAATTCTTATTGACAACAGATGAATAAACGAATTATCAATGAAATTTAAAAATATTAACTGATGAAAATAAATAAAGCGAAACCCTCACCATGAATTAATAGTATATTATACACCAACCTTCTAAAGTAAGCAATTACATGTGAGAGTTTAGAAAACGAGCGTAGATAGTGAGTAATTCCCAAGTCACATAAACTCACTTTTGAATCTTTTTGAGGAAGATATTTTATATAATTAATGATCAGAAAGCAACAAAACGTTAAAATTCTATCATAGCGATGAATCTTTCTTAAAGATTATAAAAAATGGAATAAAATATCAACCTCCTCATTGACTGGTGTCTCGCCGCAGTAAAATATTAGGACACAACGTCAGTGCAACTAACTGTGCACACACAAAGTAAATGTTTCGTAGGTTTGGAACCTGTCTTTTTTTTCTTTATAGGAAAGATGTATGTATACTTATGTGTATGATTAAATTTGTTTTTTTCCCTTATAACTACATTTTTGAATTTTTTTTTCAGGAAAAAAATTAAAGAGGATGCAAATAAATATACAATGGAACATTTATCGTTTTTTTCATTTTCATAAACTCGAGAGAAATATGTAATTTTGGATATGAATTCTTATTAAATTCCATTCAATCTGAGTTGTCGAACGTAATTACGAGATAACTGTTATTTGCACAGAGCTGGAATTTTCAAAACATATTTTAGTATGTTTGTTGAAGATTCTGTGAAAATTTCAGCTCAATTGTACGTTTCAAAGTCAATATATTGCTGAAATTTTGCAAATCCCCAACTAGATTGAATCCTTATAACATAAATCACTCAATCTAAACAGAATTTCAGCGATATCTTGTAAATAAAATGTAAAATTTCAGCCAAATTTTCTCAGAATCTTAACCACTAACGTACATCAATATGTCTCGGCAAAATTTCAACTTGATTTTCCATTTGCTTTTTGAAGTATCACTGAAATTCTGTTCAGATTGAATGATTCATGTGATAAGGATTCAATCTAGTTTGGGATTTGCGAAATTTCAGCAATATATTGACTTTGAAACGTACAATTGAGCTGAAATTTTCATAGAATCTTCAACAAACATACTGATATATGTCTTGAAAATTTCAGCTCTGTGCAAATAACAGTTATCTTGTAATTATGTTCGATAACTCAGATTGAATGGAATTTAATTAGGATTCATATCCAAAATTACATGTTTCTCTCGAGTTTATGAAAATGAAAAAACAGGTAAATGTTCCATTATATATTTATTTGCGTCCTCTTTAATTTTTTTCCTGAAAAAAAAATTCAAAAATGTAGTTATAAGGGAAAAAAAACAAATTTAATCATACACATTATACATACATCTTTCCTATAAAGAAAAAAAAGACAAGTCCCAAACCATACACAAACGAAATGTTTACTTTGTGTGTGCACGGTTAGTTGCACTGACGTTGTGTCCTAATATTTTACTGCGGCAAGACACCAGTCTCATTGTGGCAGATTTAATATTTTATTTAGAAAATGTAACCTCTACCTCAATGTAAATTGAACATACTTCTACGTAAAAAGATACTTCAAATTTTTACAAGGAAGTGCTGCTCACTTTATATCGACAATATATTCATCTAAGATATGAGCTACTTTATAAGAACTTTATACACCAAGTAGTTTTCTCCTAATAGTGAACTCAAAATTTTAAGGGACACACATACACACACACGCACACACACCCACACCCACACACGCACACACACACACAAGGTCAAATTTAATACCCCGTTTGCAAGCAAACTGGGTAAAAATTGAATTTCTTTATTATACGTACCTATATTGTAAGAGGAAGCAAAGTTATGTGTGTCCACAAAGTGAAGCGTAGAAGGGCCGTAAACCTCCTCTTCAGCTCATTTGTATTTAGTGAAGTTTTGTAGTTTCTCACTGGTAATTTTTCAAGCGCTTAAAGGTATTTACACATGTACCTCTACTTGCTCCTTTTTATTTTTCATTTTTATATATTTTATTGAATTAATTTGCGTTTCTAATGAAAAAAATTAAAAATATTGAAAAGCCCCACTTTATCCAATGAAGTTATTTTAGTCCACTGTTACAAATGGAAAT
This sequence comes from Ericerus pela, assembly GCA_011428145.1. Taxonomy (NCBI): domain Eukaryota; kingdom Metazoa; phylum Arthropoda; class Insecta; order Hemiptera; family Coccidae; genus Ericerus; species Ericerus pela. The sequence goes on along the minus strand of WOFM01000568.1, from coordinate 25,229 downwards.
ATTTTTGAACATTACTCCCATAGTCTCATTGAAAGTTGCAAACAATTACTTAAAATTGTTTTGTTTTACTTCGATCTATGCTTTGATTTTTTCTCCTACAGAAAATATCTATTGCTCTAAACTTATATTTTCTCATCTGTACGTATAAAGTTCAATTGAATCAATTAATTTTCAGCAAATTTCAATGAATTTCTGGAAAATTCATAAAGTAAATTTACCATTTCTTATTTTCAATTTATTCTGTTTTCAATTTTTCTATTAGAGGTCTGCATTTTCTTGTCATTTTAAAAATGAAACTACATTTATTTTAGTTCTGAAACAAATACATCTTTTCCTGAATTGTTTCCATTTAATTAAGGGAAAAACTCTTGATTATCAACGTATTTTATCGAATAATGAAAACTTCACTTTTCTTTTACTGTAACTGAAATTTACTTGTTTACGAAAATAGTGAGCTACACGCGAAAAGCAAAATTTTATACATCGTTAATATTGTAGAGCATCTTTCCAATAATTTGAAACTATAGCATTTTTAAAATAAACTGGTGTATTGATCACAGAGGACATTTTTTACAGTTCCCAAAATAAGTTTTGAAATAAAATATGACAGCACATATAAATTCAACTGAGTACACGAATAAAACAGATTGTAAAATTTTTGGTTGTAGACTGTTTCGAACCTGAGGTCATTCGATTGAAAGGTCAGAAGAACCAAATCTTTGACTCGAGTATTTTGCACCACTACTTGACAGATGAGAAATTAGTCGTCCAGATGGAACATGACTAACTCCCACTGAGCGAAATCGTCGTTGCTTGGCAACGTTCTCGAAAAACCATACAACAAGTAAATAAATTATCAATTACATAATAAAAATGGTAATGCAAAAATGGTAATACCGATAACAGGCGTATACAAAAAGAAAAAAAAGAACACTGTATCAAAATTCTATACAAAGAGGACGATGGGGTAGACGAGCGAGGGTTAAGGTAAGTGAGAATCTGTTGTGTATGATTAAAAACAAAAAATTAACCCAAAGTTGACATTTCACATACCTAGAGAGTAGGGTCTTGAGGTAGGGACAATGATACGGATACCATCATGGCTTGGAGGCAGTTGGCAGCTGTGACACAGCCGGCGAAAGCTAGTGGTATTACTCGCAGACGAATGTTGATAAAACATATCATACGCCGGACCCCATAATATCATCATCATCATCATCATCATCATCATCACAAAAGCCTGGCTACGGTTTCCCAGCAAACTACATTATCGACGAGATTTGCGGCAGTTTGCAGCATCGATACGTAGACGAGGTGTACGAATGGGCGGAGGAGGAGGCGGGCGTCTCCACCGAATATGACGAACAACTACTGGTGCGCGACGTATGACTGTTGGGCCGCTCGTGCGGATGATGGTGATGGTGATGAAGAGGAGGCCGCACCACTCGGCGCCTTACCCACGGATGGCGTAGCGCCTCGGCTGGCTTTATACGCGCTTCCGAGTTCCATTCGAGGCAGCAGCGCACGAAGTCCACGAAGAAGGCGTCGTCGCAGCTCTTTAGCGCCTCCTTGAGTTGGCGCGAGCCTGGAGGGCCGCGTATTTTGCCACGCCGCGATGTACCCCCCCTCAGCGTGATGGAGCCGTCGGACATGGTGACCGCCTCGCAGTACCGCGGCAACCCCTTTGAGCTAACAAAGTGCTTGGCGCGTTTGCCAGCGCCGATCACGTTCTTGGGCGGCATGCCCAGCAACTCGACCATGCAGGCGAACTGATCGCTCTCGTCCTCGCCGGGTAGTAGCGGGTAGCCGGTGTACAGCTCGCACAGGATGCAGCCCAGACTCCACATGTCGATGGCGGTGTCGTAGGCCAGGCCCAGGATCACCTCCGGCGCCCGGTAAAAACGCGACTGGATGTACATATAAAGACACTCGTCCTCGTAACAGCTGGAGCCGAAATCGATCACCTGGAATACAGAGGTGCAAATGCGAAATCGAGATTAGACCAATGGTTGGTTTGGTTAAATTTGGCTGTAATCTCAGCAAATAATAAGTTAGATTAAAGACGAGTTTTAAAAAAATACGCTTTTATAATTTGAAGAGGAAAATAACGGTGAAAGAGAAAATAAAATTTCTCATTTTTTTCCACGACAGTAACAGATTGAAAAAAAAAAAATCGATAACTTTGATGATAGCTGTTTGTTTAAAACAAATTTCGCGGAGCAATTCTGTAAATATAAAAACGTAACGCACTTTAACTGCCCTAATATTTACAGAATAGTACCAAATCATAGCTGATAACAACAAACTCGATAAAAGCGATTCCAGTGGTCTGGTACCAAATTATATCATATATCGTTGCGTTAGTAACTGCAATACAAGCGTATAAAAAGCGATCGGTGGACGAATGGCAATTTCTCTAATATTTGATACAGTTTCATGCAATGGAGCAACTAGGGGACCAAGGAACGTGCACCTTTTCAGTAATTATAAGAGAACTGAGTTTCAAATTTTGTTTGTTTGTTTTAGTTCATAAATTTCGTTAAATTTTGCCTCCCCCTAAAATCGGTTACTGGGCGACTCGTCCCTTTAAATTACTTAGTTTCGCTGCTGGTTTCATCCAAATATAAAGGAGCGCTTCGTTTGATCAATACGTATAAAAGTTCGACTTCGCAATTAAAACAATGAAAAACTTTAAACATCACGCCGAAGCACTGAATGAAGCTTCAAACTTTAACAAATTATCTCTGGATTCAGACTATCGGTGAAGTTTCTAACTGAAAGAATACGTACGTGATCACGCGTCATTAATTAGATTCATTTCTTAGAAATGACGAAAACTGTCGCTGGAAAATCATATCACCGCCGCCTCAAAACAATAAAGGAAAATGAGAAATGCACAGAAAACAGAGAAATATGGAATAAGTTATAGCTCTTCAAATATTCAACACGTTGATTTCTAATTATAAAATATTATCCATAAAATTAACAGCCAATCCTCAATAAAAAACAACGAGATCACCTGAATAAATAACCGATTTCATTCACTCTAAATTTTAGAAAAAATCCAAACCCTAATTTTTGCCAAAATAGTTCTCATTTCAATGCGACATTAAACGCGACATCGGTGTCGATAATATGGTGCCATCATGAAAATATCTACTGTCATAACACTAGATATTGCGAGATCGATGTCACCAAATTAAATTGATTTTGATTTCGGTGACACTGTTTAATACAAAGACATACAGTATGTCCCAAGTTGAGTCACAACATAGCACATTGCAACGAATGTACGAGTACATGTACTTGTACATACAAGTTCAATGTAGAATGCCGAATGGCGAACGAACTGCGTCACAGGAAATGCAGGCAAGTACAGGCTGAGGAATGACATAGTACGATGAAACTGTCGTTTTGCAACAGCTACGTGCAGAGGAAACAATATGACTGGTTGTGTAGTGTTTTTGTTGCGTGAAAGGAAGAACAAATGCTGAAAAAATGTCCTTTACAACAGAAGAGAAAGTTTGGTGGGTAAAGAAATATTATACCGGGCAGTCGTTCCAAAAAGTGTGTGACGCATTCACGGAAGAATTCCCCGAAAGGCCGAAGCCATCCCCCAGTACAATTATGAGATGTGTACAGCAATTTGAGAGTACAGGAAACGTCAATTTCGATCGTAAAAAGATTCTCGTGTCAGCAGCTGTTAATGCCAACCCATCAGTTAGCTTGCGACAAATTGAACACCAGGGAGGACCGCCAAAATCTACCTCGGGACATATTCTCAAGCAGCATCACTATCGTAGTTATCATGTCAATGTCCATCAGGAACAACGAGAGGGGGATAGAGAAAGACGGTTTTAGTTTGTGGCTACAGCACTGGAGATGCAGGAAGCTGATCCGGAGTTCTTTGACCACATCATATTCACAGATGAAAGTACTTTTACCTGCCACAACTCCCCGAACAAGCAGGCCTATCGTGTATGGTCGTATGGAAATCTGCACACCCTCTACTGTGGTCATATACAGTACCCACAGAAGGTGAATGTGTGGGCCAGAATGGTGAATAGTCAAATTCTTGGCCCGATTTTCATTGATGGATCTCTCTCTGGCAAACACTATCTGCAATTACTACAGAATGAAGTAAGCGATCTTTTAGATGACCTCTTCCTATCCCCAAACCTATGGTTCATGCACGATGGTTACCTGGCACACAATTACAGGCTAGCTCGCAAATTTCTGCATAACTCCTTCGCTGACTATGTAATCAAGACACACGACGCACCTCTCAGCTGGCCCGCACGTTTCCCTGATCTCAATCTTTGCGACACTTATCTCTGGGGGCATATCACCAATCCTTTCTGGAATGTAAAAGCGCTGCAGGGAGCCATTGAACGGTGTTGCGATGCCTTGTCCCTCGTTCAGCTTGGAAACATCATCGCAAATTTTGAAGACTGCCTTGGATACCACATAGCCGCAGAAGGGGGGCTTTTCAAACACCATCTTTAATTTTTCGCTGTATCTTTCTTCTTTCGGTTAATTTTTTTTTTCGCGTACTTTTAATACATTCTGTTTTCGTTTGTACTCTGTTCTTCTTTTTTTCAATCTTTCTGTTATTTGTCATTCGCGTTCACGTTCGTACTTTGTCTTTTTCTTATTAAAGCTTCTTCCTTTTTTCTTTGTCGACAATTATTTCCGATGTTTCTCATTCACGTCGTAACACCTCATTCGTCAACTCGCTGACCTTGTACAGTGCACCGTTAGGCGTTCTACATTGAACTTGTATGTACGAGTACATGTACTCGTACATTTGTTGCAATGTGCTATGTTGCGACTCAACTTGGGACATATGGTATAGCTAAAGAGATGTTCAAATCTCTATATGCGCTGTGGTACAAAAATGTGATAAAGATCTTTGACCATCATCATCACCAACAGAGAAAAGTGAACTTCGTTCAATGTTCTGCGCACCCAAAGCTCTCATATTTTGTAGTGAAAACAGACATCTCTATACCAACTGTTGTAACATTTAACTTGGGCTTTATTACCCAATTTCTGATGAAAATCATGACAAATGTGACCTTATTTACCACAATTGTAATGTTTGATGACTCTAGAAGATGACGATGACAGGTTCTAATTCAACTCACTATGATTTCTACAATCATTACAGTTACTACACTGACTTTTATTATGACTATGATGACTACTCTCATAACTACGTTGACTATGACGTTGATTAACATCAGAATGATTCGCAATTATCACTAATTGTGATTCATGTTTTGATGGTGTAACAGATCCTCGAAACTTTGTGTATTCATTATTTAACTTCAACTTCACCTGCTTGAGATCTGGATCAAGTTTGTTTTCAAGAATCAAAAAACTATGTTGTAGCTTGGTGGCAATGACACCAGGAGTTAATTGACCATATCTTGGTATTCCAGCTTGACATTAGGTGCTTTCAAATTAAAGACAAGTTCCTCAAAATGCCGGAGATGCTCTTCAGATGCAGGTCCATCCACTCATGTTTGAATAGGATCTATCTTACAATACCAGACTTCAAATAAATGCGATCAAGTGTCTCAATAATTTTGTAAGACTGTCGTATTCTGGGCATACCAAAGATGAGAATCACCAAGGAAATAAACAATTAAAGCATTGTACTTATCTGCCACACATAGACACCAAAAAGAAGAAAAATGTTCATTGCTTTCAACAAAACAATAAATTCCACAGTATTCCCTATATGCCAGAAAAAATCCAGGGCTGGCACAAGCCAAAGCACTGAGAAATGGCGCCTCAGGGCTTGTATATACATATATGTATAGAAAACAAAAGCTCAAGTAGGGACATATTTTTTTTTATTAAATAGGTATATTTGTTCTGTATGTTTGAATTGGAGTAGATCTTCCTTTTGTTTTTTCTAACAATGATTTTTTTCATTAAGAGCATTTTATTTTTTCACTATTAGATAGCAGTATTACTAGTTAACTTCAAAAAAAGTTTTTAGAATGTATTATAAAAGTTTGTGTATTGGGTAGTGAATTTGTGAAACATAAACTTTCAGCTCTTCAATTTGATGAAACCCCTTTTTACAACCTCCTAAAAACAAAACTTGGTATAATAAAATGTGTGAAAGCTTATAACTCCAAAACTACTGAACCTATGAAAAATGTCTATACGACCAACTTTATAAAAAATCTTATAAGAAAACTTTTCACAAGGAATAAAATTTTCCGAAGGATTAACCATCGAGTGAGAAAGTTAAGATAACAATTTGAAGTTTAGCTTAATACATTTTTGAGGGCTTAGGAAAGACCAAGAGGGGACTGAGGGAGTATCAACTGAGGAGGTGAAACGTATTTGATTTTATATAGTTTATACCCCCAAAATACCATAAACCTCTAAACAACAAATGATAATTTTCATTTTTACTGGAGAAAAAAAGAGGCAGTAATGTGGTGGACTAACACGTTCAAAACATTAAAAAAAATATCGCATGTTACCACTGTTGTGAAGAAAAAAGTCCACCACTTCACCTGTTTAACTGTATATCTATACATATGTATAAACTTACACATTTCTATTTGACAGGGTACAGATCAAGGTTGCAATTTTTATCCAATAGTCATAAAATTCTGTACACCTATCTATAAAAGGACAAACAAAGTTGTTTTTGGTCTAGATCCACCAGATAGTATATCCAGTACATCCTACTATGTTGCATTTTTGAAGGTTTAATCGTTCTAAATGGTGTTAAAGAAGTTACATTGTGCATTCCTTTTAAGTCAACATTTTCTCAACACCGTCGTGTTGTTTGATGTAGCCTGATATTAACCTAGGGCTAACCCAGTGTTTGTTGTTACACCTAACCTGATGAGTCCCTGAGACAAAAACTTGGCAAATAGAACAAACTCAAAATTACTCATGAAAACAGGATTGTTTAAAGAAAAATCATGAAAATTACAAAATTTAACTGATATTTGGAAGCAAGGGAGAGATACCAGAATCAGAAATGATTCAAGTAACTACAATTAACGATATTTTTGCTTATATGTTACTGGAACAATAACATGTTTGACATAATGAAATAATGTTATTGAAACATTACAAAAAATTTTATAACATTTGTATCATAATAACGAAAATAAAATAAGACAAGAGTATCACCAGAAATCTTATCCTCTATTTCAATTTTTCAAAGTACCATTACCATAATAGAAACAAAATAAATCTGTTTTGTTTCCGTTAGTAGTATTTAATAGTATTAAATGTTTTATTGACATGGCATTGCAAGATCACATAATTATGCGTAATATTTACTTCTCCAATAGCATAACTTATCACAATCATCCATTCATTACCAATTCATTTCATGCTAATGAAATCTGAGTCTTTGGGTCCCTTCCCTTTTTATTTTTGTTTTTACTACACTCATTGTTTTTTTATCAGTCACTTTCACCTTTGCTCTTTCACCCTATTTGAAAAAAATTTTACTGCAACTGCTGTGTGCTTCATGTCAAAAAAGAGCAGAGCTATAAAATTGTAGGAGGGCTATTATACCAGTTCAAGTCACTTTCACTTTTTATCAGCCTACATAGTGCCATATTCTTGTCAATCCCTAAAAAAATTTAGTTTTTCTGAGAAATATACTGAGAAGTTTAAGTTTTAAACTAACCCTCAGTGTTAGTGCATACTTGGTGCAGACCAAGAATACCAGCCTAAGTATAGAGAAAAAGTGTTTTAAGTGCTTTCACATAGGAAAAAAATGTTGAAGGATACAACCCATAATCAATATTAGTGGAAAAGCCCTCTTAAAGTACTCTCTTTCTTGACCTTCACTGACACTTGAAACCCACAGAGTATTAAATATAATTGAGAACGCATCTGAGACAAAAAATGGCACTACTTTTTCAGCCAGCACCAAAATTCTATGTAACTCTTACATCTGCCAGTTAAACTAATTGAGAGTCTAACTGAGGTTGGCGGTGTCGATTTTGAGAAATTTTTTGATAGATTTTAATCAATTTAATAAAAAAAAAATCGATCTGATCGATAATTGATTGTTGAAAAATTGAAATTGATTTATCAATTTTATATTTTTTGTAAGTAAGAAACATTGAAAATGACTAAAAAATAAAATTTGAAAATTGAAAACTTGATCAATATTCTCTTTTTCTATCTCTCTTCCTCTTTTCACTTGAAAAATAAAAACTGAATTTTAAATTCACAAAATTACTTATTTTTTCCATTAATTTTTTAGAAAATTTAAGAATCAATTTTGCCAAGTCATCAAGATTCTAAAAATAGAAAAAATTTGGTTTTTTCAACGTCCAATTTTATCGATTATTGATTGATCGAAACAAAATTGATAACACTAATTGAGGTTGAAAAAAAGCAGCATTAAAACATGATTTTGTTCTATTATTATTACTAGTCTATGATAAAATTGACAGTTGCATAAAAAATAATGTAGGCAATCTCCATGAACTACCTTTCAGAAGTGATAGCATTTAATAAGCACTAGCATTCCACCACCACCACCATCATTTCACAATATTTTGAAGAATTTAACAACAGAAACTGGAAAGTGGAAATGTGAATATAATAAATTTCATATAATACATGATTAGAAAGGCGATGTTTGCAGTTATTATTTGGTGAAAAGTAGATCACATCATTTATGAATATAATCTTGATATAAAGTGAATACACTGTCATGTAAAAATGTGAAGCATCTTGTTCACACAGAGTTAGAGGTTACATTTTCTAAATGAAACACAAATCTGTCACAATGGGGAGGTAATATTTTATTCTGTTTTCTAGAATTTTTAAGAGACTCATCATTATGATAGAATTTTAACATTTTGTTTTCGAGCATATATATATATATATATATATGTGACAGAGGTGACATGCTACTGTTTACAAATGGGATCTACTGTCATTAATATCTACATGGAGCATGTGTACACTGGTGTACAAATTACCCCACATCAATCGACATCCACCAATTTGAATAATCAGGTTCACCGGAATGAGGTAATTTGTACACCAGTGTTTACAAACAAATGCACGTGGCAATTTTTTTCTTCAATCAGATTTTTAGATTGGCAGTGCTATCCATAGGTGTGACACCAAAACCAATTTTGTCCTTTCCATCATATGTATATCCTCGAAGCATTTTGTTGATTTCTGATCATTAATTATCTAAAATATCTTCATCAACAAGATTTAAAAATTAGTTAACACGATTCTGAAATTGCTCACTTGCTGCGCTCATTTTGCAAACTCTCTTATATGTAATTGCTCACTTCTGGGTGCCATTTATGAACTGTCTATAAGGACTATAAAGAAATCATGACTATAAAGAAGTGTTTACGAGTTGTCTATATAAGTGAAACCCAAATGCATGTGCAGAAGCGAACCATTTATTGATAAGAAGCAATTTTTTTATTATAAAATATGAAAATCCACAATAAAAATTACAAACACCAACATTCCCAACTCTTTATAGCTCTTATTGACTTATATAGACACTTCCGGACATGGCCATATAGATCAATAAAGTTGTGATAAGCAAGTATAGCCCTCATAGCTGCTTTATAGACATAGCTATAAAGCTTATAGACAATTCATAGATAGCCTCCTGAACAGAGAACAGAAATTGTTAACCTGAAAAGTCACCATGGGTCGCGAATTGTGACTAGTTACTTGGTTTTAGCCTTTTATGGATGAACTGAGTATAGAGATAAAAACATGAAGGGAAGATATCTCTTATAAATAAGCATTTTGTTTTAATAGGTCTGTTCTATTAGCTACGAAAATTAAAAGTTTCAACGCTGGTTTTATCCTCAGTGTCAAATGTGGCATTCTTTTTGTACCATAACAACACCAAAGGTTATCAATTCGGCATTTTTTTAGTACATGAGGGTAATAGTTAACACAAAGGGTAACACCGGTGACACTGCTCATACATATAGTACGAAGGAAACCAATATAGACATTAGATGATAGGCTACTTACAGTAAAAGAATAAACTACAAAGAACACTCACCTTAATACTACTTCTTCCGCTCTGCTTAAGAAGTATATTCTCCGGCTTAAGATCACAGTGAATTATTTTGTTGGCAGCCAATCCGTCTAGACACATCAACAACGAATGACAAAATTTACGAACTAATTGTAAACTAAATCCTTGAAACTTATTTTTCTTTATTAATTCATACAAGTTAATTGACAACAGTTCGAAGGTGATACACATATGCTTACGGAAGGTAAAGTGATCGTACATATGAATGACATTCATCGTATTGTCTTTATCTTTCTTACGAAGCACTTCCAGGATGCGTACCTCTTCGGTAGCCTGCCTATGAAAGCGTTTTTCGTTACGAACCATTTTCAGGGCTACATACTCTAAATTTTTGTGATCGTACGCCCTAATCACCTGCCCGAAGCTACCCTTACCGATCACCTTCATCACTTCGTATCTGTAGATTATGTGATCATGGGGTACATGAATGTACGAACCTTGGTCACTGTCAAAATTACAATTATTTGTACCAAGCAACGGTTTACGTTTCTTAGCTTCGGCGCCAATATAGTACACCTCTGGATACGAAAATATTTCCGATAATTCGTACTTGGTTAACTTATCAGCGTACATTTTCACAACTTGGTCAGGAGTAAGGGGTATCGTTTTAATGCATAATTCGCCATTTAGTTCGCCGTTATCTTCGATCAACGGGAGGGTATCGCTTCTCAAGCGTCTATCGTAACCATTGATATCGGTAAAATTGATATTCTGAGATTCGTACACATCGTCTGCACTTTGTGTGTTGCGTAGCTGCGGTAGGTGACTGGAGCTGTTGTTCGATTCTCTGGATGGTAGGTAATACCGATGAGTGGAAGATGACGCTGATGCGTTGGAACTCGAATTAATAAGTCCTCTTGCTAATGGCATGATTTATACTTTGGGTAACTCAGTGGATTTCATTAGAGGTGAGAATAGGCAAGCACACGCAACGAACACAAACCAATACAAAACAAAGGGTTCGTAGACGAAAAATTAAGATAACAAATGTATCTTTACAAACGTTTAAACAACACATAAAAACAAAGAGAACAATAACGAAAGCTGACATGTAGGAACATGAAAAATGTTAATTACATACAACACTACATTGTGTGGAATTAAAAAAATTTAATATGAAAATATAACTAAACTGTATCGTATCATGAGCCACTAAACAAATGGGAACTATCAACTATTAGAACAAGAACTGGACAGAATAGTACACATAAAACACATTTTGTCCTGCGCGACAGAGGCCGTTACCTAGAGAAGAAAAAGCGAAAACTTTCAAAGGTCCACAAATGATATTATAAAACGAAACGAATATGAAAAGTTGTTCTGTTCAAATTAGACTAGAAGTAGAACTGAACACAGAACAGCTGTCCGAGTTCGACTTCAGAGTTCGAGATCCATTCATCTCTCGAATCTCGGTTGGAAGTGGATGTTGTTTTTGGTCTCTGGGATTAACAAACCTGCTCGTTGTAAGTTATTTAGTAACGAGACATTATATTTTGTTGTAACGGAAATCCCACCTCATCTCTTTCTTCATCATTGTCATCACCATAACTATATATATATATGTCATACGATCACTCTTACACGAATCGCTTCCCCTACTCTTCACGAACTGATAATGCTGTTGCTTCGCCATTTCATATTTCATTTGTAAAATATATTTCAGTCCGCAATAAAATGTCGTTATAGTAAAAAGTCTCAAGTTCTTTCGATCATCGTTCTGTACGCCTCACATCATGGTAGCCATCGCTGTGGTAGAACTTTAAGGAGAGACTTGAAAAATCTTGAATTGATGAAAAAATAATTCTTTTTAAATTGATTTACTGTTGTGCTAAAATTTTTTCATGTTTTCTATTGAGTAATACACGAAGTATTTACCGTGTTTTTTCGAGAAGTTTAAACTCAAATTTTGTTGGGATACGATTCCCTCACTACCTCAGGAACACATAACTGTACATTAATCAACACTGCATGTAACACATTATTACATTTATTCTTTCTACATGTGGCAACACTGATCGCCAACATAATATTCTTTCCGCCACTGCTCGACGGAGAGTGTTCTCTGTTTGTCAGTTGTTGTACTAACGTTATCAATAAACCTTTTTTAAAGATGAACGTCCGTACTTAATTTTCTTGGATGAAACGATCGAAACTCACCTCAACATGGTAGCCAGAGCTGCGTACCAACAGAAATAAGTGCGGAAATTGAAATATGTTCGTGTTAATCGTGTAATTTGTTAAATGAAAAAAGTTTGTGTTTCACGCAAAGTGAAAAACTTAGTGCTGTGTGATACCTCCACGCAAAGTGGAAGGATAGTTAAAAGTTCGTGAACGCAAAGTTCGGTTCCAGTGATTAAAGTAATTATCCTGGAGAAGTTGAAAAAATCGTAAACCAAGCAAATCAAAGGTAAAAGTTAAAATTAATGAAAACTTCAGTGAAATCTTGGGCACCGGTTAAAACGTCGAAATCGAGAGTTTGGTGTAAGCAGATCAAGTACGAGAGAATCCTGTGGTTTGGAAAACCAGCTTGCAGAGTCAAAAACGGCTGGCAGTTGTTCGTACTGTGTTCCGAAAAGGAAATCCAAATCAAAAAGTCGAAAGTCTGAAAGTTGCAGCGTCGAAAGTCTAAGTCAACTTCGCAAAGAAGCAGTAGAGGAACACCGAAAATATGAAAAGGAAATTAAGATAAGTAGAAATTTAAAATAATTAGTAAATAATTGGTGTGATTTTATTCAAAATTAATAATAAAAATCTAAAATTTCAGTGAAACAAAGTAAAACGTTCAAAATATTTTCATGTTAACTCTCATCCAAAATTAGAGGAAAGTTGAAACTTGAAAGGTATCATTGGTAACCTTTCAAACTTTATCTTGTTGGTCGAGAGTGGTCGGAAAAGGGAAATATTTGTTGAATAAGATACATCTTGTATAACAAAGAAAAATAATTGTATAACTATTGACTTGAGTGACAGTTTTTTCCTGCTCACGATCTGCAAAGAGTATTCTCAATTGATAAAAGATAATGAATTATTTTCCTTTCAGCATTAACCTTTTGTATTTCTGTTGAATAATTTTTACCTTGAGATTTAATTTATGTTTTAACGTGTTCAACAGAATCATTTTCGTTCTGGAACAAGATCAAAACCTTAGACCACTTCGATTCAAAAACATTTTGGCGATAAAGTACTAGAAATTCGATCAACTGAAAAGAAGTAGAAACAACGGCGGAGAGATCAAATCATCGTCAGCGGCAGATTTTGTGAGATCTAATTAGAACATTAATTAATTATTAAGAATTATAATATAATATTTGACTTGCATTCCCGATCGAGCGGCTAAGACCGTGTTGTGCATAATCGTGCGGTTGAGACCGTGTTACCCTCTAGAATTAAGTTCTCGTGTTTCTGAGGTAGGACTAATAAGCCCCCAATAGACTAAAATTTAATAATATGTCACGATTTGACACTAAGAGGGTATTTGATGGGAGAAATTATGACGCCTGGAGGACCATGATGGTCTCCACACTTTATGCAGAGGGATTATACCCGATCATGCAGGATACAGAAACGGAGATACTATTTTTGGGATTAGATTTAAACAATTTTTTGAACCCTTAGTCTAGTAACGCCAACCCAGCAACTCGAATGACATATTTCCGAAATCAGGAAAAGGGAAAGGCACTCATATATCAGGGATTGAATAACGAACTAATCGAAAGAGTTAAAGTGTAATGCCAGAAACAGGGTGTTGGTTCACAATTTGTTTCCTATTTTTGACGTTGACACTTTACGAAATATTTATTTGAGGAAAACCACAAATAAATATTTATAATAAAATAAAATAGACTTTATAAATTAAACTTGAATGTACTAGGTATCCACTTCACTATAGTGGACCTTAACTTTGTTGAGAGATTAAGACTTCAATTAATTTTCAACGAAAATCTTTTTATAAAATATAATAAGTTTCAATTACAACACAAGAATATTAGAATTGAACAACTAGTTAAGTAAACAAAATTACAATTTAAGTGAACAGAATTAAAAGTTGAAGTGCACAAAATTAAAATTGAAGTGAACATCTTGTTCTTCAGAGTTTGAGTTTTTATAATTTAATTTCTACATGGTAAAAAGAAGAAATGGTAAGAACAGGTGGGATTAGTTTATTACGATTGGTTGTCATCAAAAAGAAGGAGAATTGACGTTTTCCAGTATTAGACAGATATTTCAACTAAGTTACACGTGTGTGACATTAGCTAAGGTCAGCCATAATTGTATTTTTGTAACAGAGACAATTTTCATCGAATTCAGACGATGCCATTTCCTGTTAGGTTTGTACAAGAATAAGAAGAATAAAAAAAGTGTGAGAAAATAAAAAATAAGACGAATGAATTTGTCTGTGTAAAAATATAGGCGGACATTTTAAAGAATGTTCGTCTATATTCGTTACACAATTCTCCGGGGGGATAAAAAAAAAGGGGGAAAAAAAAATTTTTTTAACGTCCAATCATAATAAAGAAATCAAGAAAAGTAAAAAAAAAATTTTTTCCTATTATATAAGCTTAATAGTATTAGAAAGATTTTACGAAATTCGCGAAAGTATATTAGTTTACTATAATACATCTTATAAACTAGTTTCGTCGTATTTCGTTAATTTTTGTATAATGCTAGAAGTTTGAGTCGGAGTAAATACTTTCTTAGGAAAATAAACAATTGAAATGATTATAAAAATAAGTATAATAGTTATGATTATAAGCCATAAGAGAAATATCATATTTATTAAGGTAAAGTTATCATCAAGGTCTATATTTGGGATTTTTAATTCAAAAGATTTTATTTTATTTTCGAGTTGGTTTATTGGGGTTATATGAGGTACAAAGTTTTTCCAATTAGGGTTATACAATTTTTTTGTTGATAAGTCAAGAGCAATATCAAACGGTTCATCCGGATCTGAAAAGTAGGTCCAAAGGATGGGTAAATGATTTTCGATTTTAATAGATTCTTCCATCGAAGATGTAAGACAAGGGGTTTCTGTTGGTATAATCAAGATACTTTCATTTTTATGATTGATGTCTTCAATTTGTATATGGCAAGGAACTTCTAGGATGAATGTTCCAGGTAGGGAATTATTAATATTTAATTTTTCCGAAGTTTTCGTGATAGAGTTCGTTGCAATGAGTGCATTGAAATTTATCACGGCAAATTTCGTATGTCCAATTGGGTGGACTAGAGTTTGATTGTTATTTTCAGAACATTTAAAAGAACAGGATTGTAATAAATTTCTGTTTAAGTTTTGGAAAAATAGATTTTTAGCACAAGAAGACAGTTTGTCGCTTCCTCGATTAGATGGAAGGTAACAAAGTGGCTTGTCTGGGTTACAGAAGTGGAGATTCGTTCCAGAGATATATCTCACAGTGTTTGATCGTATCTCATGGATTAGAATCGAGGCTTCTTGATCCCAGTTACATAGTTCATTAGAGTGACTTCTGAAAGTTAATGGAATGAAGTCAAACACTTCGTATTTGGAATTTAATTTTTTTAGTGGGATTTTAATTTCAATTTCTAAAGAATCATTAAAAAAATTATAATTTACCAAATCTGCATGATAATAGTTTGATAAATCATGAAGTGGGATTGCTAGATCAAGATCTAGATTTTTAATTTTGCTTTGGAGTGAGAAAATATCTTTTTCCAAAATTATTTTAGATATTATAGTTGAGGGGATTATGTGGTTTTTACAAGAAGAAAGAATGTTAGACAAACGAAAGGTATTTACGAGATAATTGTCGTAAAAACCTTGTAGATAGTTTAAGGAAAGTAACAATTCATGTTCATCCAAAGAGTTTTGTTCAAATGAGTTAGTATGTTTAACGAATTTGGACATATATTTATTTGTATGGGAAATAAAATTTTCTAAATTTGATGACGTATTCACAAGAGCCATATGTTCTTGGAATAGTTTATTTTTTATAATATCATATTCGTTTTTTAGGGATAATTCATTTGTCAGAAAATTTCTACCGTCTCTGAAATTTAAGACGCGGCAGCAAAATTTTAATGCATCACCAAAAAGTGATCTAACTGGTGTGAATATACTTCTTTTGTTTCGAATTAATGAAGGGTTAGTGTAAAAGTCTTGCACGAGGGCAATATTTAGTTTTTTAAGGATATTAATTGAGTTTTTAAGTCGTTTAGCCATTTCTGCATATCTGCAGTTTTTCCATTCGGTATTTTTACATTCTTGGTGTTTGAATTTAGTTTCCAGAATTTTATCTGCTGATTCATAAAGATCAAGTTTCAGAAAGTATAGGATAGGTGCTGAGTTCGAGTATACATGAATATTATTGATTTCGCTAAAGTAAGCTCCTGTTGATGCAGTGGTAATTCGATACGAATCCGCAGAGGTGCGTTGTGCTGATAAAGCAATAATTTTGACGTAAAGGATTACAGTAGCAAACGGCAAGAACATATTTCCTGAAACAAAGATAACATTGTATGTCGATCTAGTTTACTGCTGGATGAGAATACATTTTAGATAGCAGCTGCAATTTTATGGTACAGCTACGTTTCAATTTTTTCCTAGATATCACACAGAATTAGTTTGTTTAGCAAATTATTTTTTTCATAGGCACTAAGGGGTAGTTGTCAATAATTTTTTTAATATTAGTTCTACCTAATCTGTCGTACTTGGTTGGTCGTATACGTTCCAGTGGTAGTGTTTGTTAATTTCGAATTTGTTTTAATATAAAAAGTTTTTTTCTATTTTTTATTTATTTTTTTTTTATGTTTTATTTTTCGCGATTTTTTATTATTAATTTTATTTATTACCCATTTATTTCTGTTATTATTGTTTTTCGTTTTTTATTCGGTTTTTTAAGAAAAAAAAAAATTTTTTTAAATGTCTATTCTTCAATTCGCTCGACGAGCGGGTATTTGCAGCTACAGGGCGGATCGAGGCAAATGAAACGTGGAGTTTCTCTCATATGCTGGGAAATAAAGTGTCACACTACCAATCGTGTGGCTGTTACTTCCAATTTTTCCTGGCTACACATCGGCTGTTTAATCTCGCATATATGTTTGCCGGGAAAACAGAAGATGAAGAATTAGCACGTTCCTTCGCTCTACTTAGGCTCGGCGATGAGTCAATGCGACAGGACCAGTTTAGTTGGGAACATTTTGTTCCATTTCAAAGTTGTAAGGTGGCTGAGGAAATTATTCGAAAATTGTTGTTCGAACTTAGATGCTTCTATCCGAGGTGTCTAAGTTTTGAATTTGGGACCACCGGGCTCCGATTAATACTCGGTGGTCAAGTTGATCACCGGGTTCGTCGGGACCTGGGGGTATTGTCTGGCTTATTCGTTGGATTAGTTTGCATATCGCAGTATTCCAACGAATACGTCAGAGTTAAAATTATTCATATCGATTCGTATATGCTAACGAGTCGAGTTATGAGTCCTGATGCCACCAAATTTTTGAAATTTTTCAACCAAACTTTCGGTCCTAGGCTAAATCTCTCGGTATCCGTAGAGGCGTTCGAGTTTGAGCGTCGCTATACTGCTACTGAGCGGAATAATGCAGTTGCTGCCCGAACAGGGTGGCAAATGCAAGAAGATTTGGTATATACATTCCATTCAGACTCAACAGCAGCGGATACTCGGGAGCCGAGCCAAAGGTATGTAGCCGCCGTTCGAACCGAGGATGAAGCCACCGAGTTGAACGACTCCGAATGTTCGATGCCGCCAACTACGAACAGCTCCACCGGCAGTGAGAATTTGGGCACATTCCTGGAGGGCTATGCCGACACCTGGGCCGATTTTAAGCAGTAGGGTAAGTAAAAAAAAAATTTACTATTTTTCAGATTTGTTTCATTAAATTTTCTATTTTTTTTATAATGATTTTTTTTATTTATTTTTTTGGAATGGGAAAGAGAGAGGGGAGAGAAAAAAAAGGGGGTAATCTTAACCTAAATTTAGGGACAGGTACTAGACTGTACACATCCCTGGTTTTCGTGTATTTTACGAGGGCGGCCCCTCGGTTTAGCTACGATTTGGGTCGGGGGAAGGTTTTCGGGTATTTTATTATCGTCAATTCTTGACGTATATGGGATAAGTCGACGTACATGAACTGTTTCGTCGTATGCTGTATTATCAGCATTTTTAATACGGATTGTATAATTTAGTTCATTCAATTTTTTAATAATCTTGTGTGGTCCGGTGAACTTCATTTTATTTTTTGCTACGTTTTTAGATTGACGTAATAAAACTAGGTCATTGGGTTTAAATTCCATTGTTCTATGGTGTGCGTTATAATGTTTCGCATTTTTATCCGATACTTTTTTTGCAAGGTCGGGAATTTTTTCTCGTGTTTCGAGGAGAGTTTTAATTTCTTCCTCGCGAGGTTTTGTTGAATTAATATTATTTGGGATTTCAGGTAAATTAATTTTTGGGTTATATCCATGTAATAAATAAAATGGAGTTTTATTATTGAGGTGTTCAATGGGACTTGTATTATAGGCAAATACAATTTTTTTCAAAGTATCAAGCCATTCAGGTTCGTCAGATGGTTGATATTTCGAGAGTGATTTTTTTATTACACCGTTAATTTTTTCTACAAGTCCTTGAGTTTGGGGAGAATATTTCGATGAATACACTAAAGTAATATTATTTTCTTTACAAAATTTTCGGACGGCTTCATTGGCAAAATGAGCTCCGTTGTCACAAGAGATTTTTGATGGGGGACCATATGTATGGTTTATAAATTTTAATAATTTAATTACGCATACAGCGTTTGGGTTTGGAGTTGGACGAATAGTACAAAAATTTGTACTTTTGTCCACAGCTATGAGTACATAACCGTGTTCGTAGTCTGTATTAAGTTTTCCAATAAAATCAATCTCAATATGTGAGAAGGGTTTTGGGTTTTCAATTGGTATATGTTTCAAATGGTCAATTTGTTGGGGGAATTTTGAGCCATTTGACATTCGTGACATGACATTACGTATTCAGTCACTTTTTGTGTCAAATTTTTAAAAAAGAATTGGGATTTTACTTTGTTTTTTGTTTTTTTAATTCCAAAATGTCCTCCGTGTAGGGGATCATCGTGTAATTTTTTTAAAATTTGTGGCACTAATTTTTCGGGAATAACAGTCACGGCTTCGTCGTAGGATGAAGTCGGGGTTGGTAATATTTTTAAAATTTCGTTTTCATCTGTAAAATACAGTTGAATAGAACGATTTAATTTTTTTACTAAATTTTTATTCTTTTTAATTTCATTAAAATTTAATAAAGAAATAACATTTTTCCAATGCGGATCATTTTCCTGCATGGATTTTAAATTTTGGGGTAATTCAATTGGTGTCTCTTTGGGTTTTTGGGAAGTTTTAGAGGAGTTTTCAATTTGATCGATTTGATCTTCCTCAGTAATATTTGAGACTGGGTTTAATAGTTTTTTTTCATTGGGAGTTTTTTTAGAAATTTCGACATTTTTGTCGTAGGTATTTTTCGTGTCTTCTTTTGAAGAGGCACGGGTTATTACATTTGTTGTAATATTGTTTGGAAGATTTGGGCAATTTGGGGAATGTGTGATATTGTTGGCCAAAGCCGGTTCTATCACTTGATAAACTGGGAAGGATGAGTTGGGTAAAGGAGGGTAGGAGGATTGGTTTGTATAAAACCATGTATTCTGATTTGGAGAAAACGCAGAATAGTAGGGTACCATTTGGGAGTTTTGGGGAGTGTTAATGGGATTATTATTTGGGTAAGTATTTTCAGTTCTTTGTATCATACAAAGATTTTTAATTACATTAGTATTTTTTTCTGGTTCAGCCAGTGAATATTTTTTTTCTACTAAAAATTCTCCATGTTCAAATATTATTTCGTCTGGTTCGTCGTGAGGACGAGATAACATGTCTGCCATGCAATTATTTTTTCCAGCGATATGTTTAATTTTAAAACTATATTCATTTAATTTGGAGATTAATCGAATTAGCCTGGGGCTTGGGGTATTAAATCTTTGATGGTAGATCAAAGGTTTATGGTCCGTGTTGTGACGTCCGAAAACGAACGTACATCCCGAGTATGGGGAATGATATCACGATTCGATGTATATCACTAAGTCTCGATCAATCGTAGAGTCGAAACCACAAACCAGCTCAAACAGTTAGGCCACCAGCCTACCAGCGATAGCTCCCAAGGCCTACGAAGTATATCGGGCGAATTTACGTATGTGGAATTAAATAAGTTGGCCGACCCATTATCACAGTGTATACTTTATTACAATTGAAAAGATTACTTACAGTTATGGTAACTACAATCAGGTCGTGCAGGTTATTCTTCACATCGCCTCATGGTTCTCGAAGTTCGGTGAACCATCAAATCTCGATCGATTATTCGTTTTGAGTTCGAAAGAATAATATCGCGAGTTATTTAATTTCTACTACTGGCATTCACATTTGAAAATATCGGTGAAAACAATAAATAGGTGGCTTGCTGCCGTATAAAGAGCTGTATTTGCCGTGAATAATATTTCGTATTCACGGCGGACTAAAAACGATCACGTCTAAAACGAGACTGACTGTTCACCTATTAGCCTAAAACGTGAACAGTCAAAGAGATTAGAGATAGTTCACCGATGATCGATATCTTATTATTACACGTCACCATATTGTAAAATAGTCATCTGTCGACGTGTCTTTATGTTTGTTAGATTTCGGGAATTTATTCCCGATGGGGAATCGGCGTATTTCTTGTTTATCTTATCGATATCACAAACTTATAATTCGAGAGCCGTTCCCTATTATAATACTAGTATACAGTCGATGGTGACGTGAGGGGAAGGCTACGGGTAATTCAGATGCCACAACCCCCCCCCCCCAAATTTCGAAACGAGGGACCACCCGCAGCCTTCGGACATTTGGTAACTTGGCTGAAATAAAACATATTCGGAAAGGTTGGTCCTTTGATTAAAATACTCAAAACTACTGAAATAATTGAGATAGTCAAAATTACAAAAATACGATATATTCGATAATAACAAACGAAAGGAAATCGAACGAAAGAAGAAGGAACAAAATATATCACAAAAATGTGTTTAGGTGGATACTAGTGATAGTTAACAAAATACAAAGAAAAATTCAA
The DNA here is from genome assembly GCA_011428145.1 of Ericerus pela. Taxonomy (NCBI): domain Eukaryota; kingdom Metazoa; phylum Arthropoda; class Insecta; order Hemiptera; family Coccidae; genus Ericerus; species Ericerus pela. Next base: position 4,004 of record WOFM01000568.1, on the reverse strand, counting down.
ACTTACGTCTAAGTAATAACAGGGACAAAGGACAAAAGTTGCGTCTATATAAACAGGAGTCAACGGAAAAACAAAAACATTAAACTATTAATTAATACCCACGAAACGGGATAACCATCGATAGTCGATATAAACAGGAGGCAGTTACTTTATCATTCATGTAGGAACAAAGATCGCAGGACAGTTCGATAAAAGGGGAATTTTGATTTATAAGGTTCTCCGGGGGAGCTCGTATTTATGTCGAAACGTCTGGTCATCCTTGACCAAGAGAATTTCCCCTCGTGTCGGTTCACTCAATACCGCTCGCAGGTATTTCCTCGCAAACGTCGCTCCGATGACCATTCTGTTTATGTCGAGGTTGGGATGGCGAACCAGAAAGAATGTTTCCTCGAACTCGACTCCCGTTCGACTAATGAGGTTCATGGTCACTGTTTCGTTCGATTCCATCGTTTTTGGCGTGGACCAATCGCATGACCATGTCGTTCGGGCTGCCATTGTCAGTTGTTGGCTCGCGGAGATCACCTTCTTATTCATATACGATACCTGCGAGCTGGTATCGAAGCATAGCATCTTCTCCCTCCCGGAGAAGATGGTCTTTTCGAGAATGAAGGCCACGCAAAATACTTTAGGTATGATGGCCTTCATTTCTCTCACCGTCATGATCGGAATATCGGTCCCTGGGCAGTAGTTGGGCTGTTTCAACAACTCTTCCGGAATTTCTTCAATTGGCACCGCAGGAGCAGGATCACTCGATGTAGGTGCTCCTCCGTCGATATTTCGTTCTACTGGAATTACCGTTACCTCTTTAGAATCTCTTAACTTTTTTGGGATTTTATAATTTGTTAGATTCTTACCCTTTCCTTTCTCGATATTCGGAGGTTCGATGATCGATACGGACTTACTCGACGTCGGTTTTTCCCCATCCTCGACAATTACGATCGGGACCCTCTGAAATTTATCGTCTTTTATTACGTTTTCTTTTTTATTTTTAAGGGTTTTCTTTTTTCTCGATGGTTCGTCTCGGTCAACGTCGTCCTTTCCCGTTTTTCTTTTTATTGATAATTTTTCTCCTTTCTTGAGTAGGGTTATTTTAATCTTTTCTTTTTGGGGTTGTGCCAAAGTTCGGGGAATTAGGACGTTGTGTTTGGGGAGGGTTTTGGCGAAATGTTCAGCATTATGGATGCTCACCTTATTTAGTTCGGTGTTTAGTTCCGTCACTTGTGTCCGCAACTTCTCGATTTCATCGTTTTGGTTTTTCACGATCTCTTCTAGAATCTCCAGTCCCCGGAGAATCTGGCCTCGTTCATTGTCCTCAGATAATATAACGCGATTGAGGAAATCAGCCTGCCCATTGATAGCCGTTGCCGTAGCCGCGTGGAACGTTGCTCTGTCGGCCAGAGCTTTCGATGTAACTGTTTGGTTGTGGGAGGCGATTCGTAACTGTTCCCTCAACGATTTCAGGAATTGTTCGTTTTCGCCTGATATTTTGATAAACCGTGCCTTGACCCTCTCGGCTACTACTAACGACTCGGGTAGATTTTGCTCGGCCATTTCGACTACGAGTCTACTATTTAATTATAATTTGAGTTTATATACTTACGTATCGATGTTCGACTGATGATGAAAATATCGATTAATAATAATAACAAAAAGGAACACCACATTAATTTTCGAATAAAGAACTGATGTTTCGTACACTCACTCGTTTTCCGTCTGATTGATCATTACTACGAGATCTGCGTTGTTATTTGGTCATGATTCTTGACCACTTCCCCCCCCCGACCACGATGTCATCGATGAGTTGATGATCACCGGTGAGTTGATCGGTCAATGACGCGATGTCATGGTTGTTGAACTTTACGATGAAGGGTGTTATGTTGACGTAGGTGGAATTACCCTACTTTTGTAGTCGAATTATCTTGCATTTATCTTGATTAATTTACGTCGTTGATTCTTGGGATTTAATTTGAAGATGTTATTATTTCGGTTTTAGCGTTATTTTTTGGTTGTAGATGGGTCTTATCGTTTAAATTCATGTACATTTCGTTGGAGGATCTTTCCATCGGGCGTACGGACTCGATAACTTCCATTTCCCCTTACTTCGATTATTTCACAAGGGCCAACAAATTTTGAGTTGAGTTTCGACGATACTCCGATGGCTTTATCCGAGAGTGTATGATTTTTCGTATAAATCATATCTCCTACCTTAAGATCGGTGAGATTTTTATTTTCATTATTCTTCTTTCGTTTTTCAAGTGTTTTCTTTGTGTTTCGTATCGCTTTTTTCAGATACATATGGTACTCTTCGTCGGTTAATGGTAATGGTCTTCCCTCATAATCGAATTTTACTTTTTCCATTAATGTTGCCGGTGGTATTCCTGTAGTAGCGTGTTCGATATGGTTTAACCTACGCTCAATCTCGCCTATGTGTTGGTACCAATTGCTGTGTTGCGTTGGACATTTTATTCGAAGGACATCGCCGATGATTTTCATTCGTGTTTCGACCGGGTTCGATGATGGCGTATACGGTGATGTAAACCTTGGCTGTATTTTTACTTGTTTCCAGTGATCGATCCAGTCTTTTGTGGTAAATTGGCTTCCATTATCGGACAGAATCGTTTCAGGTTTACCATATTTTTCAATAAAACGATTCATCCTATCGATGCAAACATTAACTGAAGCTTTGCTTATTGTGTATAGCTTCGTAAACTTAGAAAAGACGTCCATAACGACGAAGATTCGATTAACATTTCCACGTCCTGACGGTAATGGACCATACAGATCGACGGACAACAGTTGACCAGGTTTGTCAGCGAAAACTGATAAGAAGGGGCCTGTAAGTGTCGTATTTGTATTTTTCGATTTTTTACATGTTTCACAGTTTGAGCAGAACAGTTCGATTTCATATTTCGATCCTGGCCAATCGAAGAATCGTCGCACCAATTCGAGTGTTTTCCGAGATCCTGGATGGGTGAACTCTTCATGGTAGAATTTGATTAGCAATTCGCAGGTTGACTCCGGGGCATATATCCTTTATCCCCATCGCGATTGACGTAGTAGACGATACTATTCTCTTTTTCAACTCGTGGTGATCGTCTTTCGAGTTGACCTGTGATTTCTCTGCTTTTCTTTTGCAGGCTTGGGATATTATTAATCAATGACGATATCGTGATCGTGTTATTATCACCTATCAACATTAATACGATCGGGAAATCAGCGTTTCGATACACCACGGCCTCGAGTGGGGAACAGTATCTGCTCAAGGCATCTGCTGCGACATTTTTACTACCCGGTATGTGTTCAGTAGCAGTTATCGAGAAACTAGTGAGAAATGTTCTCCACCGCGCTACCCTTTGTGAAACATCGTCCTTTAAGCCTATGAGATACTGCAGGCATCTGCAATCAGTTCGTATTCGAACTTCGTGATCGGTAAGCATATACAAATTCTTTTTCATAGTGTATATTATCGCCAACATTTCTTTTTCGAATGTAGGATAATTCTTTTCGGACTTTTTTAAGAGTCTGCTTACCATCGATAGCACTTTCGGTTTTTCGTCCTCGTTGTCATCGATGAACTGGACAACTATCCCTGAAATGGCGAAGTCAGAGGCGTCCGTGATTACATAAAACGGGAGATTCCAGTTTGGGTGTGATTGGAGCAAGCATTTAACCATCTCTGACTTTACTTTTTCGAATGCTTGCTGATGATCATTTGTCCATTCGAATACAATATCGTTTTTCAACAGATTACATAATGGAGCGATTATATCTCCATATCTCGGGACGTGTCCTCGATAATAATTAGCAACTCCGAGAAATGACTGAACTTCTTTCTTCGTCGTCGGAGCTCTGAAATTGTGGATTGCTTCTGCTCGTTTTGGATCAGGCCGTATTCCATCAGCGTCGATGACGAAACCTAAGTATCGAGCAGTATCTCGAAACCACGAACATTTTTCTAGTTTAAAGCGTCATGTTATATTTCACAATCTCTCTAAAACCAACCG
>WOFM01000567.1:188762-507616 GCA_011428145.1 Ericerus pela | reverse complement strand
TGTGACCATCAAAATTCATAATTCTTTTCATGGATATCTACTTTTCTCTAGCGAGGCTTACGGCGCTAGAGTTTCTTTTTTTTCCCCCTAATAATTGAATTAAATGAACGGATAAATATAACTGATATTCAGAAACCACAAATACAAGAATTTTGTAGAATAAAATGAGACGAAAATTGTACAGTCCCTCAGGAGTGGGGATACTTCGTCTCAAAAGCGGTTGCGTTTTTCGCCTCACATACATCCTCTATTGTATTTAATACTCTGTCGTCCTAATATTGCTAACTTATACAATTTTAAATGGCAGGCTCGAAAACCTGCTAAAAACCGTTCATGGTTTAAATTAACAAGCTTTTTGGCTTCATTTAAGATCACCATCTTCAAAATGACGTGGAAGATAGTTAAAAAAAACTTTTTACGAACAGAAACGAGCGTGAGTTTCGTCAATGAATATTTTAAATTGTAATAATGTACGTGAAACTGTTATTTGCAATAATAATGATAATGATAACAAAAAAAAAAATAAAAAAGGAAAAAAATGAGGTAAAATTATGCGAAACTGTCGGATCATCCTTCTCGTCTCAACTTTTGAAGAAATTAAATTTTATTCTCTTACTCTGAACCGACGCTTATCGTAGGTATTCGAAAGTAATACGTTTAATATAAATGCAAATTTAGTTTACTAAGTAGCGAAAAATCAAATTCATTTGCGTTTTATTAAATATATAAGAATATCAGTAGTGTTGCGATTACGCAAGTGTGATATCCTTTCGAGTATGAAGTACAAAAAAAGTTAGCCAATGAACGATTATTCTAAAGTGGATGTGAACGTGTTTTCGTGTTTCGTTAAGGTTTATTCCGCTCCGAAGATATAGCAAACATAATTAAATTTTTGAAAAAAAAATGAAACCGACTGCGTTTAGGAACATAAAGCATAATAGAACTAAAATGTTGAAAACAAGTTTTCTAGGTTTGGTAATAGTAATTTTTTATAAAATGGATTCACAACTAACGCAGTCGCTGGCACAAATATTTTTCAAGTTACATACATACACACACACACACACACACACACACACACAAACATACATACATACATACATACATACATACATATGTATATATGTATATGTATATATATAAAATACAAAATTTTTAAATGAAGCAATTAGATTTCATTTTATTACATATTTCTCTGATGCAATTTGTGGTAAATTTAACATAGATTTAACAATATTCTAATACACAACATTATTACATCTATTTAAAACATTGGGGTACTAATTGTTAAGAATGTTTAAATTACTTATATACCTAATGTGTCAAAAACTCTCCACTCACCTATTGATTTTAATCCAGTATTGATCTTCATATTAATATCAAAAGCTATTTGTGCCAGCGACTGCGTTAGTTGTGAATCCATTTTATAAAAAATTACTATTACCAAACCTAGAAAACTTGTTTTCAACATTTTAGTTCTATTATGCTTTATGTTCCTAAACGCAGTCGGTTTCATTTTTTTTTCAAAAATTTAATTATTTGAATCGTTTTTCATAAAGTATAAAATAAAAGTTTGAAGCAGTTTTTCGCAATTAGAACACTTTATTCTAATTCCCAGGACTCACGACGTGGACGTAACTGCAGAACGAGCCCCAGCCATAAATTAACATTGTAATAATATTTTCCATTTACAGTTTCGATATATTTATTATCGTTATGAATGAAAAATATTATTAAATTTATAATTTATGACATAATTTTCATTCTCTCAAAGTTGATTATGGTGACGAAAAAAAAATCAATTTAACAAAATTATTACAAGTGCTATAGAAAATTAATAATAAATATTTTCAGTCCTTTATTAAATTTTCTTTCAACACAATGGATTTCAATTATTCTACAAACTTTAAAAATTTATGCCAGGTAATTTTAGTGATTAATTCAATAGCCTATTGAACGTTGAAAAAAAATGTGTTAAATATTTTATATTAGATCTGTATTTAAAGCAAGGAAGAGTTTTCGACTACATAATTTTATATATACGATCATTGTTTTATGTTTCAATATTTTCAAGATTAAAAAAACTAGTGATATTGTTTATATTATAATGATACTAACAAAAAAAATTGAACCCTACACGAAATAGAAAGGATTTAACTCAACACAGATTGACAAATTTTAATAATCATACTGCAATTCCGCTATGCTTACGGCGGCCTGCTGAACCAGCCAGGACAATAATTAAAACTCCTCACTCTATACAAAGTTTTAAAACCCCAGCTACCATGCTAGATGTTATTACAATATTTTCTAATTATAATATAATAGTAATTATTTAAAATATTTCCCACAAACATTTCTTTTAATTTGTTTTTCAACTTTTTCATTTTTTGAATTATTTAATTTTATTACATTAAATATAATTAATATTATTCACACATATATTACCAAAGTTATCTTTTATAAAAGAGATCACTACTATTTTAAATTGCGTAATCTCGACAGTTCCTCTAGTGAGTGTTTATCGTGAGGGTTGTTCAATAAACGTGGAACATGAAGATTAGACACTATTAATCCTTCCAAAGATTTAACTCTACTCAAGGCAACGTAGGCTTGACCTTTTGCAAATAGTTTAGAGCCCATATCTACTACTGCTGTATTTAACGTTACACCTTGCAGTTTATGTACCGTTACAGCCCAACATAATATAATGGGTAACATTTTTCTTTCTATTTTTCCATATCCGCGAAGCCCATCGTATGATGTTGTAAGAGGTTGGATTTCAACTGAATCAGCAATATCATCAAATTTTATTCCAATGGATACTGGAAGTTCTCCAGATTCTAATTGTTGACGCCTCAAAGCCGGCCATTTTATAGATAAAATAGTGCCCATTGACCCATTTACTAATCCTTTCTGAACATTTATATTGCGTCTTAACATAATTCTGGAGCCAATTCCAATAGTTATGGATGTTACCATTCCTGCTGTCTTATTAGGATCTGGCGATATAAATTTAGATTCTGGTATTTGGCCATATGTTTTGTTTTCAATGGATTTATCAATTGCATGTACTACATATAAATTTGTTTTTAGTTTTAATTTATCCGACATTATTTTATTATATTCATCGACTTGTTTAATTGTTGGGAAAATTCTGATTATGTCATCAAACTTTTCATCTATCTGAATACGACGACTATCCAATATTTCTAGTTGTTCCATGGTTAGAGAACCCACACGTAAATTGTTCAATAAGTCAACAAATGTGGTATCATTTTCCTGTCTCATATTTACCATTAATTCGCAAAAGCTGAAGCATCTCCACAAATTAATTTCTCCATTAAATATTTCAGGCTGTCGATAGCAATGTGTGACTTTACTTCCTTTCATGATTGGGGGTAATTGCATTAAGTCACCAAAAAGTAAAATATTTACTCCTCCAAACAGTTTGTCATTTTGTTTCAATTCTTGCAAACGTAGGTGTACCATTCTTAGTACTATATAAGAAACCATTGATATTTCATCTATTATTAGCCAATCGATACGCTTCCATTTGCTCCTTTCCAATCGCAACCTATCCCCACTTAAGGGGCGTAATTCTCCTGGGCCACCTTTTTCAATTGGGAGACAAAATGTGGAATGCAGTGTATTACCATTGATTAATTTAGCTGCTACTCCTGTTGGTGCTGCAATGGCCACTGGTGACAAACCAGGTATCATTGTATAACTTAAACGGTGAATTTGTTCAACAATCAATTTCAAAGTAAATGTCTTTCCACTACCAGCCCCCCCTGTGATGAATATTAAAATTTGATTGGTTTCGTTATTCATTAATTTTTTTGATATGAGAAAGAACAACTTCTTCTGTTCTACATTAAGGGTTTGTACCGCTTTGTTATAAGACTCATCAGACATTCGTAAGTCTTGCAATTCTTGCAAATCTTCTCCACAAACTTCATTATCATTATTTTGAATAACAACATCATTGTCTAGTTGTATTTCACAATGTGGTTCTTTTTCCAAGTCTGTTGCAATATTTTCTGCCACAATTCGACGAATTGCATCGTTCAGTTCCAATTCGATGTTCATAAAATATTCGTTATTTAAATTCAAATTAATTGGACGAAGTAAATTTCGTTTGGCGAAGAATGCATCTCGCACAGATTCAAAATTTTTCAACAACTCGCTCTCATTGCGAAATGGTAAATGTGTTACAAGAAGGCTGTAGTAATAGTTTTCTGGATCAGTAGATGATGAGAAATATCGTGTTCTCAAAATAGCTGGTCTACTACGTTTTTTCATTCTACCTTTATTATTCAACAGTTTTATGAACTCTGTACGTTTTAGATGTTCTTCTTCCCCCATTTCTTCTACATCTATATCCATATCTTCTGCACACTTGTTCGGGCTAGTAGCGGATTCGTAATTTACAGCAAACTCTCCTAAGCTTAGTTCATCTAAATGTAGTGGACGAGCTGCATATTTTTCAAAAATATTATCAAACACGTCTCCTCTGTCCAATCTGAGCATTCTAAATCGTTGTTCGGGAATGCATGTGTTTACAAAGACACATTTTCTGGAGCTGTCTCTCAGTTTCAGGTGACATAAACGAAATGCACATTCGGATGCGGAAACTTGTCTATGGTTGAACATGGCCATGGAAACAGCAAACATTTGTTTTTGAAAATTCCCACCCAATGCATTAACTTTCTGTATAGCAGTTTGAATACTTTGTGCTATTGCTATTGGCTCACTTTTTGCAACATACTTTGAAATATAATATGCCACTCCCAAGGCATTTCCACATGGTTGTATATCTACATTAGCTTGCCAAACCATTAGAAAATCTTTGTTATAATTGTTTACCATACGGTCTTTTGAATCTCGTTTCAATATACAAAACCTACCACCATTACGCAATGCTTCCTCTGATCCTAAAATAATTGTTTGAGCGCTACATTGTCGAGGAAAACCAAATCTGCATGTAGTAACATTGTTCTTTTTGAAGCACGTAGGTGTATGTTTGTGCTTTTGCAATCTATTCACCAGTTCATCCAAGATTTTATCGCCAGTTGAAGACATACAGGAGACAACTCTATCAATTAGGTTTATTCCTTCTGGAGAATCAAATTTTGGAAGATTAGAGCACCACACAACCATATGAACATGAGGACTACCCCGGAGCTGAAATTCAATTCTCCACCAAAAATCAACAATTGGTCCTCCCAATATGGAATCATTTTGTTTTAAAATTTTCATGAATCCATTAAAGCGATGCATAAATTGCCGCGACAATGTAATGGGGTATTTATCAATGAGCTCTTTTTTCTCCATAAATGATAAATTATGAGGATTTTCATCGGGTCGATTATCAGCTTTTAGTAATGCTCGTAATATATCCCCCCAATTCATATCGTTACATGATAAGGTAATATACCATGATGGAGGACCTAAATTACGAACCATCGCTAATAAATTGCAATATGCTGTATGCCAGTATGAACCACTTCCTCGGATATTTCTCATGCTCAAATGAATGTTATCCACTAATTTAACTGGCTGAATACCATTTTGTCGCAATCTTCCACATACTGAAATATTCTGATTCGCTTTATACAATTCTACAGTGGATAATGCATAAAATAGATAGTCTAATCTTTGAAAACGCTTATCTGAACTCATAACTCTCGTTTGATAATATTCAAGCACTGTAATTGGTATTTCCCTTTCTTCGTTTAACCCATTTTTTCCATCAGGGAATAAATAAAACCAAGCCAGTTCCTCTGCTCTCATCTCTATCAGAGAACTCACTGGTGGTGCTGTTTTTCTTAGTAATTTGTAAATTGGTATTGGCTCACCATCATCATTCAACTTCATTGAAAGTAAATCTTCTAATGCTGGAATATTTACATTTATAGGCATTAGAGCTGTAGTCATTAGGGCCCCATCATTTCTATCATTTTCTTCAATTTCCTCTATCGTCTGTTCGATATCATTTTTAATTCTGTTCGTAGGAATTTGTAAATTATTTTCCTCAGGACAATTTTCTTGCATATGGAGTTCTTCATTGCCAACAATAAGAGCAAGTAACCCGGATATTGTATACTGCTCCCGTTTTTTATTATTAAAACATTTTACTAGTTTCAATATATGGTGTGCTAGATTTTCACAGTGAGAAAAATTCATTAACATTGCTCTTCCTCTATTCCTTGCAACACATCCTTTTGGCCCTCTCGAATGTGAATCACAAAGCCAGAATTCATTTGACTGATGCATAATGGCCATGGACATCATCGAAATTGTTAATATACCATATTGGCAATCTTCAAAGAAAGATAGTAAACCTTGTTCAAGAGTACAATAAACATTTGATGGAAGTTGGCTTCTTGCAGGACAATAGGTTACACCAACTATGTAATCAGGCAAAACAGTAACATGGTATGTGTTAGCTCCCATTTTTATTTCATCTTTCAAATCGGTAGTACTCAAGTAGATATATTGGGAATACTTTTCTTGAATGCATTCTTTATAATAACTAGATCCAGCCATCAAAACTCGATCTATGTCAGCACTGTTCCACAAAGACAAATTTTTAATATGTGCCAATACATTAGCAGCTGCTGCAACAGCTGTACATTGTTTTCCACGAATTTCTTCATCAAAATTTACACTACCCTGATTGAAATTTCCATGAAGAATGTATGTGTTTTCTCCAATAGATGTAAATGATGATTTCATTGCTATGTTTTCATTTCCCACCTTTGCATTTTCATTTTCAATTGGAAAATTTTCAGTACTTTCTCTCACCTTCTCAGGCATAAGTACGTGCATTAATTGGGATTGTAAATTTTCCATATCATTGGGAATGTTAATTTCAACGGACAAGTATAATTGATTATTACAAACGAGCCAGTTTAGAGCAGAACGTAGATGTTCAACCGATACCGAATACTCACTATATTTTTTCACATTATTCAACGACTCGCCAACTATTATCATTTTTATTCTATCTGATGCAAGCGGTAATTGTTCAGCAATTTCTTCAACTTCTTGGGCAAATAAGATAGCTTGTCCTTTTAACCCAAACTGACCACATGCCCCTTGTAAACGAACAATTTTAAGGAAAGGAGTTATTCTACTTAAAAGACGAATCTCAACTTCACTTAACCGTTTAAGTTCAGGTGGTATTTTTTTGACTAACATATTATTCCAATATGCATTACAAGGTATCTTTTTCTTCTTCAGTGTATTATAGCATTTATTACAGCATGTGAAATTATCAGAAATTTCAGCCGGTAATATGCTCAAATTCAGACAAGATTTAAATATAGAGATCACCTGATATTTAAAGTAGTTTTTAAAACAAATTGCACAAGTGAATTCGGCAGTACTCAATATATGTCTACTATAATCTGTTAAGGATTTTTGTTTAATGGTAGTTTGAAATGTTATATGAGAAAACAACTCAGAACCTTCAATCAACACTGGAACTTTACAGATATCATCAGGAAATTCAATTTTTTTTTTTATTCTTTTTGAGGACAATAGTTTTTTTCGAGTTGTTGGAGTCATATTTGCATACTTTTGACGTCTCTCTTCAGCTTTCTTCAAAAGCAATTTTTCCCGAGTCCTAGGAGTTATTCTTTTGTTAAACTTCTCCCAGTTCCTTCTTTTCAATTCTAACATCATATTTTTGGAGATCATTGATAATTTTTTATAAAACTTGCGAAAACGAGTTGCAGTCAATGTAGGTTGCTTCTGTTTTTCCATTACAGGTTCCTTTGACAACCTTCGTTTTAATGCAGTTTGCCGTGCTTTTCGAGATTTTTTGGATAATGCCATTATATCTGAAATATGATAACACAGTTCCGTCATATTTTCAATAATTTACCCTTGCTATTTGTCAAAAATATGCCTCTTATACAATAGATGGGTTACAATCTCTTTGGGGAAAATGTCGAGTGAAATGGTTAAAATGAGACAAAGTACCTATTATTAGGTATGAGGTGAAAAAAGATACACAAAAAATTATGTAAAAAGTAGGTTGCAAAACAAATTCTTAAGTACAAATTTTGAGGTGGAAGGCCATGTTGATTTTGATAAACAATCAAATCAAGAAGGTTGTTTTGTTTTGAAATCTGTTTAGACTGCTTCCTAACTAATGCTTTTCTCTTCTATATTTCTATACCTACAGTTATGAACATCCCTACCCTCATTCTAAATGAAATGCTAAAAGATGCACAAAGGTGCATGCAGATACTGTCCATTTTTATGCACGAAGGAGCGTGCAAAATTTTTTTAATATGCACGAAGGAGCGTGCAAAATTTTTTTATTATGCACGAAGGAGCGTGCACAGTAAAAAAATACACGAAGGAACGTGCAGTCGTGCAATCAGCCAATAAGGGTATATTTAATTCTTTAGGGAGAAATGGCAAAGGGGCATCTACCAGAACTCACTAGCATATTTTACCTTAGTCAGTCAATAACACAATTACAGTTTCACAGGTAGGCAACACTGATATGGTAGTCCTAACCTGATAGCTGAATTTTGTACTTGTCACGTCTTCTTGAACTATGTCTGCTAACTTCTGCTTCCCCTTCCAAGTCTTCTTCCTCTTCTATTTCTATTTCTTCTTCCTCCTCTTTTTTTTACTTTTTCTTCTTCTAAGGCTGCTACAATCTGCATCTGCTTCAACTGCTTCAACTGCTTCAACTGAATCAGGAAACATCCACTTGCCAGAACTGAAGTCGGTAAATGACAAACTAATCATCATACCCCCAAATATTTATACTCATTAGATAATGAATACTGGTCTCTGATTGGACAATTGGTGTTTATTATAAGAACCAATCATATCGTATGACTTTTCAAAAATTAAGGTGCTTACAATTATACGGTATTTTCCAACATATGCATAATGCTGGTCTCTGATTGGACGATTGGTGTTTCACAGTACATTTTTCAGTTCACCTTCCTGATTGGTTGACTTAAGGGATTTCTGGAAACTGATATATCAACAAACTTTAAATGAGCCAGTCAAAATCCCTCTTTCAATACACCTTCCTGATTTGTTGGTTTAAGGGAATTCTAGAAACATGGTACTTTCATTTTTTCTTATAATTATTAATTTCAAGCTGATATATGAACGAACTTTAAATGAGCCAGTCACAATCTCTCTTTCAGTACACCTTTCTGATTGGTTGGTTTCAGGAAATTCTGGAAACATGGTATTTTCATTTTTTCATATAATTATTAATTTTAACCAGATATATAAACGAACTTTAAATGAACCAGTCACAATTAATTTTACCATAGACCTTGCTGATTGGTTGTTTTGAGGGAATTCTAGAAACATGGTATTTTCATTTTTTCTCATAATTATTATTTTGAAGCAGATATATCAACGGACTTTAAATGAGCCAGTAACAATTCATTTTTCCATACACCTTCCTGATTGGTTGGTTTAAGGATATTCTGAAATCATGGTATTTTCATTGTTGCATATAGGTAATTATTTTTTTAACCAGATATATTAACAGACTTTAAATGAGCCAGTTACATTCATTTTTCCACTCTCCGTGCTGATTGGTTTGTTTAAGGGAATTTGAAAATCATGGTATTTTTTCCATCTTTTTTTCTCATATCATTAGTATTTGTTGAAGCAGTATATCAACGAACTTTAAATGAGCCAGTCACAATCCATGTTTTCAGTACACCTTTGTGGTTGGTTTAAAAATTTGAAAAAATTTTCATTTTTTTTCATAATTAAGTATTTTAACCAGATATGTAACGGACTTTAAAGGGGCAGTACAATTCATTTCATACACCTTATTTTAAAGAAAAACATGGTCTTTTCATTTTCTCTCATAATTATTATTTTCAAGCAGATAAGTCGACGGACTTTAAAGGAGCCAGTCACATTTCGTTTTTCAATACACCTTCCTGATTGGTTGGTTAAGGCATTCTGTAAACATCTAATTTCATTTTTTCTCATAATTATTATTTATAACCAGATATATCAACGGACTTTAAAGGAGCCAGTCACATTTCGTTTTTCAATACACCTTCCTGATTGGTTGGTTTAAGGATATCTGAAATCATGGTATTTTCATTGTTTCATATAGGTAATTATTATTTTTAACCAGATATATTAACAGACTTTAAATGAGCCAGTTACAATTCATTTTTCCATACTCCTTGCTGATTGGTTGTTTTAAGGGAATTTGAAAATCATGGTATTTTCTTTTTTTCTCATAATCATTATTTTGAAGCAGATATATCAACGAACTTTAAATGAGCCAGTCACAATTCATGTTTCAGTACACCTTTGTGATTGGTTGGTTTAAGGGAATTTGGAAAACGAGGTTTTTCGTCATATTATTATTGCAACATACCGGACCTTTAATGTACCCGTCAAAATTCATTTTTCAGTCCACCTTCCTGATTAGTTTTTTCTGGAAACATGGTATTTTCATTTTGTCATATATTATTATTTTCAAGGAAATATATTAACAAACTTTAGGTGAGCCTGTCAAAATTCATTTTTCAGTACACCTTCCTGATTTGTTGGTTTAAGGAATTCTGGAAACATGGTATTTTCATTTTTTCTTATAATTATTATTTTGAAGCAGATATATCAACAAACTTTAAATGAACCAATAACAGTTGGTTTACCAACATATGTCTTCCTGATAGTATTTTTTATTATGACTATTATTAAGCATATATCAGCAGACTTAAATGAGCCAATCCTACATAATATATCTACTGGTGCTAATATATTACTGGAGAAGTGGTGAATTTGAAATATTTATATAACTATAAGAAGTTTAGGAGACCCAATCAGCATGCTTTATTTCCTTATATGTTAAATCTCGAATGGGGATTTATTATGTTGCTTTTTGTGTTGAAAAAATCCCCAAATTTTGAATGAAAATTGTGACCCTGATATGGAGAATTTTTCAATTTTTTTTGGACAGTGTTACTCACCTTGAAAATACGAATTTTTTGAGATTTATTTCATGTTTTTACGATGAATATTGAATGCTGTTGACTATTATAAAATTTTGTTAGATTTCCAATACTCTCCCTTTGAGGCAGTCAGTAACAAATTAGTTACAATTTATTTAGATGGAGTGATATGCTGAGTTGAACCTTTCAATTCAAAAGAAATTAATTTGGAGTTCTGAAAAGAACTGTTTTTTTTAGGTTAGGCTATTAAGGTATTTCATAGGTGTTGGAGAAAATTTTATAAATACAGTTCCCATGGAAAATTGCACTCATAGTGCCATCTGGGTTCATTTTTCGCAATGGCTCTTGACACCAGAAACAGGAATTTTCAAAGTCAAACACTTCATCTAGTACATCAATAGGTAACTCCTTTGCTTCTGCTTCTTCTTTCATTTTTTCTCGATTTTTCTGCTGCAAATATTTTTCAATGCGAATCTTCAATATCTGCCCATGTTTCTCTCGTCGCTTCAATCCTCCACGATTCTTCTTTACCTTCATAGTTTCAGATACGTATGAAATACCCAATACAAAAAGTAAAAGTGACAGGTGCTTGGTCATGTTACAATATTTATGTAAAAGCAAATTTCATTTCCAGCCTATTGTTTTTTCTTAATTAATTCCTATTTCCTTATTGGTCAAAAGGGAATTTGGAATTTTTTTTAAATTTTGGTATTGGTCAATGATATTTTAATCTTTTCAACAAATACTAAGAAAACAAATTCGATCTTTAATACTAATTTTAACTATAAAATATTAACTAAGAGAATGTGAAAAAAAGGGTGTTTATATATATATATTTTTTAGTTATTTTCATACCTATCTGATATTCTCTAAATTAATGATTCTTGTTCAAAGCAAAAGTTAGACCTCGCCTGAGGTTTTAGGACATTAAATGAACCAATCACAGTTCATTTTTTAGTACACCTTCCTCATTGGTTGGTTTAAGGGAATTCTGAAAACCTGGTATTTTCATCTTTTCTTGTAATTATAATTTTCGAACAGATTTATCAACGGACTTTAAATGAGCCAATCACAGTTCATTTTTCCGTACTCCTTCATGACTGGTTGGTTTACGGCATTCTGTAAACATCTAATTTTCATTTTTTCTCATAATTATTATTTATAACCAGATATATCAACGGACTTTAAAGGAGCCAGTCACAATTCATGTTTCAGTACACCTTCCTGATTGGTTGTTTTAAGAGAATTAGAAAAACATGGTCTTTTCATTTTCTCTCATAATTATTATTTTCAAGCAGATAAGTCGACGGACTTTAAAGGAGCCAGTCACATTTCGTTTTTCAATACACCTTCCTGATTGGTTGGTTTAAGGCATTCTGTAAACATCTAATTTTCATTTTTTCTCATAATTATTATTTATAACCAGATATATCAACGGACTTTAAAGGAGCCAGACACAATTCATGTTTCAGTATACCTTTCTGATTGGTTGTTTTAAGAGAATTAGAAAAACATGGTCTTTTCATTTTCTCTCATAATTATTATTTTCAAGCAGATAAGTAAGGACTTTAAAGGAGCAAGTCACATTTCGTTTTTCAATACACCTTCCTGATTGGTTGGTTTAAGGCATTCTGTAAACATCTAATTTTCATTTTTTCTCATAATTATTATTTATAACCAGATATATCAACGGACTTTAAAGGAGCCAGTCACATTTGGTTTTTCAATACACCTTCCTGATTGGTTGGTTTAAGGGAATTTGAAAAATATGGTACTTTTATCTTTTTTCATAATTATTATTATAAAGCAGTCACATTTCATTTTTTGATACACCTTCCTGATTGGTGGGTACAAGGATATCCAGGAAACATGGTATTTTCATTTTTTCTCATAATTATTATTTTGAAGCAGATAAGTCAACGGACTTTAAATGAGCCAGTCACAATTCATTTTCAGTACACCCTCCTGATTTGTTGGTTTAAGGAAATTCTAGGAACATGATACTTTCATTTTTTCGTATAATTATTAATTTTAACCAGATATATTAACGAACTTTAAATCAGCCAATCACAGTTCATTTTTCAGTACTCCTTCATGACTGGTTGGTTTAAGGCATTCTGTAAACATCTAATTTTCAATTTTTCTCATAATTATTATTTATAACCAGATATATCAACGGACTTTAAAGGAGCCAGTCACCATTCATGTTTCAGTACACCTTCCTGATTGGTTGTTTTAAGAGAATTAGAAAAACATGGTCTTTTCATTTTCTCTCATAATTATTATTTTCAAGCAGATAAGTCGACGGACTTTAAAGGAGCCAGTCACATTTCGTTTTTCAATACACCTTCCTGATTGGTTGGTTTAAGGCATTCTGTAAACATCTAATTTTCATTTTTTCTCATAATTATTATTTATAACCAGATATATCAACGGACTTTAAAGGAGCCAGACACAATTCATGTTTCAGTACACCTTTCTGATTGGTTGTTTTAAGAGAATTAGAAAAACATGGTCTTTTCATTTTCTCTCATAATTATTATTTTCAAGCAGATAAGTCGACGGACTTTAAAGGAGCCAGTCACATTTCGTTTTTCAATACACCTTCCTGATTGGTTGGTTTAAGGCATTCTGTAAACATCTAATTTTCATTTTTTCTCATAATTATTATTTATAACCAGATATATCAACGGACTTTAAAGGAGCCAGTCACAATTCATGTTTCAGTACACCTTCCTGATTGGTTGGTTTAAGGCATTCTGTAAACATCTAATTTTCATTTTTTCTCATAATTATTATTTATAACCAGATATATCAACGGACTTTAAATGAGCCAGTCACAATTCATGTTTCAGTACACCTTTCTGATTGGTTGTTTTAAGAGAATTAGAAAAACATGGTCTTTTCATTTTCTCTCATAATTATTATTTTCAAGCAGATAAGTAAGGACTTTAAAGGAGCAAGTCACATTTCGTTTTTCAATACACCTTCCTGATTGGTTGGTTTAAGGCATTCTGTAAACATCTAATTTTCATTTTTTCTCATAATTATTATTTATAACCAGATATATCAACGGACTTTAAAGGAGCCAGTCACATTTGGTTTTTCAATACACCTTCCTGATTGGTTGGTTTAAGGGAATTTGAAAAATATGGTACTTTATCTTTTTTCATAATTATTATTATAAAGCAGTCACATTTCATTTTTTGATACACCTTCCTGATTGGTGGGTACAAGGATATCCAGGAAACATGGTATTTTCATTTTTTCTCATAATTATTATTTTGAAGCAGATAAGTCAACGGACTTTAAATGAGCCAGTCACAATTCATTTTTCAGTACACCCTCCTGATTTGTTGGTTTAAGGAAATTCTAGGAACATGATACTTTCATTTTTTCGTATAATTATTAATTTTAACCAGATATATTAACGAACTTTAAATCAGCCAATCACAGTTCATTTTTCTGTACTCCTTCATGACTGGTTGGTTTAAGGCATTCTATAAACATCTAATTTTCAATTTTTCTCATAATTATTATTTATAACCAGATATATCAACGGACTTTAAAGGAGCCAGTCACCATTCATGTTTCAGTACACCTTCCTGATTGGTTGTTTTAAGAGAATTAGAAAAACATGGTCTTTTCATTTTCTCTCATAATTATTATTTTCAAGCAGATAAGTCGACAGACTTTAAAGGAGCCAGTCACATTTCGTTTTTCAATACATCTTCCTGATTGGTTGGTTTAAGGCATTCTGTAAACATCTAATTTTCATTTTTTCTCATAATTATTATTTATAACCAGATATATCAACGGACTTTAAAGGAGCCAGTCACAATTCATGTTTCAGTACACCTTTCTGATTGGTTGTTTTAAGAGAATTAGAAAAACATGGTCTTTTCATTTTCTCTCATAATTATTATTTTCAAGCAGATAAGTCGACGGACTTTAAAGGAGCCAGTCACATTTCGTTTTTCAATACACCTTCCTGATTGGTTGGTTTAAGGCATTCTGTAAACATCTAATTTTCATTTTTTCTCATAATTATTATTTATAACCAGATATATCAACGGACTTTAAAGGAGCCAGTCACAGTTCGTTTTTCAATACACCTTTCTGATTAGTTGGTTTAAGGCATTCTGTAAACATCTAATTTTCATTTTTCTCATAATTATTATTTATAACCAGATATATCAACGGACTTTAAAGGAGCCAGTCACAATTCATGTTTCAGTACACCTTTCTGATTGGTTGTTTCAAGAGAATTAGAAAAACATGGTCTTTTCATTTTCTCTCATAATTATTATTTTCAAGCAGATAAGTCGACGGACTTTAAAGGAGCCAGTCACATTTCGTTTTTCAATACACCTTCCTGATTGGTTGGTTTAAGGCATTCTGTAAACATCTAATTTTCATTTTTTCTCATAATTATTATTTATAACCAGATATATCAACGGACTTTAAAGGAGCCAGTCACAGTTCGTTTTTCAATACACCTTTCTGATTAGTTGGTTTAAGGCATTCTGTAAACATCTAATTTTCATTTTTTCTCATAATTATTATTTATAACCAGATATATCAACGGACTTTAAAGGAGCCAGTCACATTTGGTTTTTCAATACACCTTCCTGATTGGTTGGTTTAAGGGAATTTGAAAATATGGTACTTTTATCTTTTTTCATAATTATTATTATAAAGCAGTCACATTTCATTTTTTGATACACCTTCCTGATTGGTGGGTACAAGGATATCCAGGAAACATGGTATTTTCATTTTTTCTCATAATTATTATTTTGAAGCAGATAAGTCAACGGACTTAAATGAGCCAGTCACAATTCATTTTTCAGTACACCCTCCTGATTTGTTGGTTTAAAGGAAATTCTAGGAACATGATACTTTCATTTTTTCGTATAATTATTAATTTTAACCAGATATATTAACGAACTTTAAATCAGCCAATCACAGTTCATTTTTCCGTACTCCTTCATGACTGGTTGGTTTAAGGCATTCTGTAAACATCTAATTTTCAATTTTTCTCATAATTATTATTTATAACCAGATATATCAACGGACTTTAAAGGAGCCAGTCACCATTCATGTTTCAGTACACCTTCCTGATTGGTTGTTTTAAGAGAATTAGAAAAACATGGTCTTTTCATTTTCTCTCATAATTATTATTTTCAAGCAGATAAGTCGACGGACTTTAAAGGAGCCAGTCACATTTCATTTTTCTATACACCTTCCTGATTGGTTGGTTTAAGGCATTCTGTAAACATCTAATTTTCATTTTTTCTCATAATTATTATTTATAACCAGATATATCAACGGACTTTAAAGGAGCCAGTCACAATTCATGTTTCAGTACACCTTTCTGATTGGTTGTTTTAAGAGAATTAGAAAAACATGGTCTTTTCATTTTCTCTCATAATTATTATTTTCAAGCAGATAAGTCGACGGACTTTAAAGGAGCCAGTCACATTTCGTTTTTCAATACACCTTCCTGATTGGTTGGTTTAAGGCATTCTGTAAACATCTAATTTTCATTTTTCTCATAATTATTATTTATAACCAGATATATCAACGGACTTTAAAGGAGCCAGTCACAGTTCGTTTTTCAATACACCTTTCTGATTAGTTGGTTTAAGGCATTCTGTAAACATCTAATTTTCATTTTTTCTCATAATTATTATTTATAACCAGATATATCAACGGACTTTAAAGGAGCCAGTCACATTTGGTTTTTCAATACACCTTCCTGATTGGTTGGTTTAAGGGAATTTGAAAAATATGGTACTTTTATTTTTTTTCATAATTATTATTATAAAGCAGTCACATTTCATTTTTTGATACACCTTCCTGATTGGTGGGTACAAGGATATCCAGGAAACATGGTATTTTCATTTTTTCTCATAATTATTATTTTGAAGCAGATAAGTCAACGGACTTTAAATGAGCCAGTCACAATTCATTTTTCAGTACACCCTCCTGATTTGTTGGTTTAAGGAAATTCTAGGAACATGATACTTTCATTTTTTCGTATAATTATTAATTTTAACCAGATATATTAACAAACTTTAAATCAGCCAATCACAGTTCATTTTTCCATACTCCCTCATGACTAGTTGGTTTAAGGCATTCTGTAAACATCTAATTTTCAATTTTTCTCATAATTATTATTTATAACCAGATATATCAACGGACTTTAAAGGAGCCAGTCACATTTGGTTTTTCAATACACCTTCCTGATTGGTTGGTTTAAGGGAATTTGAAAAATATGGTACTATTATTTTTTTTTATAATTATTATTATAAAGCAGTCACATTTCATTTTTTGATACACCTTCCTGATTGGTTGGTACAAGGATATCCTGGAAACATGGTATTTTCATTTTTTCTCATAATTATTATTTTGAAGCAGATAAGTCAACGGACTTTAAATGAGCCAGTCACAATTCATTTTTCAATACACCTTCATGATTGGTTTGTTTAAGGGAATTCGAAAAACAAGATATTTTCATTTTCTGTCATAATTATTATTTTGAAGCAGATATATCAACGGACTTTAAATGAGCCAATCACAGTTTGTTTTCCAACATATGCCTTCCTGAAATTATTTTTCATTATAACTATTATTCAGCAGATATCAGTAGACTTTAAATGAGCTAATCCTACATAATACATCTACTGGTACTAATATATTACTGGTACTAATATATTACTGGGAGAAGTGGTAACATTTGAAATATTTATATAACTATAAGAACTTTTGGGAGTCCCAATCAGCATGCGTTATTTCCTTATATGTTGAATCTTGGATTGTGATTGGTTATGTTGCTTTTTGTGTTGAAAAAATCCCCAAATTTTGAATCAAAATTGTGGGTCTGGTATGGGGAATTTTTCAATTTTTTTTGGCCAGTGTTACTCACCTTGAAAATACGAATTTTTTGAGACCTATTTCTTATTTGTACGATGAATATTGAATGCAGTAGTGTGGCACAAAATTTTGTTAGATTGCCAGGAACAAAGCCAAACACAATACCTCCCTCTGACGCAGTCGGTAAAAACAGCGTTTCTCAATCCCTGATAAGAAAAAATGAAAAAAGAGTAAAGGAGGCTCCAGACTGATGGCGCCAGAACAAATGGATGGATTGTTACAATTGCAGAAAATATTAAAAGTGAATCAAGGATTGATTGCCTTCACAAGAGCACAGCTAGTAACTCATAATACAATGTAACTTTAATGGGAAAATCATAAAAAATGTAGATTATTGATATATTTTCCTGAAATTTTGTTTAAAATTTCCATAAAACAGTTAAACTTTAGAGAATTTAGTACCATACCTATACAAAATTTGTAAAAAATGTACAGTTTCTTGCTCTCAGTGCACTAAGCATATTCCTTTTTTAGCCCCTCCTGTTTTAGAAAACAATATTATTTGGGGAAGATAATCGATTTGTAAGATTTTGTTTCAGGGAGCAAAAAATTCTTCTTTTTCTTTATATCCAACGTTAAAAAAATGAGGTTCTGAGTTCAAAGCCTATAATTGTATCTATATAGGTTTGTAAGTACGCGAGTTTCTGGAGAACTAGAGGGTGTAGTGGCAGAGACACTACAGATGAAGGCACTTATATAATACTTTGTTTTAGTCCAAGGGACTATAAAATATCTTGTTGTTGCACACCTTTCACGCACCTAGATCTGATGACTGACAACGACTTTTTGGCAACCTCCTCAGCTCAGTCCTCATCTACCGACATTGTTTCGATAGATGAGTTTCCTGCTCGACCGCCAGGTACGCAGGAGATTGTGGGCGTAGCCCATGATTGAGGGCAGATTTTGATTAATTTTTTTTTTTCAGAAAATGATAGAAAAGTGATCCCGTAGTTGTTTCTATTAATATTTTCATAATCGATGCAACAGTTTTTTAATTATTTTTAAAAAACTGTTTGTTTTAAAGCCAAATTGACACCAGAACGCTTATATTCGAGGTATAAGGAAACGAAAAAGCTGAACCCAGTATAGTAGGAACAAGGAACGAGGTCACTATTGTTTCTTTTTTCGTATTTTCCATTTGTATACTTCGACTATATAGTACTGGACCAGTAAAACTGCATAAGTACAATGTAATTTTTGTAATGTCAAGACATGCCAACATAAAAGTATGGGCAACCTGTGTGTACTTTGTGTGTAAGTACTTACGATCTTTTTCGTGAGTTCCCAATTTAGAATTCATCTGATAAGGATCATCCCTTAAATTCACAAGGAAAGCGTACATAAACAAATAGTTTGTTTCAAATAAAAAGGTGATATTTTTCGAAGACGCAAACAGGTGATCTCAAATAAACGTTATAGAAGTTAATTTAAATATTTCTAGGCAAAATGAAAAAGGTATACGAACAGGCGTACTTCGGTTCACGTCCAGTGTGTATCATAACTTTTTCCTCTCCCCTCTATTACCCAGGAAGCCCACAAACTCTGTATTGAGTGTAGAAAATTACGTTCTTATTTGGAAAGGACTATAAAATTAATAATATGTAGGTAGTTTGAAGTACGTCAAGTGGTACACAATGGTTGCCTCTTTAGCGCCGGCATATCTAACCAGAAATCATCGTTCTTTACTGATTTAGTACTACAGTACATAAATATCGTCAAGTTTATATACTTACATGAATTTTGAAAAAGGCAATTGATGAACTGGCCGTTGCGTCGTATAAATTTTATAATGTAAACCTGTCTTTTCCGTTGCAAAAAAGTATCAATTTTACAATAAACTTTATTCAAACCAATTTCAAAATTATTCACCTTAAAGATTAAAATAGTAAAAAAAAAAAAAAAAAAGACTAAAAGACTTGATTCAGTTTAGAAAACTGAAAACCTTTGTTTTATTTATATCTCATGAAGAATGACACTAGTGGTAACCAACTTTTCGAAGTATTGGGTGCTCAAGAAGATTCCACGTTATTTTATATTCTACAAAAAACGTGACGAAAATTTAATTAAAAGTTTTTCAAGTCAGTAACTTCGAAACTAAGTTGAACAGTAAGTCTGTTTGGTAACGTTCATGCTGGTCACTTGATAGTGCATACCATAATTTACCAAAAACTGGAAAATGGCAAAAATTTAATGAACTTGTATTCGTTAGGAAAATCACTTTTCATATTAGGTCGAAGAAAATGACATAAATTACAGGAGTGCTCTACAATTCACAAAAAAAAAGTAGTCGTTGAAGAAAATGTTTACCGTTTAATAGTTCATTGTTTTCAATTTATTTTCCAACAGTTGCGCAGACAATCCATAAATTATTATTCTTTATAATTTTTTTTTTGGGGGGGGGAGGAAGAAACTGAATCTGCATGGAAATGTTAATTCTTAATGAATGAATGAATGAATGAAAGTTAACTATTATTTTGGTGCTTAACCATAACACAGAAATTATTTTTATTAAAATTTCATTTATTTGAAGCAATTTCTTTTTTTTTTTTTTTTTTTTACAATAAATTCTCGTATATAATATTGAACAAAAAATAAAAAAACATTTACCTTGGGCAAGATTCAATCACGGCTCTACACATCGAAAACGGTATCACCCATTCGCACCACACGTTAATGCATAGCGTGCATCATACATTGATTAGTAGAAGAGTAAATGAAGTATACTATAAGACATTTTATCAGAATTGCACGTTCTACAATGTAAATATGGCAATGCGTAATTCGCATTGAAAGGTAGTACCATTTTGTTATAGCCTCGGTAGACCAATTGCCACCTGATACTAACCATCTCCCTCCTTACAATTCAACTTCAAAGTATATCCTCTGGTCACTGGGTAAAACAGCCATAAATAAACTTATTCGCAAAAGATAACTAAGTGGTTCTTTTGAAAAGTAATTTAATATATATCATTAATTCTCTAAAATATTCTACACGTGGAGTCAACGCCCCAAAAGGCCGGTTTTAGGGGTTGGATTTAATGTGAAATCCTTCAGTGACAAAAAAAAAAGTAAATTTAAAACACAATGATTTGGTTTTTCAAATTTCACATCTATGAAGTACGTAAACATTGTTGACCCTGCGTAGAAATTCATAAATATAAAATTCGATTTTATCCCCCCTTTAAGAAGAAATCCTAGAACCGGACGGCCTGATAATCCATTCAAGTTTTTGAACTAAATCAAATTTAAGGAGCTACGCTAGACTTTCTAAAACAAAAATGAATTTCACTACTTACAAAGATTTGTTGTAATTTTTCTAGCTTGGAAAATTTCGTTCATTCAGCTAATCAAAGCTTAATTTTTTATAATCTAATACAGCGTACTTTCTTTCAGTATTTATAGACTATTTTTATTTTTTATTTTTATAATTTATGGTTCATATGGTTTCGCATTCATCCAAAAAAAAAAAATTACCTACACCAAAAACATTCGTTCAAAAATTTTTACAGAAGAATCAGCAATATTATAATAAATATTTAGGTAGGTACCATCAACGAAATTTAAAGTTTCGAAGTTACCCGGGTTACCTATATTAACTTATTCAATATCAAAGATTAGAATTTTAATGCAAGAGTATATTTATATTAAGATACCTACATTTTTTCTCAGCTGCACCCAGAAATATTCATTCTAGCCTTATATTTTAGTAAACATTCAATTCCTCAACTCATATTAGACTAATAAGACTAACATATAGTATATGGTAGATAAGTAGCCTACACTTAAACATTAGATAAGTGAGAATGCCTTCCACAAACTTCTGCTGGACTAGCAAACTTTTCTGAGCGTGCTACATCCCTAGCTTGCTGTTCTTCCGACAAGATGTCCAATAACTAAAGAAAAGACAGAATTGAATTTCCCAAAAGGGTTTTGATTACAAATAAAAGTGCTGGACAGGGAAATTTTTCAGTCTTTTAATGGACTTGAAAAAGTCTATATAAATTATATTGGCTGTTGTTTTTTGTCAAGGTTTTTTTTTTTTTTTTTTATTTCTTCAATTTTGGTTCCAACATAACTTTTCACCCTATTTCAATTAATTTTATTTTGAATGATTCAGAATGATTTCATGGTGGTTCCATCTTATTTTTTCTACAATCGATGACATAGTTCTTGGGTTACCTACCTATCTTTAAACGATTATTCGTGTCTAAGTAAAGATGTTGTTAGCGAATGCAAATGAAACAAAAAATTATTAAACATAAACAATTTCTCAAAAAATCGAACCAACTTCAAAAAACAGCATAGGATGGAAAAATAAGTAACTTTCTTAAAATTTCTCCAGTAGGTTACGCTGAAATTATTGAGGTTGGTAGGTACTAAATTAAAAATTTTATAATAAATAAAATTAGTCGGAATTAACAAGAACATAATATAAGCTGTGTTGGATAGGCCCACCGCACCGAGAGTTTCCCGGTGCGCCTTTTCCCCAAGAAGTTTTTGGCGCCCTTTGCCTTTAAAACAAAAAAAATTCCAATACTTCGAGTACAATTAAAAAAAAAAAAAACCGTTCGTCATTAAGGACTATGACTATTTTTTTCTTATACCAGTATAGACATTGTTTTGGTAAAGGGAATCATTAGGGTCGCCATTGTAATAAAACAAAATTGGGTGCCCTTGCAAGAAGAAAAATTTAGCGCCCTTTATAGATTTTCCCGGTAGGAAAAAAATAGTCTATCCAACACTGAATACCTATAAGCTAGCAAAAAAAAAAAAAAAAAAAAAAAACATCGACTTTATTAATTAATTATTTTATACTTGTTCCGAAAAAGAATTAAGGCAAACCATTACCAGCGATACATTGTAAAGTATACGTTGTGCTGAAGAAATTTCAAAAAGGGTAGTAGGCATTTTTTTAAATTTTTAATTTCGGCAATTCAAAATATTCATTTCAACAAATTATTTTTTTCACTTTTATCATATACCATTAAAACCAAAAATATATATTTTGAGCGATTATCACCATTAATGGAACTGTAAAGGAACTAAAGACGCTTATTGCCCCCCCCCCTTTAACCAGATACTCAGACACTATAAATCTTCCAAAAAAACTAATAAAATCACAATGTAAAAAATAATTGTAATTTTTCTGAAACGAGGGGAAGGAACTAAATCCTCCTATTCATAAAAATTGTCTAGTTCTACCCACAGGTGTACGAATAGAGGACAGAAGTTTTTTTTCGAAATTTTCAAGGAAATTATTAACGATAAGTTAGCGTAGGTAGGAATCTCAAAAATCAGATTATAACTTACAAGCTGATAAATTATTTGATTTCAGATATTTTTCTCAAAAAAATACGACGTAAAACTATTTTTTTTTAGTTTTGTTTTTAGTACAGAATTTCGCCTCAATAAGGTTCTGTCAATAATACGTATTTTTATGTTACTCGACTTACTCGACTAAAAAAAACATCGACGTGCACTTTTCTGAAAAATCAGAATACCACAAATATCGAACGTCAATTTTTGCATATTAATTTAAGTAAAAAAAACGAAAAACAAAAACGGACTAATGAGCGACGTTTGATTTTTTTTTTAATAAAATTCTGAACAACATGAGCATAATGTGCCTTTTCATCAATGCAGCGGTAATATCAAAAACATCAGTTCGCAGAATATCTTTTTCAAAGTAGATAATTTAACATTAAATTACGATTCGTAGATAAATGTGAAAGAAAATATTATTTGAGCTAATTAGCAGTTTTCCGAAATTCAGATTTATTTTTACGGGTGTTCTTCGGATCAGATGGTGCGTTTATAAAAAATTGCAGAAATTATCTAGATACGTAGGTACGGCCATAGTCTAACAAATACATATGTGATTTTTTTTTTATAATGAAGGCTCATGCACTGTAATATTATTATAATGTAACTTCAAAGAAAGTAGATTATACTTATTTTTAAGGCAATATAATGCTCAATAAATTCTTAGCCATGGCAAAAATTTATTTTTAAGAAATATCGAATCTGTTAGATTAACAATGTAGGGTACTAGGTAGGCACCTACAAAGTACTTATTTTATAAGAAGAAAGAAATTCGGCTGTTTTCTCCTTTAAATAAGCTTTTATTTATTGTTTTTTGGCTTTAGCTTCAAACGAAATAAGTATTATTTCGTTGGGGAAGGTTGGCTACAATAATGGTACATTTTAAAATCACGAGTAGAATAAAAGCTTATAATAATTAATGAGACGGGGTCAAAATAAGAGAGATGTTTCAGCAACAGAGAGCAAATATGTATTAAAAGAATAAAACATAACAGTGAGTGATTTTGATACAGAATAAAATATCGGCCAATCAGTGTTACCGCAGTATGAGATAATTAAGTGTATGATTTTGTAAGCAGTGTGTTCGAAAGAGTGAATAGTCGCAGTGAGGAATTTGTTCCAACACCCCCTTAAATTTTTTATGACGCTTAAACGAAACGATAATATACACTGTTCATACATATACTGACTGCATATATTAAAATACAAAAAATTGGTTGCTGAAAAATAAATATATTTGCGATTTAATATAAATTCGATTAAATTCTTATCGGAAAAAATTAAATAAATTAATAATGATAATAAAAAAAATTACAAAAATGACTAAGGTATCATTAGGACATGCTAAAAAAAATTATATAATACACAATAAGGGTAACTGTAGTGATTAATAAAAATGATAAGTATACCACAACATTTGAATTATTTTTTATTCCATCCATTTATTATTCCGTATTGTATTATGTAAATCCGATCAGAGCCAAATAAATTTATCTGAGATGATGTATTATTTGCGTAATATAAAGGGTGTATAATTCGAGGCGATGGTATCTTTCAACAATGTTCAGTATAAAACTTGAATTCACAATGATATATAATAACGTATTTTGCGGATTGCGATAAAGGTAGGTATTTTGCTTTATCGCTTATTGTGTATAATGAAAAGGCTATATGATTTTTTGGTTCATGTCTTTAACATATTTGTACAAGTATTTATTGTTATGCCCTTATAGTCAAGTACAAAAATTTGTTTGATAACATTCTTTTGTTTTTTTTTTTTCTTATGTGTATATTTTCATGTACTGACAAAATGAATCTAGAATTGAAAACAGAAAAGAATGCAAGAAAATAAATGTATGATATTATACCAAATTAATTTATCAGACTGTGGGAAACTGACAAATTTTGAATGAATTGGGTTATTCCATGAAGGAGTCTGCTTTAGACTATAATGTTTCCTATCCGAAAAATTCAGTATTTTTCATAATCCTACTTGCAATATTTTCTAATTTTATTTTGTTTAAGCTTTTTGTTAGTATGTCGGCTAATTGATCTTCTGATTTTACTGATTGAAAAATGATAATTTGATTTTGAAATGCCTTGAGAATGGTGTAACATTTTATCATTAAAGCCCCAGATTTATGTTGTCCTCCTCCAGAACAGATTCTGAGTGATGACATATTATCCTCCATAATATCTACTGTAATATTTTCATTAAATACTTCGTTCATTGAATATTTATATACATTAACATTGTCTAAGCTTTCATATACTGCAATTTTTTCAGCCCCTGTACAGGATGATGCGTGGATGGATTGTTTGCAAAAATTCCAGTTAACTAAATCTCCATTAACAAAAAATAATTTTCCAGTGACTGATCTCCCTTTTTGTAAATTTTTTAGATCGATGTCTTTATCGTCAACTTGGGGTGCGTATGATGCATCGATATGTACTTGAATTCCTAAACTATTTGATTCGAATTGGAGACAATATTTTTTTTTTTGAATTTAGGTATTTAAAAATTTGACGTACATAATTTTTAATAGTTTCATTTGATGATGATTGAAAATGGGAGAAAAAATTTACAGGATATAATATGTCAGGTCTTGTAATACGGGCTAAATATAATAGTTCACCTATCATTGATCTAAATTCTTTGTTGTCCTTACCATTAGAAATACTATCCATTTTTAGGCCTGTTTCCATACGTGTGTTTGAGTATTTTGTGCCTATTATGCCGTATTTGTTAAGAATTTTATTGATATATTTATATTGGGATAAGGTCATCGTTTGTTTTTCTATATTACGATTTATTTCAATACCCACAAAAAATTTTGGATCAGATATGATAGTTAAGGTAAAGATATTCTCTAGCTGTTCATTAATTTTTGTTATCCAGCGAGTTGATTATTTGAAGCTAGTAGAATATTATCAAAGTATGTAAAGACGTATGCAACATTATTTTCACTTTTAAGTATAAGCATCTATTGGATTTTAATATAATAAAACCAATTTGGTGTAATCTTGAATCAAGCAAGTCATACCAGGATTTACTAGATTTTTTAGGCCATATATTGATTTATTTGATTTTAAAATTTGATTCGATTGTAATTTTAGTTCTTCTGGATGTCTGAGAAAAATTGGTTTTATGATGGGAGAATTTAGATATGCCATTTTTACATCATTAATTTTAATTTATTAATAATTGATAATAATATTAATCTTATAGTAGAAACTGGTGCAACTGGGCCATGGGTTTCATTAATTTTGTATTCAGTACGATCTTTAAACCCCCTTGCAACCAATCTAGCTTTAGCTTTAGGGTTGCCAAATTTATTATATTTGATAGTAAAGACCCATCTTGTATAAATTAATTTTTTCTTACGATTGTATTCTATTACTTCCCTAATTTTTTCTTACGATTGTATTCTATTACTTCCCATACTCTTAGTTCATCGAGTGAATTGAATTCATCTTGGATTGCTTGTAGCCATTCTTTTTTAAAGGGGTTAATTTGTATTTTGGAAAAATTTTAGGTATACAATCTTCTAAGTATCTAATATCATGAATTTGGTTTATATTAAGAATTATGGGGTCTACTACATTTAGATCGTTCACATAATTTGATGGCTTCAATATTAGTGGTTT
Source organism: Ericerus pela (assembly GCA_011428145.1). Lineage (NCBI taxonomy): Eukaryota > Metazoa > Arthropoda > Insecta > Hemiptera > Coccidae > Ericerus > Ericerus pela. The sequence continues at coordinate 480,734 of WOFM01000567.1, read as the reverse complement.
ATTAATACTTTCAAATGATTTTATATTTTGATTTTTGTCTATTTTAACATCACAGGCTATGTAGGATTTTACAAAAAAGGGTCTTGTAAACAGTAGCCTATGTTAGTATAACCTACCAATATATTTTTTTCAGCTCTCTGTGATAGTTTTGGGTCAATTATTTCTATATTTTTTTTATTGGATTTGGTGGCATTTTGTTGACAGATTTCTTTTGGAATATAACGATAAGAAAGTGAACCAAAAACTTTTAAATTTTTTAAATTTGGTTTTTTATTGTAGAACATTTCGTAAGGGGTTTTGAAATTTGGATTTGCTTTTATCAGGCTACAATTAATTAAATAGGCAGCTATTATAATTGCATAAGACCAATATTTGGTGTCCATATTTGCATCAATCAACATGGTTCTAACTCTATGCATGAGTGTCTGATTTTGACTTTCGGCTACAGCATTTAACTCAGGAGAGTAAGGAACAACTTGATTGAGAGTAATTCTGTTTTCTTTACAAAATTTTTGCATTTTATTATCTGAATATTATTTGGCGTTATCGCATCTAATGTATCCTATAGGGTATTTGGGAAATTTGTTTCGCATTAATGTTACAATATTCTTAAATTTGTTAAATACTTGATTTTTGTTTGTGATTGGGATTATAAATGTATATTTAGAATAATGATCAATAAATGTTAGTATGTATTTTTGTTCAGCTGTAGTTGGAGTGAATGGACTCATAATGTCTGAGGAGATAATTTTGAGTTTTCTAGATGGTTTGATACAAATAGTGTTATGGCCTAGTCTTGAGCTATTAGCAATATTACAAACTTGGCAACTTTTAAAATCATCATATCTCTAAAATTGAGGTATTCAGATATTCCAAATGATATTTTTTTTAATGTTTGTAGATATCAAGCATTTAAATGACCTAGGTGACTATGGAATAGTAATTTTTCATTTGCAATTAAATTTAAATTTCTAAATTGAGGTTCTTGTGTTATTATATCATTTTGTGATCCTCGATTTTCATCAATTTGTTGGTTTTGTTCAGGTATTTCAGGAATTATAATTTCTAATTCACCCCCTTGAGATTGATTATTCTTATTAAGTTAATCTACTTCAGGTTCTTCCTCTTCTATTTCTAATTCTATTGATACATCATCCCATTCATCTTCTATTTCCTATGTAACTGGCATACAAATTTTTGGTTTTTCTTTAATAACATTATAATCAATATAAAATATCCCATTTTCCTTATTTGCGGTTATTAGAATTTCACCATTTTCTACTAAATATATGTGAGATTGATTTTTGCTTTGATCTATGTTCATATAACCCGTATTAGTTATTTTAATGGCTGATATTATGTCTAAAGAAAGGTACGGTACATAATGTACTTCCAATAATTCAATAATAGATTGTTATTTTGTATATATTTTCGATCAAAATTTTATGAAATCTTCTTTACCTGCTTATTTTAATTTAACTGGAGTTATGAATTTTATAATGTGGGAAAGTTTGGAGATGTCAGAGGTTAGATGGACTTCCGCTGCACTATCCAATGTTGATTTTTCTGTTAATTTTTTATAATTTTTATTGGGTGTTTTTGGTTTTATTAATTGTTCTATTAACCTTTCATTAGATTTTCATTTAATTTGTCTGAGCATGCAAGTCATTCAGACTGCTTTTTCTTATTGTTTTTTATTATTATTATTAGATTGATTTTTATTATCTTTATTTTTGGGGGGATAATTAGTTTGATTTTGTTCTGTATTTTTATTTTCTTTATTTTCATTGCAATCTCTACAATTTTGATATGTACGGCCATACCTGTTACAATTTGAATGTGTATTATTTTGATTATTACTGCGATAATTATAATTACTTGAATATCCACCTCTATTATAATCTTTGACCATATACTAAATGGACTGCGCATACTGATAAAATGTTGAAGGCATACAAATGAAATGTACATTCCGTTTGAAAGTTCCTTTCCTTATCAAACTGTACTTTTCACAGAATTCATTTAAGAATTCTCTTCGATTCGTCGCCGTTAAATTAATTAGGATTTAGCAAGGAATCAAGGAGAATTCACCTACGAATTCTCTTCGATTTGTCACTCTTAAATTAATTAGGATTTAGCGACGAATTGAGGAGAATTCACCTACGAATATTAAAAAGGAATAAATGACGCTATTTAATTTTAAAAACACTTTCATTTTGTAAAATTACAATGCAAATTTCTCCAAATTATTTAATAAATTGACGTATGATATTTGATAAATCCTGAAAAAAGGGAACTTTTGAATGAAATGTACTCCTTCATGGAGTCTCCACAAGCCAATGTTAATTTTATCAATAAGTGCAGTCCATTATGTATATGTTCGAAAATTATAATTATTATTATTATGATTTTGGCCCTTATAGTTTCCCCTTTGGTTATAATTATAACCTCGATTTTGATTACAATCCTGATTATCTGACGAATTAGGGTTGTTATTATTATTATTTGAGGAATTATTAATATTATTTCGATAATTTGGGTTATTTCCTCTATAATTTGGATTATTTCCATTATAATTTGTATTTCTACCTTGATAATTGGAGTTGTATCTACCTTTATAATTAGTGTTGTATCGACCTTGATAATTGTTATTTCTTGAATTATTGTTTTTATTTTGATTGTTTTGATCCATATTTGTATCTTTTTTGAATGTTAAATCACAAAATTTTTGGTCTGAGAATTCTTTTAAAATTATCAAGTGTTTGATCTGCTTTTGGTAGATTTGGAAATTATATTTATGCTAAGGCTTATTCATAGCATAATGCTAAATCCAAATATTCTAATTCTTCTTGTTCTGTTACTTCCTTACCAGAGTCTCTCACTTTTGTTACTAATTCTTCCCATTTTTTCAAAAATCCTTTCATATTCCCACCTATGTTGGTATCTCAAATTTATTGGTCCAATCGCAGTATCATTGACTCAAGTGAGCAAAAAATAAGGATTTAATAAATTACAAAAAAAATTGATTTAAATTACAAATCACAGTTTTAAATAAGAATTATTTTATATCTTAATCACTTTCCCGACAATTTACTGCCATTTACAAGGGAAGAATAATATGAAAAAACATTTAATTCAAAAAAAATTTTCAAGTTAAAACGTAAGTTATGTTGAATAATATTGCTCTTTTTTCCTGTTGTGACTTTTTAAAGATAAAACGAAGCGATTGCTACCATAATGAGATGAGGTCGAAATAAGAGAGATGTTTCAGCAACAGAGAGCAAATATGTATTAAAAGAATAAAATATAACAGTGAATGATTTTGATACAGAATAAGATGTCAGCCAATCAGTGTTACCGTGGTACAAGATAATTAAGTGTATGGGTTTGTAAGGAGTGTGTTCGAGAGAGTGAATAGTCACAGTGAGGAATTCGTTCCAACACCCCATTGAATTTTTTTATAACGATTAAACGAAACGATGATATACACTGCTTAATACATATACCTACTGATTGCGTATATTAAAATATAAAAAATTGGTTGCTGAAAAATAAATATTCATGATTTAATATAAATTCGATTCTTCCTCAAGAATGCGAAAAAAAAAAAAAAGAACCTTTTTAAAGATTAAAAATAAGAAAATTGCTGTCAAGGGTCATATTAAGTGTTTTATCAAAAAGTGAGCGGGTGTAAGTGCCCTCTTTAGAACCCCCTAACGACGCCCATTTCAACATCTGAAAATCAACTCAAAATTTTTCCCTACAAGCAAGCAAGACTTCCGATTACATAATTAATCAATTCTACTGAAAGTAAAAATACGAACATCGCCTTACATTCGTAGAACGCACTACTTGACAACGTAATTGTGAATAGTACTGCCTTTTGCCTACTTACAAGGCGTATCAACTCACTTTTCACATCTCTAAAATTAATATATTAACGTCCTCTTTCACGTATCTAATGGCAAATTCTCCTTGAAAGATCGACTGTGGCATTTGCGACGTTAAATATAACTATGTGGACAAACAAACACGATAAAAGCATGGTAAGTGTGGTGCAGTCTTCAAATATTTCGTAATTCTCGTTAAGAACATTGGGCTTTTCATTAGACATACGAAATTAATTATGAGGTTCTAAGTAATAAAATGAGATCAAGTACAATAATTTTGAATTCTCAGAATCCGAGATAATAAGAAAAAATTGTCTCAACTTCACGGTTTTTAAACCTTTTCATTGGATTGATTGTTTGTCCAAATAGTTGAACTCTTTTTCCGAGGCGCCATCCGTACTGTGACGTCAAAAGTAAAATCCCTCATTAACCGAACTAAAAAAATTACCAATGTTATTGTCTCAGCAAAGAGAGAAGATCGCAAAAAATTACTCATCTGAAAATAATCAGATTTACTAACAAAGCTTAAAATAACGGTTTAGATTCAAAAACAGAACCAAAGGTTTTTCGTTTTCTTCCCATTGATGATACGACCAATTTTCCACGACTAAGTAAGAGAAGAATTTGAATTTCAAATTAAGCTTGTTGCTCATGTTACTAGAACCTATATAAATTCTCATCATTTTCAGCAACACGAACGCGGTAGATCATTCGAACTTCAACATTTTACTAAGAGGAAATCGATGCTGATTTGCCGAAATTGCATCCTCCAATCGCATGCAAGATCTGTTCAGGATCCTCCATCTTATTTCTGCATAACAAAACCCACGACAAAAAAATTTGTAAGATCGGATGATGTTAGCATTACCAGTAATATTGTTAAAAAGGCTTTCCATTATTTATTGGGTTTGTAATAAAATATTTTTCATTTTTCACATATTTACAATAACTCCATAAGAACTGAAAACTAAAACATTCATAAATATTATCCAAAACACAATGAAGAACGATTCGTCCGTAAATACTTTAATTGAAATGAGAACCAAAAACTTTTTTTTCTTATTAACGAATAATAATACGGGAATACTTTTTGTATTCTCGAGTCCGTTACAGAAAAATTTCAAGTTTGTAACAAAGAAACAGACAGCAAAAAAACGGTCCGACTTCAAGTCCAAAAATGGCAAAAATAGTGACATTTTCAGTTTGTTTCCTCAATGGTTGAGGGCATGATTAACGGACAACACCGTTGGAAAAATGTTAAAGACTCGCAACACAACGAAACTACCATGAGCATGCATCAAAACATTATTTCCCTCAAACAATAATGTTTTGAGATGAATTAAATAGTTTTCGCTCAGATTGACACGCGATGGCGTTAATTTTCAGCGTCGGGAATTTCATCTTCCCTATCCTTCTGAGCCGTATCTTCACGAAGCTCATCTTCGCATTCGATAAGTGTATCAGTTGGAGGAGACTTATCATCATCCGGCTGAACAGAATCAGTATTCTCTTCGGAGTCGTCCACCACTTCTGTAGTAGCTTTTTTTTCCTCCTTAACTCTTGACTTAAATTCGTAGTCATCTTCTTTTTCTTGTTTCACAGAAACCGCCACTAAATCAAAAATATACAAACTTCTGCAATAAAACTATTTCAATAAAAAATTTCAAAGGTAAACACCCACAAAAAGCATAAAGATGAAAAAAGAAAAAAAAAATTCATTAAATTTGTACCAGTCGACTTCGTTCTAATTCTTTGCTCTTTCGCTGAGAACTGTTGCTTTGCAGAATCTTCGGATGGCCATGTAAGTGTATTTTCTGTGTTATTCCAAGAACCATTTGTGACGGTCGTTTCAGAAGGTTCACTGTTACCTGTAGGGTTATCATCTTTATGTGCATCATCATGATTCGGTGATTCATGACTATTCTCATGATTTCTAGGCGAAGACTCGAGATTTTTATTCATCAATTCCTCAACGTCAACATTTTGCCACTGAGAGATAAGTGAATCGACTTCCTCTTTTACACTCTGTCGTTTGTCATCGATCAGTTCTAAACAGAGAAAAAAAAACTGTTCAAAGAAAAATTTGGAAAAATGACAACTAAGCTCGTCTGAGAGATGAAAATTTCTTACTCGTGAGCTTCGATTGGCATTCCTCCAGGAGTTTTGTGGTTTTTTCATTATGTACTTTAGGTAAATAACATATTACAGGTTTGGTTTCTGTTCGTATGTAATTAAATAACGGGAGCTGTAATTCTTCCCACTGTTCTTGCTGCAACAGACATGAAAACAAATTATGAGGTGAAATGTAGAATCAACTGCGAATACAGAAAACTTTTCAACAAACAACCACCAACCTCTTTGACAAGTTTCATATTGTTTTCAACTGCTTTGATATACGATTCTCGCTGTTTTCGAATATCCATAAGCTTCTGCCTTTCAAGTCTTGTTTTTTCTTTTTCACGTTTCGCAGCTTCTTCTAATTTTTTTTCAACTTGGGCTTTCTTGTCTTCCTTTAAAAAAAGTAAAATGAAACTGCCATGATGAATAAAAAAATGTCAATATATTAAATGAGTCAAGCGTAAATTAAATAAGAATCCCCAAGAAGAAGCATATTCGATTTTGAATCATTAGGAAAATAAGGATTTAAACAACTTTTTCTTTTAATTTCCATTTGATTTTGGTTACACATCTGTGTCCTTATATTTCTCACCAATTACTTCATTCCACTTCACTATGCTGAATCGAATTCAACCTCTCCAAGCAGAATTAACGACATTTACCAATACAATCGCCTCCTCTTCGACATTTAGCTCTTTGTTTAGAAACTACGCGGTTAAAATTTGGTAGCTTCGAATTATTCAACTCATAACAAGAATTTATGCTCAGTTGAGTTGATTTTTCTCCGGAAATAAAAATCAACACTTGCTTTTAAATATAGTGAATACAAACTCCCGATTTTCTTAATTATTCCTTTCAGATAAATCATCTCGTAATATACAGAGAATGACGATCGAAGTTCACTACTGACACAGACAATGAATCGTTTATTTTAACTGACTGTCACTCGAATTATACCGAACTAACCAAATTTTCAGTAATAAACCTGAATAGAAATTGTTCAGGTTTCATTGTTTCTATCCAATCCGAATTGAGAATCGATCACTCAAAATGGGACAAGCGCTCACAAAACTTCAAATGCTTAAGAGAACTCAAAAAAAACTTGAAAAATGCAATACCTTATCTTTCAACTGCGTCTCTTCTTGACGAAATTTCTTCAAAGTGCCAATAAGAGATCCAAACATCCGACGATCTCTGTAAATTTAAAATAAACAAACAGACAAATTTTCGAAAGTTTTTCACGGATATCATATCATTTGAGGAAGTACCTGGCTCTAGTTTCCGTGTATGTTCTCACAGATAAGGCTTCTTTTCTAGACGGTACAACAAGGGGTTTGGCAACAACACAAGATGAAACGGTATGCTACGGTGGAAGAATCATAATTTACTAATCAAAAATTTGGACTCTCACATTACAAATAATATGAATCGGCATATTTCAAAAATATGTACTTTTTTAACAGGTCCATCATCAAAATCTTCTATCATTCTTTTGGGCGGGCCGCTAATACTGAAACGATGAAAATTCAAACAGTAAGTAATAAAATAAGTATGCATGCTGAAATTTGACGGGAAATACAGAGGGAAAATGGGGGAAAGATTACTAAACTAAATTTCTTACCTGCTATGAAGGACTTTAGGGCCTAATCGTTTCTTGATGGGAATATTTTCAACGTCATCTTCTCCCAATACTTTCGCTGGTCTACGTCTATAAATCAGAAAGAACTTCAATATTAAATCAATGAAATACATCTATTCCAGAACAGATGAAAACAAGAAAACTACCTGAAATTATTGCTAAAATTATCATCTCTGTTTGTTTTCCATTTATCATTCACTTGAGGTGTTTTAATAAAATTCGTCCTGTCAACAGAGAGAAGAAGTTTACCATCTAGATCACAACTAGTTACGAGAGACGGTTAGTTGGTCTGTTCGATATATTTCACCTGGGTAAGGTGTGTATACACTTTAATGTAGGATGCACAGATGTACCCTTTTTTAGAGTTTACTCTCTTTTTGGGTAAAAAAAAAAAAAAAAAAAAAAAACTCTATTACTCCAAAAAGGGCAGTTTACTCTCTTTTTGTTTTCTTCAAACACTTAGTATCCAAATGTTCACTAAAAATTATTTTTTCAAACACTTTTTTCTAATTTTTTTTTCTGCAAAACTAAAAAGTCATTTGATGACCATTTTTTTCTTTTTTTTTCCTTTGTCAATTTTGTAATTTCTTTCACACTCGTTTAATCTGAAAAAATCAGTGCAGCCTGCTTCAGTGGAAGTGTAGATACACAACCACTGATTTTCTATACACTCTGTCTGAATCATACAGACCAAAAATACTATCATACATGACACGTTTATGTAAAAACTAGTATTCACATGAGTTCAAGAGAAATGAATCTGAAACTGTCATTAATTAAAGAATTATTGTGACATTCAATTTCTCAATTATAGCCGATGAAAGCGAGCCGATCCGTTCTTTAATTCGAAAAAAATACAAAAATATGGGTGAAATAGGAGGATTCTATTCGCCTAAAGAACATAAGGTGAACTGAAAAATGTAAATAAACCATCATTCAATATTCATTATTCAGAGAAAGAAATCTGCACGTTGTCAATATTTGCTATATCGACTGTGATACTGACGTAACAAAAAGAAAATACAGTCGGCAAAAAGAAGCAATACGCAGTGTTGGATTGTCTTACCTTAATGGAACATCAGAAACACTTCTCGAAATGAATTTCTTCAAATTGTTATCGACTCCCTTAAGACTTTCTTTTGCTTTTAGAAGCTGTTCTTCCAAGCGATCCTTACAGTGAAGAATAGTTGAAGCGTCCATTATCATGAATATGCTGATAGATCAGAAACTGACACACATACAAATACGTAAAACAAAACGAAACATTTATTAAGTTATTTTAATCAATAAAAGAAAATTTTTTAGTTAATTGTTAGTTGTTACCGACATAACACTCATACGGTAAGATAACAACACTCCACACTTTATTCAACTTTTCGAATTGATTCGTTCATTACTGATTCAAAGTTCAAATTCATTAATCGAACTCGAACGACTCTACTTGGATTAAATGAACGATTCGAACATACAGAATTGGGCATGTTTTTGTTGTTTTGATTATACTGAGAAGAAAACAGACCAAAAATAATAAACCACAAGACACACACACTACGAGAGAGACATAACTAAACTAAACACAACTACATATCTACATACATTACAACATACAACACCCAGCAGAAGTCGATTTGTTATATTATTTAAATTAATTATAAAATTCACTAAAATTTTCTAATTGATTTGACTTGATTTCAGATTTTTTAAATTTAAATTTTTTAATTTCTTGGTACTTTCATTGAATTAGTTAAAGTTACCAAAACTTGTGTTATTACTCATTAATTAACCTGCGCTCGTTGCTTTCATTTTTCATCTGTTTTCCTAGCGTTTTTAAATTTTGAGAATATATTTTTATGAGGAAATGATGCAGGTTGAAAAAGTGCCTGCTGAAACAAACTCACCCCTGTAATAATAATTAGCAATTAGGTGTTCAAAGGACTTTACAGTTTTGCAATGGACGAATTCCTTTGCTTCAAGAAGTGCTGGAATACTGCGATATTGGAATTTTCGATGTCCATATCATTGTCAGTATCATTTAACACAGAAAAAAAATCATCAGTATTTTTCACTTGGTTGTTTTCAAAAAGTAAAACAATTTTTTTTTCTATTGTACATTTTAAACGACTCTTCTCGTACTGCTAAGTTAATAAGAACCTAAAAGTAATTACAACTCAATGAATATAACGAACGCACATGGTTAATACAATGCGGTATTCAGCCGTATTCTATTCATTGGAAATATCGGCGTGATCTGAGGTGACCAGATATTTTCATCTCCACTCACCCATCCGAAGAAGGCGAACAAGTGAGCTGATTTAAAAAATTCGGTTATTACTATTATTAACAATTTTTACGTTCACTCGTACATAGGTAGGCTATATTTACCTACCTACCGTATTTGAAATTACTTTTGAAGTTTTTATCTCGCGACTTGCTGATTTATAATAATGCAAGAGAGTTGGTATGGAATGAATCTTTAATTAATTAAAGACCCTCTAGATTTTCAAAGATATGGTATTAATTAAGTTTTCATAACTGTACTGCTATTAAACAACCTTTTCCTCTCTGAAGCCCTTACATTAATACTCATGAATATCATAATACTTTGCATTGGAATGACGGAATTTTTAATGAAGTAAAAATTTTTCCTTAACCATAGCGGAGGTTTTAGTTGAGAATCTTTTGTGATATCTTGATGGAGAAAAGAAAGGCCAGGCATATATTGAGGGTTAAATGAAGCTTAGGGGAAGAAAGAAAAATCCAATAACCGGAATTTTATATTTAACCTCACAGTACAGTGGCGCCTCGGAAAAAGAGTTCAACTATGTGGACAAACTATATAACTAACCAATGAAATTGAGACAATTGTGTCTTCTTTTTTATTGTCTGGCTTCTGAGAGCTCCAAATCGTTATTCTTGTCTCATTTTATTCCTTAGAGCTTCCTATTATGTCCGATGAAAAGTCAAATGTTCTTGAAAGAGAATTAAGAAGAAATATTTGAAGACTGCCATATACTTACCATGCTTTTATCTCATTTGTTTGTTCACATAATTGAACATTACGCCACAAACGGCACAGTTGATTTTTTTTTTAAATATCTTATTATTAGCTTATATCTACTTACATTCTGAATCTAAAATTTTACATTTGCACATAAAGGAAACGCAAAATAATTTCAATATTACTTTAATAAACGTACAAGCCCTTTAATTCGTTCGTTAAAATTATTTCAAAAAATTATTTCCCTGATATTATTTTGCAAATTATTCCCCCATAATCAATGCGCATATGCCCCTACCCACACAGCCACCCACACTCAGACACAAAATAATAAAATGTTCGTTGCTTTCACCAAAACAGTGAATTCTACAGTACTACATATATTATAGCAAAAATCTAGGGCACCGCAAAGTGGCGCCTCAGGGCCTGTACAAAACAATAATTATACCTATAGTTGTAATGTAATGAGTATATTCCTATTTTATTGATTATTATAGGTTTTATATTCTTAAGTTCAAAATGACCTCTTGTGTTTGAGTAGGTAATATAAAAAATAAATGAAATGAGTGGCGACTACTTAAGTTTTTTTAGAGTGCTGCAAAATAGTATATTGTGTGACAAGTGCGTAATGTTTAACATTTTGACTGTGGGTGAAGAGTTTTCAGATAAGCTGATGGTGAGTGCTGCAAACTTCCCACGAGTTAAAATATCCTACAACTTATCGCACACCATACTTTTTGTTACTAATACACAGAAAAAACATACAGCAACTACTCCTCCCAATAAATAAAAAAATTTAAAAAAAAATCAATTTTGGAAGTAATGTCAAAAAACCCAAAAATGGCAAGTTTTCCATTGTTTTCCATTTTTTGTTATTTTATTTTATAAGGAATATTGTTTCAAGTAAATTATTTCCTCTTTCCAGCAGTACCAATTTCAGCTAGCTTAAATAGAGGCTGAAGAATCATTGAGTGAAAGAGGAGAGATTTCTAGATTACAAAAAAAATGGATCTCCTATTAATTTGCATTTTTTTATTTGTTTTAAAATAGCTAAAAATAATTAGAAAATTATATACAAACATTGTAAATTTTATCCACTTTCTATCATTTCAAACCCCAGCTGTCTAGCTCAATTAGATGTTAAGGAATCAATTAAGACTTTTTTTTTAATTGAAATATTGAGTACAGTTGAAGTTGCAATATGATAAACAGTTTTTCACAAAATAACATTAATAATAATATCAAAATGCTTGTACATTCAAATATTTTACACAATTATCGTGCTCAGTGTATTAAATGAGTACTAAAAAGAAAAGAAAATGCACGCTCATCTAAACCCTATTACAAAAAATGGCACCTCTTTCAAAATTATTGTCCCCACTACTTCGGTACCAAATTCAAATTTGCTCACCCCTCATTCGGGCCTATTGGCAATAATCAGAAATTTTTTTTCTCCAAATAATTTAATTAAATGAATGTATAAATATTATCATTAATTTAAAAATCACAATCAACACAAATTTTGTAGATGAAAATGAGATTCAAAATTGTCTATACCTTAGAAGGTGAGGATATTTTGATTGTGAAAGTAGCCTGTTTTTTGTTTAACCTGCGTTTTCTATTTGATTTAATACTTTGTGGTCACACAGGATTGGGATGTGCCAAAAGTTCTTATGATGTACCCCCTATATTCAATACCGAGTTGTCCACATGAGTACAAAAGGGAGAAATTTCAATGATCATCATTTAGTTACACTGTTATTTTTTCAAATCTAGCATTCAGTAGCTAAAAATACTACAGAAGATGTTTTTTGGAGTAGTTCTTTACTACCCAATGCCTGATTTAAGAGATCTCGGTGAGGCAGTAAGTAGTTAATAAAAATAATTTAAAAAATTAAGGAAAATCAAAGACTATTAAACACTGAATAAATGTTATGAATATAATTAGGTTAAATGCTTTTGTAAAACAGATAACAGAACATAAAAAAAAACATTGCAAAGTAAGAAAATTGAAAGAAAATTAGATAATAATGAATTTTAAAAAAAATTATAAGACGAGTGAAACTCCTCCCACTAAAGTCCCATATCCAAGATTCCAGAAAATACTTATGTGGAATACCTTGTTGTGAGAAAGTATTCTCACCAGAAGGTAAGTTCAACAGAATTTAAGCGTTTTCAGCCATTTTATATTTTACATATGGGTAAGCCAAAACCAAGGCGAACACTGGCGATTTTAAAGCCGGTTTGGATGGTTTTTATACTGGCTTAAATACACGCACACATACACACATACGTAAGTGAGAGCAGCCCGGTTGTGTCATCTCTTATGGTGATAAGAGATGGATGGCCAGTTCATGTACGGATTGTGACATCATCCAATTGTCAAGATGTGTCACAATTTGGTACTCGTACATTACCTGCATGTACTTGTAGGTAATTACGATCGAACGTAATTTGTGTTGGTTTTACATCGCAAGGATGATTATTTGCCAGCCTTTTGGGGCAGCGACTGTTGTTGACTGGTCTGAGCCCCTTTTCCTTATACTAGGATGATTATTTGCCAGCCCTTTGGGGGATGATTATTTGCCAGCCCTTTGGGGCAGCGACTGTTGTTGACTGGTCTGAGCCCCTTTTCCTTATACTAGCATTCGAAGGTATTTGAATAGACCAAAGGGGGTTATAACCGCAGTCTTTGGTATGTCCTGGTCAGACATAGGAATTTGGTGGAATGCCCAGTTAATGTCAATTTTTGTGAACATCGTTTTACCCTTCATGTTTGCGTTGAAGTCCATAATATTGAGGACTGGATAGCGATCAGGAACTGTTTTGGCATTTAAGGCCCTGTAGTCTCCAACAATTCACCACTCTCCACTTGCTTTTTTGGTCATGTGGATAGGGGAACTCCATGAGCTTTTCAAGGGGCAACATATGCCTTCCCCAATGATGTGGTCATAGTATTCCCGTGCCGCTTTGAGTTTGTCAGGCAGTAACCTTCATGCTCTAGCGTGGCCAGGCGGCTTTTTGGTTTCTATGTAATGAACAATATCATGTTTATAGGTAGGATGCCTGCAAATTGATGGTTGAGTGACTCCAGGATAGTCAGCAGAATCCGTCAGAGTTGTTTGTCAACTTTCAAACAGCTGGATATATTTGTGTCCAGTCTGTAAGCATGCTTTTGCCATCCACACAAAATTTAATTTCACTATCAATCAATTTGCCATTTTTGAGGTCAATGATCAGGCCAAAATGTGCAAGAAAATCTGCACCCAGGATCGGGTTTGGAACATCGGCAACCGTGAAGGACCATGTCATGTCTTTCCTAAGTCCGATGTTGACTTTGCAGATCTCAAGTCTGTAAGCTGGAAGGTTTTGACCAATCACAGTATGGAGATAGTATTTTGGAGTGTATACTTTCTGATATTTATTAACTGGCAATATACTCAGGTCTGCACCCTAGTCTATTAAATACTGTCTCCTGTTTGTCCTGTCCTTTAAGAACAGGCGGCATGAGTATTTTTCCGAGGGGTCTTCAGCAGCATAGATGGCCCCTTGTTCTAGTTTAACGCCTCCTTGGTGTAAGATTTGCCAAACCATTTGCATCGGTTGTTACATTTGGTGGCCTCTGCGCCAAACCTGTTGTGGAAAAAACAACTTTTATCATCCCAGGTTCAAGACTGGGTATTAGGAGATGATGTTTGTGGAGGAGTTGAACTCTGACCCCTTTTCTTGGAACTGGATCTTTGGTCTTTGGACTGAAACTGTCATCCATTGCTATTGCTGTTATTGTTGTTGTTTCTGGATTTCAATCTTTAGTGCCAGTTGCCACTAGATTTATTTGAATTATGGCTTTTGTTCCTCTTAATTTCATTTGTCAACTGAGCTATTTGAGCTTGAAGTTGATAAATCTCCACAGTCTCTGCAGACACTGCACTTACCGAAGGTTTTGACCTGGTATATTCTAACGCATTGTCTGCTGCTTTCAAAAGAAAGTCCAAGTCTGCGGAAGTATTAATTATTGTTGAACCCACTGCTGCTAGGCACTGCACAACACTTTGTGGTAGTTGATTGCAGAATTGATTGCTTATTACGGAAGGGGCTACTATATTATCTGCCTTCTGTCGAAATTTTGCCATGAAGATCAAAGGTTTATCGTTTCCCATCTCCATACCTCCCAACACATCATCAATGATTTGATTTTTTGTTTTGCCAAATACATTCTTGATCTTCTTAACAAACCAGGCATATTTATCATCTTCTGTCAAAGGGCATTCCATGATGTCCTGAATGTGGTGGATTATCTCGGGGAGTATGCCTCCGCAGATGTGGAGATACTGCTGGTTCGACTGTATGTTCTCAGTCTTGAACCTGCCTTCCAATAGAGTCAACCACAAATCTACCTCATTGAGCAGAAATTCCAGGATCTCTATCCTTTGTCTAAAGAAGTTGAGGTTCTGCCCTGGCTGTAACTGCAATAGGTGCACAATTTGTGCCAAGACTTTGGTTATCAGCTGGGGCTGAGCACTACCTCCCTGTGATGGTTGTGAGTTATCAGTTCTGGTAGGTGGTGGAACCATTGCTGTGTCTTCCTGATGGCCAGCGTATTCCACAGAACTATGTCCTCCCCTGCTGGTTGAAAACACTGGCTCCTGTATTTGTAGTTTGGGTGTTTTTGGGTCAGAACTTTTGCTTAAAGTTCAACCACTTCTCAACATTTTGACTGCAAGTTTGTCCTTATTAACTGCAGTTCCCACGTACTAATTCTTGGTGTTGAGGGCCTGTTAGAAAGTCTGATGGATTTTCAAAGTGTCGAGTCAAAGTTGGAGGGGTTGGGGATGAGTCCAACCTTCTTCCTCCAGTCTACTGTCTGATTCCTTCTTGTTTATATATTATTAAAAAGGGGTGTGTAAGTTCCCACTTCAGCAAACTCTACTTCGACGACCAAAGGTGTCTAGTTTGCAAAAAAATTTTATATTTGCCGAGCATGTGAGTTTCTTGCCAGCACACAATGCCAAATTTTTGTAAAGCGCAACGCGCCTCCAGACACCGCACAACATAGCCAAAAAATCACGTCGTGGTCACCACTGTGGAATACCTTGTTGTGAGAAAGTATTCTCACCAGAATCTAAATTCAACAGAATTTAAACGTGTTCAGCCACTTCATATTTTACATATGGGTAAGCCAAAACCAAGGCAAACACTGGCAATTTTAGAGCTGGTTTGGACATTTTTATACTGGCTTAATTGCACCCACACATACACACGTACATAAGAAATACGTACGTAAGTGAGAGCAGCCTGGTTGCATCATCTCTTATGGTGATAAGAGATAGATGGCCAGTTCATGTACAGATTGTGACATCACCCAATTGGCAAGATGTGTCACAATTCGGTACTCGTACATTACCTGCATGTACTTGCAGGTAATTACGATCGAACGTAATTTGTGTTGGTTTTACATCGCAAAGACGATTATTTGCCAGCCCTTTGGGGTGGCAACTGTCATTGAGGGGTCCAAGCCCCTGTTCCTCATACTAGTGAGTCCCCACAACTTATATTAGAAGATGAAAAAACCCGATCCTGTGAGAATTTGAACCCAACAACCTTTCACTATTGAACCTTATCACTACCATGATGCCATAATTATGATTCAAAAAGTTTAGAAGGGTTTATGTTCAAAGAAAGAGTATGATTTTATTTCTGTTATCGTTGGTATCATAACTGTTTTATAGTTTTGCTCTATGCAGTGATGTTTAAACGTGCATTCTTGGAAGTTCGACCATGGCTCCTTCCTATAAGGGTACAGCTAACCCTCCTATGACCTGTGTTCAAATCCTTGTTAGAACAGAAATTGTTTTTTCTATAGTTTTTTTTTATTTTTTTAGTTTTATATTCTATCTTTGAAAGTGGATTAACAAAATTCTATACTACATAAAAATGAAACAAAATAAAAAATTCACAGGTTTCACTCTTTATAAGAAAAAGAGGAAGGCATTAAAAATGAATAAAAATTTTTTAAAAAGTTCATTTTTTTGTTTTCTTTTAGTTTTGTATTTGCTCTGTAAACAACAAAACAAATATTACCACCTCCACTTTACTCTTCAATACCATTTTCTTCCTCCACTTTTTTAGTGTGATTATTTACCCCTTCTCTTACTCTTCATGCATTAAACATTCGTAAAAATTGGTTGGTGGAGACTATTTCACAAACTAACTCTAGAAGCATTTTAAATGCTAAAATGCTAAGACAGCTGGAAATCTTCTTACTCTTATTTTGTACACTTTTTCTAACATCCACTTTGTTTGATCACAGATGCTTGTGAAAAATTGGAAATAACTTTTGAAGGAAAAGAACCTTGATAACAGATAACTGATAACAACAATACTCGATTTCACCAGCCCTAGATTATAGTACAAGAATTATTTTGTCCTGTTAATGACTGCAATAAAAGCGTATAAAAACTAAGCAAAAAATTTTAAAAGAAACAGTTAAAACATCATTGAAATTTTTAGGGTAGAAGTTGATGTTTAGTATTTTATTTCTACGAATCCATTCATTTATTCAAGTAATATTTTATTGAAAATTTTGCCCTGTTGCAGCTGCAACATGCGCAATATGTTTGTTCTATTCGCCAAGTTTTTGTGCCGAGGCAGATGTAACTTCAAACACCGGGTCAGTCCCAGGTTAATATCAGATTACCTCGAACAAAACAATAATGTTAAGAAAACGTTGCTTCAAAAAGAATGCCAAAATGTAACACTGTTAATAGCAAACTACTTGATCATTGATAACAGTGACCTCTTACCTGTATCAGCATGAACAGAACATTCTGCCCTTGCCCTGATTTTCTATTCCCACGTAATGAGCAAGGGTAAGATTCATTTTCCTGTATTATACCCTTGGTGTCACCCTTATGTTCAAAAAGAATGCTGAATTGATAACCTTTGTTATTGTTATGGTACAAAAGGAATGCCAGGTTGACACTAAGTGTAACACCTGTGTTGAAAATGTTAATTTTTGTGGCTAATAGAATAAACCTAATATGGAGGCTGCTACGGGTGCTCAAATAAGTTAAAATTGACTGGAATGATTTTCTCAACTTTCAAGTTAGCATAAGTAATTTTAACTGACCGGAACAGCAAAATTTTAGATTAAAAAAATGTATTACAAAAAAAACAGCAATCATAAAATATTTATTTAACAAAAATCAATGAAGAGAAAAAGAGAAAAAACTAAACATTAAAAATATAAATGTTTCAATCCAAGAAGGAAAAAAGTGGTTTAGTTATTGTTTTTCTGTACAAAACTTTTTATATTCAATTTTGATTAAATTTTGATAAAATGTGAATCAGTATTTTTTGTATTGTCAAATGTCTGGCAAATGGCCCACTTTCTTTGGTAATTCATTAAAATACGAAATGGCGGTTGATTTTTGTGTGTCAGGGCTCGTTGTATTACTTGGTAATTGTGGAAATAATGATGAAGGATTATTTGTCATTTGAGCATAATAAACATTTTGCTGTCTGGTTAATATTGGCTGAAACGTAATCAAAATGTTAATTATGAAATTTAATGTGGAGTACCACCATTTACAGCAAACACTTGGAAAATATTTCTCCTTACCTTCGATTTTTCACGTGATTTTTTCAATCTTTCAAATTCCTCCAACTCATTATCAGGAAATTTAAAGTGAAAGTTATCAAAATAAGAGTGTCGCAGAAGTTGTTCACACGTCCATCGTCTTAAAGGATCTTTGTCGAGACATCTCTATAAGAACATAAATCAAATTATATGCATTTATTTTACAAATAGGTTTTTTTGCCCAGTTTGTGTACAAACGAAGTATTAAATTCACCTCACAAAAGGTTTACTGCTGGTGATGCTGAAAATTACCCGTTTCATGAGAAAAGAAAACAATTATTCTCTTTTCCCAATCTGATCCAATTTTTAATGTGGTACATATTTCTATTTTCACTATATGGTGATGTATTTGGTTAAACAAAACTAGGGTGCTTTAACCAATGAAAACACAGCTCCTGTTTGGCGGTTCGTTTAAAAACGAATTTGGTGAAATAAAATGTATCGATATAAACTTTATTCTCTCAAACTTCATTATCCCATAGGTATAAAATGTGTACCACATTATTTTTATGTATATAACTATACAAGCCCTGAGACACCTCTCTGGCTTGTGTCAGCCCTGGATTTTTGCTGGCATTATAGGTAACACTGTAGCAATGAACATTTTTTCTCCATGTCTGTGTGTGGTTGTGTGTGTAGTGACGTATCCTCTTCAAATTAAAAGAAAGTATTGGCGAAATAATTTAGTGGCATAATATTGTGAAATAATTTTGACCAACAAATTTATTTTGACTTCCTTGTAGTTTATTATGATATATGTGTGATGTATGAATAAAATTTATTGTCTAAAATTTTGTGTTCACAGTCTTAAGAAAACTACATGATGGAAAGAGCTGAAATTTTCACGAGAAATTTTTTTTGTATTGGAGCAGGTCTGAAAGAAATTTGCTGCATATCAGTTAGTCAGTTTCTGAAAAAACTGGGAAGCAAAAAATTCCTAGAAAAGTCATTTTTCTGGGATTCTGAAAAATTTATGGAAAGGATTAGGCTTAAATTTTCACTGTAAATTCTCCTTATGTTGGTGCAAGTCTGATAGAAGTTTGGTGCCTGTTAGTTCAGTAGTTTCTAAGAAAACTGGAGCAGAAAAATTGCTTTATATTAATGGTTTTGAGAAAACTATTTAACAGATAGTGCTGGAATTTGCACGAAAGATAATGATAATATGGGAGGAGGTTTGAATGAAGTTTGTTTCGTATCGGTTAATTAGTTCCTGAGAAAACTGAAAAACTAAAAATTCTTGGAAAATCAGTTTTTAGCCCATCAATAAATCGATATTTTTGTTAAAGATATGGATAACTATCAATAGTTTTTTGTAATTTCTTTACTTGGAACTAGCAATGAAATATTCATATATCGATATCATTTATAATTTTTTCAAATAATGGAATTGAGGTTTTTTTTTAATTAAGCTTATGGATGAAAATCAGCAAACTGGGTTCTCTAGCGAAGTATTGCTGCGCTTGAGTTTTTTTTTTACTTTTTTTTCTCTTAAATAATATTTTTGAATATAACCTTTAAAAAATCCAAAGTGTAGGGATTTTTTTGACTTTCTTTTGAAATTTTAACGTCTAATGGCTCGAATGTCTCCGGCTGAGGTAAAGTTATACCTTTGAAAAATTCATTCGTTTTGAAAGCATGAACATGTCTGGCTATTAAATCACCTGCAATAAATAAAAATCAACTTATTTAATATACGCCATATAATGTTCGATAAAGTAATTTATCTCATTTCAGAGAAGCATGAATTTAAATAATCTGAAAATGACTAATTATTAGATTAAACCAAAGCCTGTAGGTTGAATTGCCTTCACACCAACTTACACCTAGGTAATACCTACTTTTATTATGCAACTTTTGAAAAAATAATGTTGTTTTTTGAAAAATTTTAACTCGACGTTGAATTTGTGATATAACATATAAATAAGAAAATTGTTTTTGAAATGACTCCGTACTAAAACATTGAACTGTTCAAGTTTACCTGTTGAAATTCTCAGATACTTCTAAATATATTATGCATGTATTACCTACAGTTTTTCGAATCAAGTAAAGTTGATCAACATCTGATTTTCCTGGCCATAAAGCATCCCCTCTGATCAACTCTGCAAAAACGCATCCTGTGGAAAGAAGTCACATTTTAAAAACTAATAGTTTGTCCACACATTGATGCAATGGTTCTCAAACTTTTCCAATTTGTGTTATACGTTCAGCTAAAGGCTGAGTGCTGCACCCTCATGGAAAAAAAAGTCAATATTAACTACAACCAATTTTAATTTTTACCTGTGTGTCAATAAAATCTTACTATATTTATTTTAAAATGTACCCTAATGAGATTGGTGGGCTTGATTGCAGCATGGTATTAATTTGGATTTTATTTTACATTTTTGAAATTTTCCTGTGCCTCTCCTGAGGAAACTTCATGCTTTCATGCACGCCCTACAGTTTGAGAACGTCTGCGTGATATGTTATTTTTGTAAAATCAATAACTGATCAATGTTTATCGGTGAATTTCGAATGTGTCCTTTCTTACCCACTTTTAATATTTATGTAGGCCAGCCAGAAAACACACAGTACATCTTGAACATATACAGAAGGAGCATTGTTTAGTAACATATCACTATGTTCTGACCTGGCTTCACGTAAATTCCAGGTTCTTGACAAACTCTGTTCAAAGTTGTTGAGTACTCCCAATTCTTCTCACCTCACCCATGAACACTTTACTAATGTAATATTTTCACTTTCATTTAATATACCAAATTTCTTTGTCTGTGGCTATAATGTTTCTGTTTGTTCATCTCATGTTACATTACTCCGCATCATACATCATTTCGTAAGTTTGTTCGTGATCTCATACTCTGTACTGTTTTGTGTTTCTGGTTAATTTTCATTACACTTTTTTGATTTGAATCAATTTTGTCGTCTATTTCTTCCACTCTACACTACTCTGCACATGCGAATCTATACAAAAGTGAGTTCTCAGTTTAACCTTAAGGCTTAGTGTACACTATGATAGTTTATCACGATAGTTGATCTCATGACAGTAAATTAGCCCGTCTCGGTCACTAGCACGAGAATACGCATTATTTTGAAATGATAAAATTTTTATTCCACTTCATTTCTTCAGCAAGATTCGTCCTCTCCTCCTCCTCCTCCCAAAAAAAAAGAAGAAATTAAAAATATACCAGCACTAGTAATGGGCAAAATTGTTCATTTGCGGAACCTGGTTCACCTGCTCCTGGTTTTTCAAGAAACTTAGTTTTTCAATCTGCTTCCTGCTCCGAAACAGCTCCGATCATATTTAAAATGAAAACCATTGAACTAAAAATAAGTCTAATCTTTACCATGTTGAACTGAACAGTATCTGTCATCAATATTCATGCTATATAAAGAAGTAGTATCCCAATTATTCCCTTCAATACAATCAACGTTACCAATACATCGAGGTATGTTATATGTTGGGTAACGATTTTCTGAAAATTTGACCGAATTCATATATTTTGTTTTCAAAATATTGCTGAAATTCCGGCATCATTTGCTATTCTATGCAGTGAAAGTTATCGAGAGGAATTGTGAGAGAACTGTTAATTTCAGAAAGCTGAAATTTTTATGAGATATTGTTGTATGTTAGCTGAAGATTCAGCTGTCTACAACTAACAGTTATCTTATAATTCCTCTCGATATTTTTCATTATATACAATAACTATGCAAATAATATGACCTAATTCTAATTGCAGAATTTCAGCCATATTTCGAGAACCAAGGGTACGATTTTAACCAAATTTTCACCGGATACTTAGATTACATAATCTCGATATCTCCAAAAAATTTCAGCTCAATATTACCTTCGATTGTCTAAATATCGCTAGAATTCTGTTCAGATTGTAACTGAAATGATAAGGATTCAATCTAAGAAAGAGTTGGCGGAATTTCAGCAATATCTCGAAAAGTAAATGTGCGATTGAACTGAAATTTTCACAGAATTTTAAGCTACATACTATAACAACTCATAAAAACTTTAACTCTCTACAACGAACATTTCTCTTGTGATTCCGTTCGTTATCTTTGATTGTATGAGATGTCAATGGCAAATGAACTGAACTCAGTTTACCTACTAAAAACCAAAACCAGTGTAAAAAAAAACTGAAAAAATTTCATTTTAGTCTATGAAGTATCGAAGCAGAAAGGAGCAGGGAGCAGATTCTATCACACCGGAGCAGTTTTAGGAACCAGCTCTTTTAAAAAATCTGATTCTTCAAACCCGACTGCTTCGGAGCAACCCATCCCTTACCAACACCTACCTATAGCCCATATATCAACCGGAGGACCGTACATTGTGTCGCCGACTAATAATTCTGGAGCTCTATACCACCTCGTAGCCACATAATCGGTATAATTCTCACCAGGATCTGAAAATCGAATAAAAAATTAGCATAAATTCAAATTTATGACTGTATCGTTTTACGGTTCTAAAAAATTATCAAGAATTACAAGCTTACTCATTATTCTAGCAAAACCAAAGTCACACAATTTCACTACGCCTTGGTCTGTTAATAATATATTTTCAGGCTTGATGTCTCTATGTATGCAGTTATGTTTGTGACAATAATCCACGCCTTGTAAGGTTTGCCAGGTGATTTGTTTTATTAAAATCTCCGGACATCCGTTTGAATGTTTTTCCAGGACATTCAGTACGGTTAAGTCGCAGTATTCAAATACTAAATGCAATTTTCTTCTTCTCCGAAACACATCAATTAAGTTTACTAGGTTAGGATGCTTCAAGCTCTAAAATATATTATAAGATGAGAGGAGAAATAATGGTAACCTAAGGAGTTTTCGAAATGCTTAGGTATCGGTTTCGAAATAATAAAGTTTTTTGTACACACTCAAAGTTGTGTGTTTATGAATACAGTAGGTATTATAATTATGGAACACGGATTTCTACTTTGAATGAATTATAAGGACATTTATTGAAATTTAACTGAAATAGGGCGTATAAATTTTTGAGAGAAGTTCAATATCAAAGAGAGAAAGAAAAAGAAAAGTTAATATCCCGTTATTGAAAAATTGGAAAATTAGTTTCGAAGTTAAGTAAGCCTATAATTTCTGAGATTCTACCGTGGTTAGTGCAAAAGTTCTCAAAACTTTTCTAATTTACGGCTCCATTATCACATTCCTAAAAAATACTGACGGCTCTGTTATTCAGACACAGTTAAGTATTTACTCCACGACTAGTGACATAATAGCTTTGTTTTATTTGTCAAATATAACGACACCAGGGTGACATTGAAGGAAGCTATTCTTCAATTTTCGAGTCGATTCCGCTCTTTAATTGGTGCATTTATCTTGCAAGAACGGAATAGCACCTCTTGGTGTCAACATGTTGTTGACACTGCCTGGCAAATAAAACAAACCTGTTGATAGTGCTGTTAGGAAAGTTTGCAACGCGGCTTCCAAAAATGAATTTGGAGCTCCCGTCCTGTTAGAAAACTTAGTTTAGGTATCATAAGCTACGTTCAATATGGCGAAAAAGTACTGAACTTGAGTTGTAGGTTTTCCACAAATTTTGTATTGAATGCGTTTTTAGTTTATATCTAAGATTTTAGGTCTATATGAGTTCTGCGAAGTGACAAAATCTCAAAAAATTGATTTCTTAATTAGAACAGTTTCTATATGATACAAATACGATCATATTTTCAGAAGAAAATTTTTTTTCAGAACCTACTACTTAAGTCGGTTTAGGAATTTAACCCTCACAAAGAGGAGAGCCTTTTTAGGGAACTAAGTACCTAGTTTAGTTTCGCATTTTTGCGAATATAATAGTCGCACTTTTTTTCTTATGCGGAACATGAGCTCTGTTCGTTTAAAACAGATTCTGTGAATCAGATTCTGATTTTGGGGTTATATTATTCTACAAATATCAGTAGTGTTCAAGGGACTTGTCATTTCATATTTACAGAGTAGCACTCCAAAATCCGAATATGATTCACAGAATCCGTTCAAAACGAACAGAGTTACCTATAGCTATAGAATTACTCAACTTGGGACAGGGGACAGTTTCTCTATTTATTTCTACCTAAATATGAAAAAATTTATTTTGAATTTGTATTATGCTTTTTTGATTATCAATCATAAAAATTTTGGTCTTTCTCTCGTAGGTAACATAAATACTCTGAAATACAATAAAACTTATGCAAAATTCTTAATTAAGTTAGATCTGATTCAATCGTTTTTGAAAGATTAAAAAAAAAAATTTATTTTTATATCATATCAGATGCATATAACCCAGTTTTCTAACTATCAAATTTTCATATTTCAATGACCTTATTTACAAATCAATTTGAGGGAAAAAATCTTTAAAAGAAAAAACATACAAAAATTCTGAGCTACGCAATTGAATTTCAATCTTTAACCATATAGTACTGGACCAGTAAAGATCCATAAGACCAATGTACTTTTTAATGTCAAGACATTCGCGAAAAGGTAGGCAACCCTAGCTTACCTTCTGTATATTTTCGACGTTTTGCTTGACTTCACCAATTTAGAATACATCTGAAAAAGACATCCTTTAAATTCGCGTGGATAGCGTAAGTAAACACAAACCAACATACGTCAAAAGGTACTCTTTGGTTGCCTATTTAGCGCCGGCATGTCTAACCAGAAATCATCTTTCTTTTCTGGTCCAGTACTATATGTATAGTAGGAAATTTCAATTAATTTGTAGCAAATTCGATTTTTATGGGAAGTAAAATGTTTTCGTTTCGTATCATAGTAATCCAGTGTTCCAATTAATTTCTTTTCCCACCTTAATATTCACCTTTAATAATCGGATTTCACGAAGAGCAATTTTCCGTATTAATGGATCATCTTCTGATTCCACAAATTTCTTAATTGCTACAATTTTTTCAGTTTCTCGATTTCGACATTTGAACACGACTCCGTAACTGCCTTCTCCAAGCTTTCCCAGTCGTTCGTATCGATCCATTGTTCTGGATGAAGCTCTTGTTCCAGATCTGTTAACATTTTTTTTTTTTTTTCATTTACTCTGAACAAAATTTTTTACACGAACATGTCGTTTCTTCTTTTCTTTTTTATTCTCCTCAAAATTAACTGATGGGCGAAATTCCTTGTTTTTACTGATATAATTTTTCTTGTACCCGCTACTGGTAACAACGCCATATTTTGATCGCGTATGTTTATCCTGAAAACAATGGTCCTTTTTTCGAATACCTACCCCCTAATCAATGTCAATAAAAAAAGGTCACGAATACGTACCCTAATGAATTATGACCGAAATCATTACGGGTTTGAAAAACTAAAATTTCGTAGGTAGATAAATATTTGTTACTCCGTGGGTAAAGTTATTTTTGTACCTGTAATAAACGGTACAAACAGAGGTCAAGCAGATATTTTTTGTGTGCGAAATTAACGATCCTGTTTACGTGCATTCACAAATCAGTGTATAAAATTTTCGATTTTGTTACAGACATAAAATTAGTTAACGTCTGCTTTTTTTGTGTAGGTTCCCCAAGAAATTTTTGTCTTTCAAGCTGAAATAACTTCATATGGGAATAGTAATATAAATTCAAGCGGGTAGACGTTATCTTTTCTCTTAAATATAAAATAGGGTGAAAATTTTCAGCATCGACTCATGTTTTACAATTCGTGATCAATATCGCGTTTAGGTTGTGTAGGTATAGGTATTTTATGTTAATTTTTTCCCTGAAATTATTTTGTTTTTCTTAAAGCGGGTACCTTCTCTTCAATCGATCATATTACGAAAAGTATGGATTAAGTGAGTGGAATTAAGTGTACTTTTTTTTCGGACTCACTGAAAATAAACATGTACCCTACCTTACAGTTCATGAATATTCCTTAATACTTACAAAATGTAGGTACTTAAATTAGTTAGAAGGTGAAAATTTTGGTTGGTATTTTTGAAGAAGCGTAGTGGAGAATTGGGTACTTTTTCATTATAATAATCAGGATTGTGAAGTCAATTTTCGACGTTATCCCAGTCTAAGTATCCTATTTATTCGTCCGTTAGTTTCTTCTCCTATTCCTTCAGTCGTTTGATAATCAAGTCGTACCAATAGTACTCACAACATCCCTAAAAAACTACTACCTACCTGTTATATTATTCAGTTGTTCCTTCAATGAACCCTTTCTTTGTTGAGGGATAAGTTTTGTTTACTTATGTGCCCTCTTTAGACCTATATTCAATAAGAAAAAAGAAAAGCAAAACTTCAAAATTATGCGATCGAACTGAAATTAACTATTTCGTACATTATTCTTAATCGCAGCTTTAGTAGGTGTACGTATATAGGTACCTAATGTTTCATCGTATTTCTGGTTCCACGAAATGCATTAAAAATAAATATTGTTCGGCGAATTGGAATTTTGAATTTTCTTTTGATGAAGAGCTTTATTTTGAGAATTTTTTTTTCTTCAAAATTTCCTTTTAAGTTTGAATTTGGGCTAAATCCAACCCAGGCGGCTACCTATTGACCATTAAATTAGTGTTCTACTAGACATGTATGGGTAATATTTAAATCGCTACTTGTAAATTACACACGTTTGCTTATTTCAATTTCTATTTATCTTACTTTAATTATTTCAAGATTATTATGCTTTGGTATTCAATAAATTAGAAACCTTTCACTCGGAAAAACAAATCAAAAAAGTTTAATGAACAAACAATTTTTTTGTTGTTGTGGTTTCACATTTACTTATTGTCCGCAACATCGCAAAAGGTTTTATATAATTTACTGAAATAATGATGGGACGAACGCTAGTCTTTTTTTCCATATAAAAAAAAATAATAATAATAATAATCTTTTTTTATATTTGTTTTACAAAATTTTCCTGTTGCGTGCGACTTACCTACCTACGTTAAAAGTTTTCTTAACCGACTTCTTTTAGTAGTATAGGTAGGTAACGTAGCAACGAAATCACATACTTCCTAACAAAACTAAAATAGCTTGTATAAGATTCGTGAAGAAGTTAAATCACTTATGAGACATTTTTCAGGATCGTTTCTAAATTCAATGAAAAAGAGCATATTCGATTAAACAATATTCCACTCTTCTTTTTCTTTTTTTTTCTCTCTAGTAACTCACAAATATTTGAACACGAAGGGAATTAAAATAATAACGATTTAGCAACCATACTTAGATTAAGTTTTCCTTCCTTTTTTTGGTGTTTTCTTTCCTTTTAAAAATAATAATGTCATTGTGTTAAACTGGTGAGTATACTTACATGCTGTAGAATTCAGTGATCGTCGTATCACTGAAAACAATTACAAGCCTATTTCAGTAGATTCTTTTATGTTTTTCGATCTTACGAAATTTCATCAGACCAAGACAACGGAGGAAACCTTAGTGTCCATTGTTTGATTAAAAGGAGGCAGATTGTGAAAATTTTAATATTTTGTTACTGAACTTTTTTCAGCAGAATTTTTAGGTATACATCGTTACTTTTTGATCAGTTTTTTCCAAAATCTGTAAACACTGGTACGGTTCAGACATAGCTATTTTTTGATGAGTAAACATCTTAGCTCTGGGTAGGGCTACGTAAGACTTACGAGCATCAGACTGTCAAATTGTAACTCTGTCAATTTTAAGTCTTTGAGTCTCGTTAATGTGTTGTGATGTGTGTTGGTGTGCAGTTATGTTCGAGCCACTTATCAATAATAATTGATATCGAACGCATTTCATTTCTGAAACAAACATCTTGTATTTCATTGATGATTACTCAGCTTATATTTAAGTTAGAAAGCTGGGGTTGATGTTGCTGGAAAAAGGATAAAATTTACAAAATTTCCATTTAAATTTCTAATCATCTCTTAGCAATTTGGAAATGAACAAACAAAAAATTCAAATATTGATGTGGCTATTTGGTGTAGGTATCTCTACCTACACAATTACCTTTTTGTGTGTTCAGCAACCTTATCTTTTCTAGGTACTAGTACCTACGTCATTTATAGACACAATGTTGACTATAACTGTGTTCAACGTGGCAAAAGGTTTGATAAAAGAGCCGAACTAAAAATTTTTGGGGGATTGTTCTACTAATGTTGATAGCTACATGTGCTAATGAAAACCAAATGTGACTTAAACATTAGAGGAATAACACCCCAAAAAATTTTTAAGTCTGCTTTTAATCGAAATTTTTGCCATGTCAAACACAGCTTATAGCTTTATGCCCAAGAAAATAGCGAGGCTATATCCACCGCAACACTCACAGTATCAGTAGTGGTGTGAAATATCAATTTTATTAATCGATATTTTTTCTATACCTAATTCTAACTAATAAATGGTTGATACAATGAAAATTCGACAATATATCCATTGTTCCATGATAAAATTATTAAGTTACATACTTAAAAATGCTGGGAAAATTAACCTCAAAATTTTGCTGGTTAAACGTGAGAAATGTAGGGATAAAACTTATCGATACCTCTGGAGAAAATCTTCACACTTCAAGAAGTATATCGATATATATTGATATTTTTTGCATCATTTAGTATCGGTGAGTATGTAAATACACACGTACTCAATGTTGTATTGCATAATCTGTATGCTAGGGCCTTTGGACGTTTGCAGATTATAAGTGTATTTAATGTGCAGAGTACAATTACATGGGTATGAGAATGGTCCGTGAATTTGTTTGTCGACATGGGGCCGAGTCCTAAGAAGAGGGGAATTAGGATAATGTCCCCACAATTGAAAAATTTGCTATTTTTTGGAATATAGAAACCTCTCTCTTTACACTCAATTGTTCCTAAATGGCCGCTTAAACGAGAGAGCTGAAATTAGTATCATAAAAAAAAAGAGAAAACTTTTAAAAACTATTATCACTTAACTTTTTTTATTATCTTCAGCAATTTGAAAATAAATCAACGAATAAAATAAAAATTAAAGGAAAATTTGCCATTTTGGGGATAAAGAAACCTAGGTTTTTTTCACTCTATGATACCTCAGTCATTATTTAAATCAGATAGTTGAAGTTAGTAATACTGGAAAGAAGAGAAAATTTACCGGAATCTACTTCCCATATAATTTTTCAATCAGTCTTGGTGGTTCGAAAATAAACAAAAGAAAAAACACGAATTAATGGAAAATTTGCCACTTTAGTAATTTGCATATTTTCAGATTTATACAACAATCTTCATGCCTATAGCCTCTGCAGCACTCGCTTATTTTTTTTAAATTGGAGTTTCATCGTTGTTTCAAAGAAACAAATAACTTTAGTAAATGTTAAGATAGTTTTTTATTGACTTCAAAATATTTATTGTAAATTAGAATAAATTTGTATAGTTATTTTTGAAAATCTGATATGTCACTTTTTGGCAGTTTTAAGTTAAGTCTTTAGTAGAAGAAATCTCATTCTATAATCTAGCAATAGATTATGACATCTCACTCAGTTCATCATTCTTCATTATCAAATTTGCTTTTGAAAAAACATTATTTGCAGCAGCATTCAAATCTCAGCCAAAAACAGATAAGTAACTTCCAAAATTTGATTTATCACTGTTTTGTCACAAAGTTTCTTCTGACCTAAACATGATGTCAGGTCAGCTGCTAAAACTTGGTATACCAATCTCTCTTCATTTTACAACCATCTCCTCACCTCTTTAAGTTACATCCTGATTAACTGAAACTAGTCCTCTCAGAGCACCATTCCACTACTTCATAATGCAATTTAGTTATTTCCTGAATTCACACTTATAGGTAAACTTTTTTTTGTCTCCTGATAAACGGGAAGAGGTAATTTACCAGTTTTTTGAAAATAACCACAGATTTATTCTTTACTGAAATAATTTCTGCGAAATCTAAGCTTTAATTTTACGTAGCTGCTGATCATCATTTCTCTTATTATTTCTATCTACCTCCCATGTTATAATATTAATTTTTCTTCAGTTTGCAGTTATTAAAATTGACCTCATGGATAGGTTAGGGGTGGGAGTAGTGAAAATCTTCCGTTTCAAGACAAAATAAAACTAATGACACCATTTTCCAATTTGACTTTTTTTTACGTTAGTAGGTAGCTGGTAGGTATTCATATTTGTATACAAACCCTGAGATGCCGCTTCGCGACACTTTAGCTCGTGCCAGCCCTAAATTTTTGCTGGCATATGTGTAATACTGTAAAATTCATTGTTTTGGCGGAAGCAACAAAAAATTTTTTTCAAATATATATATATATGTGGCTGTGTGGGTAGTGGTGCATGCGCATCAAATATGAGGGAATGTATTTGTAAAATAATATTGTGAAATAATTTTGACAAACGAATTAATTTCAGCCTGCTTGAATATATTTGCAAACCCTGAAATGCCGCTTTGCGGTTCTTTGGCTTGAAATGATCTGGTAACACTGATTAATTCGTTATTAGGATAGAAACAACGAAACATTTGTAGTTGGCACATGCGCCTTACATTTTGTCTGAATAATTATCGTTTAATTTTGTCTTTAAAAATGGGGTTTTACGTTTATTATAATGATATATTGATACAGCCTAAATTTTGGGTTTATGATTTCGTGAAAACTACGAAAGGGATAGGGGCTAAAATTTTCATAAAAAGTAATGCTTGTACAGTGTGTCAAACGAATCAAGTACCAAAGTTCAATGGTAGGTAGAAGTTTGGTACCTATTCATTAAGTAGTTTCGTAGAAAACTGGAAAAGAATTTTGGTTCACGGTTTTGAGAAAACTACCGGCTGAAATTTTCATGATAGATTGTCATTATGGGAGTGTAAGTATGATAAAAGTTGAAGTATCTTTTTCTTTTTTACGACGCTGGGGGTTACGAGCGTTTTTTGCATTGCATTAATTTAGGTTTTATTTATTTAAGTTTTTTTTTTTTTTAAATATTGGCGATGAAAATTGGCAAACTGGGTTTTCTAGTGTAGTATCACTGTACTAGAGTTTTTTTAAAATTAATATTGCTTTTGTACCTATAAAATTCTGACGATTTATTGAGGAGTGGCTTGTGACAACATTAACTTAACCAACAAACTCCTTCGTCTTCTGGTTAATGTATTGACGTGTGAGGATTGGTTGTTAGAGGTTAATTGCAAGACAGTTTATAAGTGTTAACAAGGACTCGAGAATTACTTATACCTATATATAAATAGGTACTGATCAGACCAGTCTTTAAGTGCCATATAGATCAGTGCTTGGCTGGTATCATTAAAATAAATAAATAATTTCGGGAAATAACAATCTACGAATGGCTTCTCTGTTGTTGCCCCAAAAGATGTGTTGTTTTATTTTTCAAGTTGTGTTGTTTAATCAGAGTAAGATTATTAGAAAACGATAACTTTGTTAAATTGCAACCAAGGAGACTAGTGTAGAAACTTATAATAATTTTTTTCACATCTGTTTTATATGCAAGACAGGAGACATAACAAGAACAACTAAATGTAAAAAAACTTCTGAATTGAGACAGGAGTTGGAAGAAGCTTTATATTTTAAACTAGCGTGGGAAAAGTGGGCTATGCCCCCTCTCTACCCGTTCCTGTTACAAATCTTGTATACCAAAATCATATACATAATGCGTGTAATAGGTGGCGAAATATTACGCGGAAAACACTTTGTATGTATAATATATGTATATACCTATACATAGTAAAACGCAGAGCGCCCAGTTTTGTTCTTGTATTTTCTCGTACTGTTATCTCGTGATTAATTCGTTTTAGGTGAATTCTGATGGTGGAAACGAATTTTTCGTTAAAAAGTAGAGGGGGTCGTCGCTGGAAACTTTTTACTGCCATCATTAGTTTTTGAAATAAATGACAAATTAATTTGCAGTTTTTTCATGGCCGATTTGTGAAAAACTAATGGCGATAAAAAAATTAATTTTGTTAGAGAACTCGGGCAAATTTTCTTCTCTTTTCAATAGTATAAATTTCAGTTTTGTAGCTTAAATAGTAGCTGAAAAATCGTGAGGTGAGAGAAGAGCAACTTTTTTCAAAATTAAAACGTTGTGAGTGTTGTAAAAAACGCATATAAATATACAAAAAGTGGGATTGAATTTTATAATTATAGATTTTTATATCCCGTTTGCAAGCAAAGTGCGGATAAAAAGTTTTGTGGAGATGAATTTAAATTTTCCCGCTATGAAAAAGGAGATAATTTTTCATCAGTGAGTTTTCGATATGTTGCTTAGAAATTATGGATCATAATAAGAGGGTCTTTTCGGGTTTGGAGTTTCTTTGAGGCCAAAAACAGTCACTAAAAATGGGACATCTTCGTTCATGTCTTCGTCGATTTGTTCTATGAATCTAAAGCTGTCGAAAAACTGTTGTGAATCTATCTTACATTTTCATTATAATGATACGAGTATAGAGACGGGAAGATAATCGAAAAAAAAGAAAAACATTATGTGACGCTACAATGGCATTTAAGAAAAAAAGTTTCAGACTAATTTACGAAGTTAGGGTGTTTTACGATCGACATAAGTAATCTGTCGAAAGATTATTAGAAATACACGTCTTATAACTTATGGTTAAAATCAAGGTCCTTAGAAAAAAAAAAAAAAAAAGAAGCTTTTTTTAAAAAATTTATAACCTTTGAAAGGCGAAAAAGAATGAAACGACAGTTATTTATTCCTTATTCCTTTTTTCCTTGCTGAAAATATTGCTTTTTTTCAAACAAAAAAGTCGGTTATGTAGCTACCTATTTGTATACGTGTTGAGAAAATGTGGTGAGAAAAAACTTTTGAAACAAAGCCCTTCCACTTATTTGAAGTTTGTATGAAAGACTCGCCACAATTTAGGTTTCTTGGTGGTATTAAAAACTTTCTGAATCTGCCGAAAATTGTTTCAATTTTTTTTTTATTCCCAACGAAAAAAAAAATGAACCCTATTTCATTTATCGATTTAGTTGTGAAAAACAGCCTGAAACATAGTCGATTATACT
The DNA here is from genome assembly GCA_011428145.1 of Ericerus pela. Lineage (NCBI taxonomy): Eukaryota > Metazoa > Arthropoda > Insecta > Hemiptera > Coccidae > Ericerus > Ericerus pela. The sequence goes on along the minus strand of WOFM01000567.1, from coordinate 447,534 downwards.
TGTTAGAATAAAATTCAACCTTGACCGTGAAATCAAAGACTATAACATTCGTGATAGGTTGATGGATTTTCAGGTGAATTAAAACATGTTTTTCCTCTCTGATTTCCAATCCAGAAGGAAAAATACGTTTTAAAGCATTGATTGAAGGAACCAGTACGATGAATTAAATGCGTATCTACCTACCTATTGAAAAATTAATTTCATAATGTAAAAGGTAATTGTAAAAGTGCAGTTATTGATGCACGATACTTTCGGAAAATATTGTTTTCGTACTTAAATCTACATATTTCATGTAGTCTACACTTAGTATTTCATCACAACAATGTTTTAGCTGTGATTGATTTATTTTCCATCACCTCCAGATATCCGTCAAATTACAGCTAACTTGTGGCCACAAAGTTTGTACTAAACCGAAGATTCGTTTCGAGAATGGAGGGCTTCAAGGTTAAAATGATAGAAATAAAAGAAGAAAAAGCTCAGTTTTTGAGTAAAATTTTTATGATACTGTAATCTTATCGTGATTTATTATAGAGCTTGTGAATATTTAAACACGACATCACCCATTGGCTACCATATTATAGTGCCCAAGCAGCTTTAAAATTACCTATAGCAAATATTTATTTTTTTCTTTTCTCAATCTACAGTTTGTGAGATGGTTTAGAGGATAAAACTCAAATGTGGGATAAAGGTCTTTTTTCTTTTTTATATTTTGCATTTTCGTCAATCCACTCGGAGTTGATTTTTAGCTATCATTTTAAGGAGATATATGAACAAGTGGCGAATAACTATTTTGAAAAGGAAAATATTAAATGCCAAGGTTTTATTTCTGGAATATGTTTAGATTGATTCTACAAGTATGTGGCGAAACCAGAAACGCCATTTCATGTTTCCTCGTAGAGGGGGTAAAATGTGCGACAGTTTTTAGTTATTTTGATTTTTCTCTGAAAGAAAAGTAGAGTTTCGTAGAAAATAAAGCAGTAAAAAAATATTTCTCTTAACATTTTCTACAAAAGTTTTTATATCACCTAAGCATAAAATCCAATTATTAGGATGTTATGGGCCCGTGAAAGGTACGCTTTTTTGTATTGTATAAAGACATTTGTGAACAAACTGGAGGGCGTATATCTTTACGGATAGGAGCGAAATTTAGTATTTATATTCTTTGAATCCATATCATCGTTAAGTTTAAAGAAGGACCAAATCCGTCGATTAGTTTTCGAATTAGGCTACGGCTTTTTGAAGTTTTTATTATTGTACAATATACCCATTCTTAAAATCTAAGTATAAGTATATTCAAATAGTACTACAAAATGCGTAGCTTATGAATTCTATTAGCGTCCTAATGGTGGGATTTTATGCTTACGTGATGGAAACAGTTTTTGTTGAAAATTTTATGTAAAATATTTTGTACTGAACAATTTTTTGCATAAAATTCAAATTTGTTCAGAGAAAAATTAAAAAACTGAAAAATGTTACCCATTTTACCTTCACTGGGGAGAAGACAGAGGTATGAGGGTGTTGTACAATTTCACCATATACCTGCGGGACAAATCCAAACATATTCCAGCAATAAAACCTTGGCATCTAAGTTTTTCCGTTCCACCATCAGTTTTACACCTAACTCTCCATGACTACTAGGTACCATACATTAAATGACATTAACAGAAATGAAATGTGAGTTTAGTTGTCCAAAACTGGGATAATGAATTAAAGTAATTCAATATTAGTTGTATTCGATTCTGGACAAGTTATTTTAAAAGTTAGTTCTCTGTTTCACTGCGGTCTTTGTTCTATGTCAGTTTTTTTACGTTAGAAAAACTCGGAAATTGATGCGATACCTCAAGTGAAACAATTTAAAGAACTATTCTGATAAAAAGAAAATGGTGAGCATGTGATAGAAATACGATCAAATTTTCAGAAGAGAACTTCTCATCAGAACTTATTCACCTAATCTGGTCAGAAAATTCAGCACTCTTTGAGAAAAAAAAAATTTTCTCTGAGTCCTACCCAGGAAAATCGAAAATTCTCTTCAGAGAGCTAGTGCTTCACTTTTTTCCTTATTGAACAAACCTATAGTCGAACAATGTTTGTGCGTGGATATGCCTGAAGAACGATTGAAGTTGACATTTATTTATTTTCGTAGAAATATTAATATTAAGATTGTGGTCCCAGGAAAAATAGTTTAATGTTGAAACAAATACAAGTGAAAAGATTTTCTGAAAATTTTGTCACAAAACAAGAGCAAATGAGGAAAGCAGAAACTATTTTTTCAGACATATTAAATTAAGTCGACTAAATGGAGGACATAAAATTAAAGATATAATTTTTATAGAATTCAATACGAAATTAGAACTTCCGTATTCAAACTTCCTTTTTGTGTGTTTTTATTTCACGAAGGAACCTGCGAAAGATGAGTGAAGTTCTCTTAAAATTGACATAATTTTTTCTTCGAATCTCTTACCAGTTTCTATATGTCAGATTTACCTCAAAATTTCAACTTCTTTATTAGATACCCAATTAAGATGATTTTATTTTCCAACAATATTTCAATTGGCAGTAATAAAAAACCAAACAGGCATAATGACTTTGATATTTTGCCCAAAACACGTGGATTATATACTTCTTCGTTATAAGTAGCCTAAGTACAACCATTAAAATTAAATCACTATCACAGAAAATTGTCAAAAATGTTTCAAGGTTATTTGAAATAAGAATATAAAACATATTTTTAAACCAAATTAACTTTATTCATCTGAGTATCCCAGTTTCTTCTCACTCGCCTACTCCTCAAATCGACGAATTCTTAAAATCTTCCATTCAGTTGTCATCATCCTATCGTAATGTTCCTCTATTTTACCGTTCACCGACAGTTGAAGAAAAAATTCGAATCCCATACAATTTTATTAGAAGGCGTCAAGGTTTTGCTAAATTTCATTTTTATCTCACTCGACTTCCATTCTATCGTCCTTTTAACATCCAGCTGCATTTTGGAATTTGCATTTAAAATTTAAATATTTGTATCACTCCAAACTCAAAAAATCTAACGAGGACATTCGAATTTTGCTCATTATAACAAATTTTTCTTCCCGAAACTCTTATCGACATCGATAACATTACCTACAATAATTACAATAATTTAATAATTTACAATAAATAACTTACCTTCTAGGTAAAAGGGGCACGTTGTTCCCAAATAACCACATACGTCTTTCGTTTAGCCATTTCTCCATGTAGAGTTACGTACCTATATATGTATGTATATATGTATAGATATATGCACGATAATAACTATGGTAACTTCGTTTTCAGTAGTGTTTTTTGCGTTGTTGTTGTTTTTTTTTTTTTTTTGATTTTTTTGCCCTCTTAATACGGTCTATATACTAAGTTCAATCAATATTGACGTCCACTTATATGTACTACACAAACGGAATGATTCTACTTCAGCGCCTTTATTCGCGCTAACTGAAAATTCCTTTGCGTTTGCGTATAAGATTTTTTCCATCCAACAAGAAAACGGATAAACAACGACAAATTGTTAATTATTCATTCGCACGATGAAAAGTGTTAATATTCTTCGGTGATATTCAACTGGTGTTTCGTCACTGTATTGAACCGTCTTTGAAGGGATGTTTTCGCGTTTCCTTTTCTGCGCTTCCTTATAAATTATTTATAAACACCGAATTTAAAATTTTTCACCGATACTCAAATATCTCCTTCTTTTCTGCGTGTTAATAAATTGTAAAATTTTAATGATGTATTTTTATGTTTGAAGTATGTTTAGAGCAAATGACGAGTTATTTTCGAAACAGGCTTCAGTAAATTTTAGCAGTTTTTCAGGAAAGAAAAAGAATTAGGTCGGTACCTACGTCTTATAGTTGTTAATAACGCCGTTGTTTATTACAGGTAAATCAGTTTTTTCCATCGCGTAAAATCAATCGTTATTTACAAAAACTACTTTATTTGAGTCAGTTTAAAAAGAATCATTCGTGTGGAGGAACAGAATTGAAAAAAAAAAAAATTGACGTAAGTTCATAGGAAAAATTTAAAACTTTTGTGTTGTTACTTTTATTATATCTCATGTAGTACACCTTCGTGACTGTCAATATTTCGAAGTGACGGATGGTTGTTCAACGATAGCCTATTCTCCTTATTTCATAATTATTCTCCCCTCCTCACATCAAATCGGCTTTTTCCTATTATTCTACCGAAAAATCAAACAAAAACATTCTAGGGCAACAATACCAGAAATTCTTCGATAGAAAACCAGTTCGCCAATTTTCATCAATTATTCAAAAAACGAATTCCAAATTAATAATGTTGAAAAAATTTCTATATACTATCGATATTTAGGGTAAACCAGTCATCTTTGGCCAACTTAAAAAATTTTCCAACTTTGAAATTCATTAAAAAATAGAAAATGAACGAGTCGAGCGTTAGTCAAATTATTTTTTTATAGTATAAGTATCCTAAATATGAAAGATAATGTTCTTTTTTACAGTCGATTCTTATACGATTTTATAAAAAAACATATATTGATGAAAATATCAAAAATACCCTTTTTTTGGCCACCTCAAAGAAATCTACATTTTAAAAGCCAAAATAGAGGCATAAACCTAATCAAAATACAAAGTAGTCCTACACATGATCAAGCAAGAAGCACTAACATTCAATATTAGAAATTTAAAAAATTTCTCAAAATTAAGTCTAAATTCAGAAAAAACTTTCATAAAATGTTATGACCAAGATGGTGAATCCACTATTAACATTTTTGGCTCGTAGGTAGCCCAAGATGGGAATTCTTGGTAATTATCTTTCCAAACTTGGCCACCCCCATTAAATTAGTACAATTAGAAAATTTTTTCATCATTTTAATGATATTCGAACATATAAAAGTATGAACTTTTGATATAATCTCTTACCTTATCAAATATTCTTAACTATCAGCTTTAAAACATATTTCAATTAAGTCCAGGGCTTACTCATTTTTTTAACAAAAACATAAACTAGGAAACACCATACATAAACTTTTTTATGATTTGTAGTTGGAAAAATATAACTGTAGACATATGTTTTTATTAATCCTACATGATTAGGCTTCGCATGAGAATTTTTCAATATTTTTCATTCTCATTATTCCTTAGTTCTAAGCGTTTTTATGCAGATGTGGCCAAATATTAAGGGTGGCCATAAATGGCGAGTTTACCCAATCAGTACATGACAAACACATCAATTTATTGATATTTTGTTGCTCAGGTGAAATAATCACGAAAATCTATCAATTGTATTCGATATCTTTAACAAAAGTATCAATCTATCGATGTTTTATTGCTAAAAACCGATTTTCCAGGAATTTTTTGTTTTCTTGTTTTCTCGGAAACTCCTGAACCAATAAGCGTCAAATTTCTATCAGACCTGGTCCTATTCAAGGAACATCTTTCGTGAAAATTTTAGCCTTATTTCTTTTTTAATTTTTTCAAAACCATAAAGGAAAAGAGGATAATCCATCGTAAAAATTTCACTCCGATCCCTTTCGTCGTTTTATCTTTTTCAGAAATTTTTTATTTTCCAGTTTTCTCAAAAACTATTTAACTGTTAGGCACTAAACTTCTTTCGGATTTATTTTAATCGTTGACTATACATGTAGTACTAGACCAGTAAAGAAAGATGATTTCTGGTTAGACATGTCGGCGCTAAATAGGCAACCAGAGCGTACCTTTTGATGTACCTATTTTGCTTTGTGTTTATGTGCGCTATCCTTGTAAATTTTGGGGGTGTCTTTATCGGATGTATTCTAAATTGGTGAACTCAAGCAAAATGTCAAAAATACATAGAAGGTATGCTAGAGTTGCCTAATTGTTTCCCGGCATGTCTTGACATTAAAAAGTACATTGATCTTATGGTGCTTTACTGTTTCAGTTCTATACAGTTAAATCTTCCCATATGTAAAATATTTTTCGTAAAAATATCAGCTCTGTCCGTTTTTCAATTTTTTCAAAACTGAGAAAAAAAAATTTTAGGCGATATATACTTACATACTACATACATGTTACATATCTACGTATTATATACGCAAAAAAATTATGTCAAAATGGAAAAATGCTATCAATCATTTTCTTTTCTCATGAAACACATAATTTTTGTCATCGCCACCCCTTTTTGAAGTCAATTTTAATACCCTATTTACAAGCAAACTGGGTAAAAATTAATTAACTGAATTGCGGTATGTATAACTCTAATTTAGATATGTTTTGTAAAGTTGAAACTAAGTAATTCACCAAAAATGAAAAAATGGATGCAACAACTCAGTAAATTACACAATCATTAAAACACACCGTTAAAAGTAAGCGTAAAATATTGAAATATTCGATAATTAAAACTTTGTTACGTGAGACTAGTATATAATAGATGGTATCGGTTACAGAAGCCATCAGCTAAATAATTGAACATTTGATACACAGATAAAATTACTACAGAAAAATGTACATGTCACAAAATATGTAAGTCACAGAGCAAAACGAGCTGATTTGAATTGGATTATTTATCATGTTTAGTAATAGGTTAATGACATTTGTGCGGGTCACTAGAGCGTACGTATCTATACCTACCATACTATACAGAAAACCGAAAAATTTCAAAAATGGATTTAAACCCATCTGGAAAGTGGTTTTTCTAATGTGTCGACATAAAATTTTAAATCTTATCCATTTTGACTTTCATGAACTGTGTTGATGCTTAAGAGCCGCCGGATGTTGAAAAGAGGGATGGCTGGAGCATATTCTACCGCTGAAAATAATTCAATGTAAATATTTAATGTTAATCTCTTGATATAGGTATTTTCTTCATTGTGGTTTGCATATTAATTGAGAAAGTTGGTGAAGACTTGTCTAATATTGTATTATCTTATCTATCTTATAATATTATGATATCGATAAATAGATAACTAATTTTTATTAAATAAGTTCTAATAGCTTGGTTTTTTTATGAAAAAAGAAGAACGGAACTCATTCGACCCCAAAAAATTGTGTTAATTGTGGCAGTTTTTAACCATAGTTTTTTCTATTGTGATTTCAAACAGTCTAGCTTAGCTTCAACTAAAGCTGAACTAATGTTTCGCCCTTTTTCAGCTAAAATTTTTTTTATTTTGTGCTTTTTCCCCATAATTAGTGTATTTACTGTATAGGTCCATAAGTTTTTAAAAATATTGGGTTAAAATTTTATATTCTACATGTGCATTTGACGTCCTCTGTGCCTCATTATAACCCGATATAAAGACGTTTTCTCAACTATCGTTCTATGTTTTATTCTAACTCAAGAATAATTATGTGTGGGTTAATAGTTTACTAAAACAAAGTCGTATCTGAAAAATGTTCAGAAAAAGTGCATCTGATGAAAATTGAAATTCTGTTCTGACATAAATGTTAAATTATCTCTACTTAACTAATAATTTTTGAGCAGCATTGATAAAAATAAAAACAAAAGATAAAACCGGTTTTTTAAAAAAAAAGAAATCTTCTAAAATTTCGAATGCTTCAGCACTTCTTATAAAAATGGACTGTAGTTATTGAGATACCTAGTCTATATTCAATAAATTCTGTTTTCAAAAATCCCTTAGCTGCTATCGAAATTACTTCTTATTGAAGTTTGGTACCTTAAAACATCTCTTCAAATTACTGATTCCTTTTGGTAAGGTACAGAATTTCACCTCCAGTATCAAGAGATTTTAATTCACTATTAGAAAATAAGATAACAGCGACATGTTCAGGGAACCACAAAATTATTTTAAAACAAAAAAGACGATTAAAATTTATTTACAGACAATAATTATACACTCGTGTTTTGATTTTCGATTTCAGCAACTGCTGGTGTACCTATACCGATAGTAAGTATGGGTAAGGTATCTTTCGAAATTAATTCACTCATTTTCCTCAGTCGTTTGAGAAACCTCTAAATCTTTTTCACCGTCGGAAGTTGATCTCTCCTCATTATTTGCTCCCTTTATGGTGAAAGTGACATAGTATCTCTTATTCTTATCTAGTTTCTCCGTTGGTAGGGCTATAATTTGCTTTTCCGTTCCGTGTATCAGTTCCAATGTGACTGGTTTTGAAGGATCGACATTTTTCAGTGATTTTGCTACGTCAGTAGGATTCTTACGCTGCACTTGCTTTACATCGATTCGAGGAAGAAAACAGCGATAATTCTCCGTAGTTTTTGGTAACTTATGATGATCAAGTTTTGCAACTGTCAAACAAAAAACGTGTACAACTTTGTTAAATCAAAATTAAATAAAAAAATAAAATTGACTACAATATTGGTGTTTTGAATATGGTGGTAAATACCCACTTGGAATTTATTCAGTATTGAATAAAAAATTTAAGTATGAATTTTTAATTTTAAATTAGTTAGCCTTTCTCATTTTCCGACTAAAATCAGTGTAAATAATATTCTTACAAGATTTTCCTCTTGTACATGTAGGTAACTAACAACTAACAACCAATTTATATCACTGCTACCTACTTTAAAAAAGTATAGACCTAACGATTTTCACTTCCTTCCTAAAGCAAAAGTCTCGGTCCTAGTCTTCGTCTAGATCTTGTTTTTGCGTGGTTAGTCTTAATATTTACTATCATGAATGACCAAATTTAATCAATATATATTGTTAATTATTTGAGTAGTAAGATTACGAATATTTTATAGTTTGTTCATATTTTTATGTTTTCGATTGATCTTGACCCCACACAGTCAAATCTTAATCCTAGTCGTGGATTAGTGTAGTCATTCGTGGCTCTGGTCTTGCAAAAATTGCTAAACCAAGTGCAGTTTTACTTATCACTACTTCCTTATTCGCGATTACATATCACAAGTTCTATAGTAAAGAAAAATATCTATATCTATGTGATTTATAACATACTTTTTTTCTAATATCCAAAGGGTATAAATTACTGTTTGAATTGATTTATAATTTGTAGTAATGACTAAGATGATTTCAATCTCATCGTATTATTCGTAATTGTCATAATTTATTCTCTATGTGAGGTACTATGAACCGCTTCATAAATCGTCTCAACTGCTGCATAATATATGCTGCTTAGAAACCACTGACACTCCTTCCTTCCTCTCCTCTCCCCTCTCTCTATTTTAAACAAGATTGGTTTCTTATTAGAATTTTTAAATAAAGTTTCTTCCACTAATTTTTATGTGATTGTATCATGTTCTGAAGCATGGAGTCCTTAAAAAGCGTACCTACTCAATAAAACAGTTTTTATTTTGATAAAAGTACAATTTTTCTAAATAGTTACCTAATTTAAAAGTTTTTTTTTTAACATTCCCGTTTCAATTTTATTCTTGACAATATAAGCATAATTTATTAATTAAAAATAACCAAAATTTATCGGTAAAAAGTTGCGCCAAAACACTGTCTTGATTGTCTGCACTAAAACTTCATTTCGATGTTTGAATGTTCTCCATTTAACTCGTCTAAAGTTCATTTAGGCTTCTACAAGATCAGTGTCTTTAAGAAAATGATAAAATACCCATTTAAATCCATCTCCTGTGTTTTCGTGTTTCTTTGGGATATTTAGAAAATATAATGACTCTTCAAAAAATTCTTCAATTTCTTGATTTGGCGAAATAAATAAGTATTTTAGTTTGACAAAAGGCCTTGTAGCATTTTTCAGATGGTTCGATTTAGATTTTCAAGCCTTGTTCCAACGCAAAAATTCGCTAGAAAATCGGGTAACAAACGTTTTCATCTAGATCTGTGCTTGGTTGACCTAAGGTTACCGTTTTGAACCAAAACTCACTCAAAATGAAATTATTAGTTTAAAGTTTCCTAAGTTGATTATGCTGACCTTCAAATACAAAAAATTGTACTCCATTTTCAATAAATTTAGTCCTACTCATTTGTCCAAAACGAAAATGAATCTATCTTTGTACTTACTGTAAGCTGCGCAAGGAATTCCAGTGTATGCGTGAGTAGCATGGATACAGCGGTGGGTCCCATGAGTACAAAATAATGGGTTATCAGGTACATTTTCCAATAACGTTTTACCCGCCCGTGTCCTTTTCAGAGCCTTCGTTAACTTTTCAAAATCATCAGAGGATTTTATTCTGGGTATGTCTTTCCTGTTCGCTGATTGTAAAATTCGTAACTGTTCTATAATTCAAAAAAATAAAATTAGATAACTTATTAACAGTTTTATCGTTTCTGATTTTCTATTTTGTTTTAATATTTGTTGATCGTGTTAATCCTTGCAGCCTCACCGTATAAGTATCTTTCAAAATGTCGAAAGGAGTAAATTCCGTCGTAAGGACGTAATCCAACTATTAGGCCAGCTTTTTGATAATCGTCTACCAGTCTTTTCACCAACACTTGTTCATTTGATTTACCAGTTCGAATTTGAAGTCTTTTCAGTTCTAGTAAAGTGTGAAAAACTTTTCTCTCCAAATGATACCTGAAATTCAATTTAGGTTCGTATATAAACGTGATAAAATAATTCAGTATACATTCAGAATAACTCGTGGCTACTTTTAACATTTTGTTTCCAAGTGATAACTGTACTTGATTTAATGTTCAAAAAATATAATTTAATCCTTAATTTATGTGAACGTTAAATTTGTTAGGGCCACTTACATAAAGCTCGGTTGAACTTCAATCACCAATTGAGCCACAGTTTCCTCAATAAATTTTAGACTAAACTGGTTGAACTGGTGACTTGAGTTCTACGTAAATGGCCCTAAATAGCCTAAACCTTAATCAACGGTATAAGAAAATATGATTTTATTTAAAACTTACTTCCTTAAACTATTTTGAACAGCTTGCGTTACTGATGACACATTAATGTTGGGATCATTTTCTTTCTGTTTTTCCGCTTGATATCTATGTGTTGCTCTTGGAATTCGACTTTTCATCTTGTTTGATACATCTAGAAAGAAATTTTTGTAGTTTTTCAGATTATAAAGATTGAATAGTATGGTGTGATATTATTAGAGTTTATATAGTCATATTATTTGTTGTAAGCTTACCTTTATCTGGGGATGGAAAGAAAATATTCAGTATCAGAAACTCTACAATTAGTAATGGTTAACGAGTATTGCTTTCAATTGCACAGTAATGAATACCTACTTGGCTTAGGCTACTCAACAGTGACTGATCAAGCCATAACATAGGGAACTTGTCTAAAATTTTTCATCTTTTTCTTGTTTCAACGAAAGGAAGACTGACGAAAAGGATCTTTACTTCGAAGTGGGAAAAATAAATCCAAATTTTTGACTTTACCATTTCAAATTTATAGCTTAGGCTAATCAGTTGAGCTTTCTCAAACTGAGCGAACCCATGTAACTATTTTCAATGAATTTTTTCCAAGCGTGCAAAAGAAAATCACTGTATGGTACGTACGATAAAATAATGAATTTTTAAAAGGCTTCAATGATGAAAGAAAAATTTTACATACCTTTTTCTTTTTTCTTTGCCTAATTAAACCTTAACTATTGGTAGCTGTACCTAATCTTCGAAATAATGAAAATTAATTCACCATAAATAGAATCATACCTTCAAACGTTGAGGAGCAGTGCCTTGGAGAAGGTTCGAATCCTGAATCATCATGCACCGTCAGTCTTGAGGATTGTGTTTCATTATTACCCTCATCGGATAGTATTTCGAAGCTACTCCTTGACCTTCGCTGCTTTTTCAGTAAATTTTTATCTTTTTTACGATTTGCACTTCTCGTTCTATGCGTTGAATGTTCACTTTTCGTTCTCGAATCTTTTTTGCGTTTAATCTCAATGGTTTCATCGTCGTCTAGGATCACACATATTAGACCTTTGTCTTTTGTAAAATTCTCTTCCAGCTGTTCGTCTTTTATTTTTTCCAAATTTTGTATTGTTTGCTGCAGACGATTTGTTTCACGGATCTTATCTTCAATTTTTTCTTCCATATTATCCTTGTTATCCATTTTACTTTTCTCTTGATGATTAATTTCGTAATCAATTCCGTCATGTGTGGAAACAACTTCATCTTCAAGAGTGACCATATTTTGTTTTGATTTTTCTTCTGCTTTTACCTGACTCTCATTAGATTTTGGAGTTTTTTGATCTTGACTGCTGCTTTCTACAAAAGCATCTTCATTATTTTTTTGTTCGTCTTCTTGCTCGACAGTAATCGTTTCTATCTCTTTAATCTTTGTCTCCTCATAACCTGTTTCTTTTTGGCATTGAACATCTGTTTTTTCTGCTTCTGGTTCCTCATTTTTTGATTCCACATTAGTACCTTGTTCACCAAAAGCTGCAAAATTTTCTCTTGCTGTTTTCTCACCTGGCAAATTACTCGCAATGAAAGGCTGCTCACCAAAAGGATCAGTGGAGTTTGTGAACATTTCTTCTCGAACCATATTGAGGGTACTCGCTTTTTTTTCTGGAGTTACATAGGCAGTATTTTTGGCAACAACATCATTCATGTTCGAAGGAAATTCTAATTTTGAAACTGATGATACAGTACTTCGTTTTTGTTTCACATTTCCTCTCCCATCCTCTGTGAAAACGTCTGTATCTATTACATCCGTGTCCAGTTTTTGATATTGAATTTCTTGGTAACCATTTTCGCTGCTTTCACTCGGTTTGGGTTCTTTGGATTCCTTGAGTTCTTTGGGTTCCTTAAGTTCTTTAGGTTGTTTGGTTTCATTGCTTTCTTTTTCATCCTCGCGATGGACTACCGCTATTACTTGTTGGTGAATTACTGCCCCCTGATTTTGATCAGTTTTAGACGTTAATTCAGAAGATTTTTTAAGAACTAGGTCATCGTCGCTATTTTGTTGGAACGTCACTTTTATTCTATTTTCATTGTATTGCCTGCTGCTGTGCTCTTGATGGTCAAACTCTTCGTCGCTGCATCGACATTTACTTCTGCTTCTCGATCTTGAATGCTGTCTGGAACGGTAGATGTGATTTTTGGATTGCTTACTATTACGACGGTCAACACTGCGCAATTGTCGACGCCTTCTTCGACCCCTTATTCTTCGTTCAGTATCGCTCGAATAGTCACTACCATCGCTACTTGTGTAGCTATTACTACTTACACTGTATTCGTCAACCATTCGATCATGTTTGCGTGACATTGTTCTTGGGCGACGATCCATTTCCACATCATTTTTTTTTTTATGCTTACGATATCGTCCTCTGTCATCCGCACATGCTTCTTCAATTTTTCTGGATGTTACGTCAGCTCTAATACGAACCTGTAAAATTCAATTGATTAGCCTATAATCCTATCCGTAAGCTTATCTTCAAATTTCATTCAGTTTTAAAACATGAAAAATACTGAGCTGGAAAACAATGTTAAAAAATTGTTATAGGTATAGATACTTCTCTTACATGAACTTTTCTACTTCTAGAGGACTGGTAACCTGATGGACTGGTATCTAAAGACCTTGAACCTCTGGCTTGAAAAGGCGTTTCCAATTTACCCTCTGGTGATCCTTGGTAATCAGAGTGAATTTCTACCCTGCAACACGAATATCCTACATCAAATATAAGTTATCGATGATTTCAATAAAATATTTACATATGGTACTAAAAAATTTGGGGAAAATTCAAATTAATAGAATGAGTTCAGTTCCCACTCTGCTCCATTTAAAAACGATGCAACTTGTTGAAAATTTTAATCAAACTTTTGAAATAAATTGTAGCAGGTTACATTTTTTCTATCACAAGAGAGGATTGTATTCCAATTCATTTTTGAGAAATCCAAGAGATCCGCCTCTGGCTACTGTTTCTGTTCTTCATTATAGATACTATCAGTCAAATTAGTTTATTTCCATTACGATGTAGCTGTAGGAGAAGATTATGAAGTGACTGAAGAATAATGTTCTACAATATATGTATGGCTATAGAAAATGTAACATGGACAGTTTGACTTAAAGTATTGAGCAGGTGTAAAATATGAGATGATTTTGTAGGTATCACTTTATTATTACCGACCAAATACCCCCAAATATTATTTTTCACTATCCATTTTACTTCGAATTTATTTAGCTTAAGATACAGTTTCAATTCATATTGCAAAATTATCAACTTTTAATCATGCACGTATTTCAGTTAATATTATCCCAACTGAACACGTGTTCAACCATTTCTCCTTTTGATGTTCAATTAAAATTTAAGTTACTCGCAAGCATAGAGCTGGATCAATGTGTACATAAAAACAAATTTGTCAAATAATAAATTGAATACAGCATAGATATTTGCGCACTTGTGAGGTCCTCGTAAAGCTGCCGAATAGCTGCTCAATTTAGTAGCCGGAACACCTCCATGTAACTGGAGGTATTTGGCGCATCCACGATTACCTTTATGTAAAGCTGCATCTAACGGTGTCATTAAATCACCTTTACTCGTTCTCATAATTGGATTAACCAATGACTGGAAGTCCAAGAGTATCTATAAGCATAAAACTATATTAATGAGATTATTTTTTTTTGAAGAAAATTTTATTATTTTTTAATGCAAAATAACTACCTAGTTCTTTCTACGAAAATCACTAACCAGTCAACGTTTAGGTATGTAAAGAATTTTTTATTGGTTGTCCCAATAAATCATACTTAAATACAAACTTTTATACAGGTACCTAGTAATGCTGTATGTTCAAAAATTCGAAATATACGTTGACTATATCTATATCAAATAGGTATGTTTGTTTACGATATTTGGTGAGAGATAAAACATGTTTGTTATACCTATGTTAACTTTGGCCATATTCCAGAAAAAAATCAATGAACCTTCGTAAATACAAAACCTTCATGAGATAAAAAACAGATTCGCTTTAATTCTAAGTATCAAATAAACCCAAATACTTTAACAGTCGAATAATTTTCCCCTAGTTAATTGATTTGCTTATCTTAACTTTACCTTCAAGTTATTTTATTACTACTAAGTTACTCAAATTCTCATAAAAACAAACTCTACTGTTCTAATTTATTCCAATTTGTCAAGATACAAGTAATTTACCTTTCTCCTTCTTTAACTCTAGTTGACATTTCATGCAACAGTTTGCCTTTCCGATTAATGCGGTTGCCTATTGAGTAGAACATGATTCAAGCATCCTCATCCCGTGAAAACTATTACAAAAAGTGTATCAAAATTTATCCCAAAAATTCGTCGCAAAGGGAGTAGGGCTCCTTCCCTGCTTCTTTATCGTATCTTAGATTTGGTGCTTTGCACCTCAAAGAGAGGAAGGTATTTTATACCTCACTCACTGCCGAAGACTTCTCCTCGCCCCTCTATGAAATTGACCTTTCACATCTTGCTAGAAGCCAAAGAAATTCCACTCTTCCCGACTCAACACCTTACGTTCCCGAGTGCATGAACTGAGTGAAGTCAAAAACGTGTTCCACCCTTGACATATTTTCATTCGAAATTAGTGCAAATAGCCACAATCGAAAGGTCCAGTGGGCAAAGATCCTAGGGTGAATCAAGTTGATGTATTCCCTTGAGGAAGTAGGAGGGTTGAGTGGGAAATCTCAGTAAAAAGTCAAGGGTGTTCATGAGGGCGAAGCCCTCAACGAAGGGATTCTGGTGATGTTTTTTTTTAATTTTTCCTTTAATTCTGACTGCATACTACATTTGCTTCTCCACTCACCGATATATTCAGCATAATAAATAGTCTGGTTTACAATAATGACAGTTTTCTATACTGTTCTCCGTCCAATATAATATGATTCCTGACAAACATCAAAGAGAACACCGACCAATCAATACGATTGCTTCAAAATTAATACATATAGTTTCCATTTATAAATAACTCCAGGTATTTTGTTGAATAAAATAATATTCAAAGTGTATGAAATTTTTTGGCAACACAGCGTTAAAGACAGGAATCATCTTATTTTGGATGAAGAATAGAGCTCTGTTTGATAGGATTACACTAACTTACACCGACCTACACTGGTAAGGATATTCCACAAATATTCAAGCAAAACTTGGCTCAAAGTTATATAACATTCCTAAATTTGTGAAATCACCCTCTTCGTATAGGTTGGTGTAAGTTGATGTAATCCTATCAAACAGAGCTTGGGTGTTTCCTGAAAAATCCTTCGAACTTTTACAGTGCATATTACTCTTTAAAACCAACAAACAATATTCAATAAATATATTATGTCCTTCCTCAAAGAACACACGTTTATTTAATATTTTTTATTTGTTTCATGGTGTACTAACAGGGAGGGAAACACCGTAAAAATTCACTCACTTTCTTTAAAAACAGAAGGACAAAATTCTTGAGGTACTCTGTTATGTTTGCTGAATTACACAATGACCTATGCATTTAACCTCCAAATAGCCACAAAATAGAAAGTAAAGGTAGATGAATTCATTTCTTCTACTTTGTTGTACTAATATAAGGACTAAATCTTCAGCTTTCAAAATCCCATCTATATGATGAAATGGGTCGGTAAATACTCAAATTTTTAAAATTTGATATGACTAAAAACTTGTATTTCCTGAATCATCAGAAGTTATCCAAAGTTGCCCTTCAAATATTATGTTTATATCATGTGCATGTAACACCATACATGAAACAAATGAAGTATTACCCAGGTCCGTTAAAAAAATTAAGAAAATTTGAAAATAACTTAAAAATCCATTTTTCCTTTTATGTTATCTGTCCAGATTAGACAAAATCTATTTCTAAACTTTGTTCCATACCATCATAGACAGTAATCACAGTAGAACACACATACAGATTGGATTTAGAATACCAATATTCTTGGGCCCAGAATGAAAAACTTTGTAAGAACTTTCACAGAACTGGATTGGAGAAAAGTTTCATTTTTTGTAATTTGTAATTTCCAGATATATGTCTCCTAATTGAGAAGATTATGGAAGATCCTAATTTTCTCACCCTCCTTATATGACTAATTATTTGGAACTAATTATTCGAATGTAATGAAAATCTTCACAAATATTGGCATTTTCATCCAGAATTCAAGTGTGAAATTTTGCATTGATGTTTAGTAATAGACTATAGTTTTTCTAGATTTTATTTTGCACTACATTCGTGGTTTTCTTGTTTTATAATACTTGGTGATAACCAAATTGGATAGTTTCCAATCTTGTAATCATGCCCATATATGCATGATTATGAAACTTTATTCAAGGATGTAGATGTTTCACAATTATTTCCAGTTTGATAAATAATTATAATGAAGTCTCACATTGTTTTACAGTTTCCAAACATTATACTCTATTCACTGGTATGAAACAAATCCATAGTCCTCGTTGAGTTTCCTGTATGGTAATATGGATTTTTCATATTGAGCATTTCCGCAGCCAAAATTTCCTGAATCCATAAAATATTATTACTTTCTCTACATTTAACAGGTCCTATATATGATGATGTTAAACAAAATTGATATTTCTTTTTTCTTTCTCGCCTATGAAAATAATTTTATTCTGATGACAAAATGAAGAAATTAGATTTTTGATGATTCTGGTTTTTAATTTGAGTATATTTATGATAATTTTTTTCATAATAGTTCCACACAGTATGTAATATGAAGATTAGAGACTGATAATTTTGTTAAAAGCAGCTTTTTAACTCCAGTTATGGTCCCATATTTCATAAATCTTGGAATTTTAAAAGTTTTTTATTTCCGGATCCACTTCATTAAATTGAAAAGTTTTTAGAAGATAAAAATTTGCGTATTTCCGGGCCCATTTCATCACATGAATGGGATTTTAATGGCTGAAGTTTTACTCCTTATATTAGTACAACTAAGTATGCGAAATGAATTCATCTACCTTCACTTTCTATTTTGTGGCTACTTAGAGGTTGAAATTTAAAATGAAAAGAATTAAACATATTTTCATCCAGAAAAACTGTCTTTTTGCTTGCCTCTGAAAAAGTTATTGTTCATGCTCCCCTAGAAATTTTATCGATTCAGTACCTTTGTCGATCAAATTAAAATATTGATTCAATTCCAAAGCGCTCATTTTCCTTGACCTTACCTACCTTGCACATTTCGATATTATTGGTAATGGCCGCCACATGCAACGGGCATCGACCATCCGAATTCGACGAATTTACCGCATCGGGTCTTTGTGTTAACAGCCATTTAACCAAATCTTTTCTACTAGAATTCACAGCCTCTTGTAAACAGTAGTCGCCCTTAGAATTACGTATCCATAAATTACCGTCGTATTTTTTCAGTATACGCAACGTCTCAAACTGTCCTTTAGCCGCTCCACAATGTGCCGGGCTGAAAATGTGAAAATCGATCTAATTAAAAAATTATTCGTTTGCATGAGTCGCGAGTTTTTGATTAAAGTAAATGAAAATTTACACAGATGATAAAAGCATTAAGCACCAGAAAAGCGCCAAAAAATTTTGGTAAATATGCTCACGTGCGTCCTTTTCGATCCTGTCTATTGGGATCAGCGCCGCATCGAAGTAGTAATTGGGTAGCGTCAGCATGACCTAAGGTAACACTATAAAATAATGGTGAACAACCGTTATTGTCAATGACGTCTACATCGGCAGCACAAAGCTCAATTAGTGTCTCTAAACAGTCAGTGTGCCCACGACTGGCGGCACAATGAAGAGCTAAAATTTAAAAAATGTTCGGATTTTCTTTAATGATGACGTAAAGTGTAATTAATATTTTTCCCTGCGTTACACTAACCTGTTAAACCATCTTTATCGTGAGCCCGAACTGAAGCTCCAGCATTTATCAACGCGATGGCCGCATCAGAACTTCCTAACATAAATTAAAAATAATGAAGATGATGGGCAAAAATAGTAATAGAACTGAGACTGAGTGTCTTTGTTGCTGGGCCAGGTGCTCTCCAATGAGTTACTGATGTTGGAGTGGAGTGGAGTGGAGACGGTGACTCTAGCAATCGGTTGAGTAATTAAAATTTTCTGTCAAGATTCTTGAGCCAAAATAATGAACAAATGAAAATGAATGCAGGATTATATCATTAAATACAATCTTTTTCATTATGTTTCCCCAATATATGGTGATAAAAAATAATTTGAATACACATTTTTGAATTCGAGAAATGTTTCCAAAACTGTCTAGATCCGAGTCTAGACGCAGGATTTCATTTGCAATCTACTCGCTGATAGATTGTAACCCGCATCAATTCGGATCAAATCAAATCTCAAACTGATTTACGTCGTAAAACCTCATTTTTCCATCCCGATCTCCGTCTTATTAAACTTTTTTCATCGCTAGCGATAACCCAATACGAAGGTCCAAGGTGTAAAGGGGTGGATCTTCTGGTTTTCAATATTATTAAAATAAACACGCAACCATCGGTGCTGTATAAACAAAAATTGTTATAGCTCAGATGCGGTTCAGTCTTTAAAACCTTGATTTTAG
This sequence comes from Ericerus pela, assembly GCA_011428145.1. Taxonomy (NCBI): domain Eukaryota; kingdom Metazoa; phylum Arthropoda; class Insecta; order Hemiptera; family Coccidae; genus Ericerus; species Ericerus pela. The sequence goes on along the minus strand of WOFM01000567.1, from coordinate 428,167 downwards.
ATTCAAGCCAAAGTTGAAGAGACAACTTATATATGTATAACATAAATGGTCAGATTATGACAGTTAAATATGATGTTCGTCTTAATCAAGACCTAACGTATATTAAGAAATTGAGGAAAGTGGGCAAAATAAGGTAAGTTCGTAATGAGATGGTTATATAAAAAGTTCAGAGAAAAAGCGGACCAAGCCCATAAAACCTTATTTTCGCGAAATTCACGTTCGAAGTTCAATATCTCCTTTGGATTCTGTGTTAATTTACACAAATTCAGCCTATACTATCGGTGGAGAAGTGAATTCCGACTTCATTCATTATCGAATGGAAATACTCTACTCAAAAATCATAAACTTGATTCAATTTTATTTTGAGCCCATCAAATATTTTTAAAGACACAAAAAACTGAGGTATGTTATACAGTGCATCATCCATGAAATGGTAAAGGGTATGGCCGGCAAAACCTCTTCTTTTCAAGGGATGCAGGCATAACTGAATTATAATTAGACCCCCAAATAAAAAAAAATGTAGTAATAAGATACGTAGGTAAGTAATTATTGAGATTCCAGTTTTGTTTCAAATTTTTTATTGTTCGAAAAATAAATAAATTTTTTGTTTGTGTTTCCAAGCAATACATTGCACCGGTTGGAAATTCCAAAGCGCGCACATCCACGTTTGCATGAGCGGTTTTTCCGGCCTTGGTGAAGGAAGGCTCCGTATATGTGCGTATATCCAAACAAGTTAATATTTTTTTCTATCTCGGTGTACTCTTCCTTTGGCTTTAAAAAAATTGCGCCAATGAAATTAATCAAGCTCTCAAGAAACTTGTTAAATTTTACCCGAATCTTGTGCCAGCTTGTAAAAAAGTCGTTGGTATTTCTGAAGAAGTTGATCTTCTTTCTCCTCCCCCCAAAAAGATAACTCATATGATTATTGTGGGTGTGTGCGTTTACAAATATAGCAACCACACAACAATAGAAGGCGCAGCACCTTCTTCGTAGATGTGTGTGCGTGAGCCTAGCTCAGTATTAAAATTGGCTAACAGACGAAGTGAATAGCTGTGAGGGCAAAAAGTAAGTTTGTGGACTATACATCTACTGGCCCGTTAGGTGATTGACGAGTGTGCAAACACTCGTTTGTCTCGATCACCCGTTGGCCCAATTATATTAATCTAACTATAACAAGTTCAAATTGAGTCTAAATAAAATTACCAGCACTTGCAGCCCATAAAACAGGTTGTCTTCCATCGTGATCAACAACGCTAACGTCGACATTGTGACTTATTAATATCCTCAGCACTGCTAGCCCTAATTTTGAATCACTGCCCATTTCTGAAGTTGCACCGCACATTTGAGCGGCGTAGTGAATAGGATAGCCACCATGAACATCTGGAGTTGATGGGTTCGCCCCACATTTTAATAAAATTTCCAATAATTCTACTTCTCCACACACTATAACGAAGAAACAGAAATTCAAACATGTTATTTGTATACTCCAACAGTATTGAAAATTTTATTTTCACCAGTTAGCTTGCAAATGGGGTATTAAAATTGACCTCAAAAACAGGGTTGAGGAGATGATGAAAATTATCTGTTTCATGAGAAAAGAAAACAATTGGTACCATTTTTATAAGCTTTTATTCGACTTACTACTGCAATTTTAAAATATACCAATACTGCAGCCTACCATCGGAAACGAAATAATGTTTATTTTCCATGAAGCTAAGGTCAAATAAGTTTAGGTTAAAAACAAATTTTCAAAAGATGAACTTTTTTTTTTGACTTCAGATTTGTGAAATAAATAAGGTTGGCTGCAGTATTGATCTATTTTAAAATCACAGTAGTTTGTAGAATAAAAAAATAAAATAGAATAAAACTAATGAAAAAAATAAAAGCCTATCTTTTAAAAATTCATCTTTAACCTAAACTTTTTTTTTTTCATTTTGATCTAATTTTCCTAATTTTTTTAATGTATATATATATATATATCGCTCAAAATTTTGTGTTCACAGTTCTGACAAAAATACTTGGTATAAGGCTGAAATTTTCACGAAAGATAGTTCACATATTGGAGTAGATCTGAAAGAAGTTTTTTGCCTATCGGTTGATTAGTTTCTAAGAAAACTGGAAAACAAAAAATTCCTGGAAAAATAGTTTTTCCAAGATTCTGAAAAAATGACAATACGGATCAGACTGAAATTTTCACGATAGACTTTCCTTACATTGGTGCAAATTGTTTACAAGTATTGAAGAAGAAAAATTTCCAGAAAAAATTTTGTGTTCATAGTTTTGAGAAAACTACCAAACAGATAGGGCTAAAATTTTTACAAAAGATAGTAATTGTATGGGAGGAGGTCTGAAAGAAGTTTGGTGTTCTTCGGTTCAGTAATTCTCAAGAAAACTGGAAACAAAATCTCTGGAAAAACGATTTTTAGCGATAAAACATTGATAGGTTGATATTTTTGTTAAAGATATGAATAACTGTCAATAGTTTTTTGTAATCTCTTAACCTGAAACTAGCAATGAAATATCTATACATTGGTAACTATCGATATAAATATTAATCACTGTCAGTATAAATATCGAGTAACTGGGTTTTCTAACAAAGCATTGCTGCGCTAGAGCTTTTTTAGTTTATTATAGTCTACTTTATTTTACTAGATGCACCAAAAAATTCCGAAAAGACCATGTTACAGAAATGTAACACTATTTTTTATGTATGTATCTAATGTACCAAACAAAGTAAGGTGGGACCAACAATTAATAACTGCAAACAAAGCACAACTAAAATACCCTACTTCGTGTGAGCTGAGAGGTGATGATAATTTTTCGAATTGAATCCGTATTGAGAACTTTCATTTCACTCGTGGGAAATTTATAGGCAAGAATTTTTGAGATTTGTTATTCAAATACTATTTTTTTGGTAACAAAAAGTTTTTTACTTGAACTTTTTTGTATATTAGGTTGGTATTTAAGTATTTAATTTGAAGCTTTAGCCTAGATCAATTTTCTCGATAACCATTCATTGTTTCACATCAGAAAAACATTGTAAATATTCTAAGTAAATAGGCTATTTACTAGCTTTTTTGTGAATTGAACTTAAACTAAATTCCAGCAGTTTTATTTTACCAGCGTTCTCTAGACCTTTAAATAATTAATTTTTATTCTTTTTTACGAAATCTATATATTAGGTACTTATTAAGATCGACAACAACCGTATATTGTGTGACAAGAGTAATGTGGGCTACTTTTTTTAAAGAGTATGAAGAATTTGCAGACGAGCCGAAGGTGACTGCTGCAAAATTAACACGAGTTAAAATAGCCCACAAGCACTTGTCCCACACAATACTTTTTGCAACTAATCCACAAAAAAAAGTACAGCAATAACTCCTTCTCCCAATAAAAGACTACTCCTAAAATTAATAAATTTTAGAAATTATATCTGAAAAAACACAAAAACGGGAAGTTTTCCATTATTTTGTGTTTTTTCATTCGTTTATTTTCAAATAGCTTAGGACAATTAACAAATTGTAAAGAAAATAATTTCAAGTAAATTTTTTCCTTTTTCTAACAGTACTAATCCCAGATTTCTATCTTAAATAGGGGCTGAAGAATCAGTGAGTGAAAGAAGAGAGGTTTCTGGATTTCAAAAAAAAAAAAATTTCCATAAATTTACATTTTTTTTGTTTGATTATTTTCAAATTGCTAAAGATGATTAAAAAATTAAGCAAAAACTAAATTCAGGTAAATTTTCTTCTCTTTTCAAAGGTACCATTTCCAGCTCTGTAGCTTAAATAGCGACTTAGGAATCATTAAGGGAAAGAGGAGAAATTTATATATTCCAAAAAAACTGCGTTTTTTTTGTTTATTTGTGGTCAAATAGCTGAAGATAATTAGAAAATTTTAAGGACATTTTTTTAATTTTATCAACTTTTGATCATTACAAACTCCAGCTTTTTAACTTAATTAGAGGCTGAGAAATCATATTAAAATTTTGTTTTTGACTTGAGTGGCAACTTCATGAATAGTTTTTCACGAAATAACGTAAATAATAATATCAAAATGATTATATATGTTCGAATATTTTACATTCTGTCGCGCAAGATTTGTTATTGTAAAATTATCTTCCACTTCGCAGGCCAAAAATTTGTTCTTTTACATTCACTATACATGCATGTAAAACTCGTTTTTTTGTGCATGTGTTTAAAGAAACATTTTTATCCTATTTTGAATTAATATTATATAACATAACGTTTTTCAAACTTCAGTTAGGTACCTGTTGCCCAATGAATTACAGAATGTCGTTCCGAGTCTAAAGCATTTATATCGGCAGATTTTGAAATTAGAAAATTCACTAATGGAATATTTCCAGCAATGACAGCTAAATGCAGTGTCGTGTATCCATCTTCGTCGGCCACATCAATAATATCCGGTGCAACATTTAATACTATTTCAGCGCACCCCAAGGTAACATTTTCAGCGCAATAGTGCAAAACTGTTTTTAGTGTTCTATCGCGTTCTCTGATTGCTTCAGGCTGAAAAATGAAAAATTTTGATTTTGATTTCTCAGTCAAATGGAAAAATTTACAGTAGAAAATGAAGTTTAAGTAGTTATTCGTAAATTTTGTTTTAATGTAGAGGAAATGTGAAAAATATTGTCGATTGTTGGTATAACTAAGTAATGGGATAGGAGTGAGGAATCAAAGTAAGTGAGACAACGTTCGGTGAGGTAATTTTAAACAATTTAAAAAAAAAATTATGACACACTTTTTTATTTTGATACTCACGAAATATTCGATGAAAGAAGGAAAATGGGAAAGTCGATCATTTTGAAGTAACATCAATTGAAAAGCAATAATAAACAATTATAGGTATTGAAAATGAAGCATTGAGAAGTAAGAAAAAAATAAAACATAATATGTATATAGATAGCTTAAAATCGCGACATGCATCGCATGTTTAGAACAAAATGAACCTTAAAGATTCCAAACAAAGATACTGTTGTTGAGAATTTTTCATCTGATTTAGCCTACTGATTATGTAATAATAAATTATAATTTGTGGAAATAAATAGACAAAATTTTTTTTCAGGTGGGTGATATAAATTAAGAGACATTTGGGAAAAATATATTTGCAAAAATAATTATTCTTTCACAAAGTAGAGAAAATTAAAGCAAAAACTTATTTTTGAAACAGTAAAATCAAGTCTCGTACGATTTTCAAATTAAACTTCTAATTAATTACGAATATAAAATAGATAATTTGGTGTTACTCCAAGTGTAGTCTCCTTAAACTGATTTTTAAATCCACTTAAATTCATCTAGTCAACATTTTGTTCACAATTTTTTCCATATCTCCCTTCTGCAGTCATTTTTTAGGTAACTGTCAATTTTATAACCTAATAATAATATTTCACAGATTGCCTGATACTTATGGAAAGCATTGTGAGTATTCAAATTTTCAGTTATAATTGTCTTAAAACAAATGATATCAACTTATTTGACATAAATGATAATTGAGAGGTTTTAAAGAATGAGATAAGATAAAAATTGAGAAACTGAAGCCTATAGAAGCTAAGAAAATTGAAGAAGATGACATTGTGCATCAAATTGGTGTTGTTGAGCCGTATTATTTGTTGTGTTTAGGGTTATGTTCATTGATAACATTAAATTAAACCATCTTCTCGGCTTATAATGAAACACATTTCTTGTTCTTCGGCTTATTCTATTCCTTGAGGTTTCCTCTATAATTTCATTTATGTCAAACAAGTAGCTATCTCTTGTTTTAAGACAGTTAGAATCAAAAATTTAAATTCTACTATCAGTCACGAAATGAAATTACCAACAAGAACTGTGATGAAAACGACACTGTCAATAATTAAATAATTATGAGCGGTAAACTGAGTTATTTGTCTTTGTAGGCATTACCATGTAAAACGGTCCATTTTTCTTGAGTATGTGTAAACAGGGCCACAGGGCCATGAAGAAAAAAATAGTTAAATAAAAACTTCATTAAAACACTATAATGAAGTAATGAAAATCATTATCGACCATTCGGAATCGACTTAGAAATCCATCACTTTGCTAACCAAAATCGATTTAATTACAAGCTTTTTTTGGTGTATAAGTCAAGAAAAAATATTTTTTCGCCATAGTCATTATTTTACCTTTTTTCGTAGTATTGACTGCAACTGCTCCACATTTTCCTGTTGACAAGCGTACATTAGTGCCGTCGCTCCCTCTTCCAATGGATTAACTTCAATCTCCTGAAAAGTGGAACGAAATTGATCCGACCAATTTCTCGTAGCTGTTGCGGTGGCCATTATTTTTCATTAGCGATCACGATACATCACTGCACCCAAGTCATGCGAACATACAACAAAAAAGTCAAAAAAAAAGTCTGTAATTATCTATTCAAAGGCATTAAAAAATAAGCGGCTTAACACAATGAAAAAGTGAAAATGACTTCCTCTTCAGAAATTCGTGTAGCCTAAATTTCTTTCGACCTTCGAGCGCGGGCGTTCAAATGTACAGACTTTTTTGGGTAAGGAAAATTATTACTGAGGAAAAAAAGGAAACATAGTCAATTATATACGAATTCTTGCGAAAGTCATTACAAGGTCCACAGTGCCACGCACGCTAAGTAAATCCTTCATTTACACCCTCTCAGTTGCCTGTTTCTTTCGTTCTGATCATCCCCTCCCAAACAAATATTACCGAAAAAAAAAATAAAAAAAAAAGGAAACGAAAATGTTGAAAAGACCCAGTACTATTTATAAAGCCTTGCAAATAGACACCTGACCTTGTTCTGCGGCCAATCAATCGCGAATTATGCCTAAATTGCGTAGCCTTTTCAAAATATTTATACCTTATCACTTCCACCTTAAAGGATATATTTTTGAAAATGATTCATAAAAATGTTTTGACCATTACAATTTCAACGAACAGGGTCATTTCACCTTGAAAATCGTCGTTATTGTCCGAAAAAACAGGTGTAAAATTTCCATAAAGGTCATTTAAATATTGCATTTGCAATAAACTTTGGTTGTAGCTTCGATAGAGAAATGAGAGGGTGTATCTAATGTTTAAATAAATATTCGGTGTTGGTATTCTTAAGAATGAATGTCGGCATAGCATATAAAATCAGATTTTTAAAATCGGGAAATATTAAAATTTATCCTTCATTCTGATATAGGCATGTCATTAAGTGACCTTTTTAATGATATTATTGAATGCTGCCGGGGTTGAGAAAAATGGAACTAATTTTGAACCAAAAGATTTTCAGTGAATAAAAATTATATGTACGTGTTCGAATATTTGTTGCCACATCTAACAGCTGCAGGAAAACCTAAAAAACTTGCGAAGCAAGTTTCGCAAGAAAAAGTATCATTTCTTTGTTTAAAAATCATCAGGGTATATCACCAACATACTTCTGATAAAGTAAAATATAAAATATTTACATACGTATTTTGCCAAAAATTACCAATATCCCACAAATACGATGCATGCGATAAAATATACTAATTAAGTATAATGTTTTCAAAATATTTTATGAATATGTCAAAAATTAATATTTTTTTGTGAAATGAAAAATTATTCAAAGTTCTAATAAGCACAATTTTAGGAAATAATTCGATGGATTTCTTTCCTACTGTGACGAGAATTCAAAATTGATAGGTCTGGTCCTTATATGGAAGGTACTGTTTGTACCAAATTTCGTGACTATTGAAAGAGAACTGCAACTTTTATTGAAATAACATGAAAAATTAGCACCTCCAACAGCCCCAGGGAATGAACCACAATACCAATAAAAACCAAATTTGAAATCATGTTAGATATACTTCAAGTTAATACCTTTACCAAATTTTGTGACTATAGTTTGAAAATTACTCTTTTTAGAGCCATTTATCTGCCAAAATTTCAACAAAATCGCTCCTATCAGACGTACCGTAGAGCCTATCCACACTAAAATTGGTAGATACTGTATTTAACCTAGAAAACATAAGTATACCAAATTTCAGGCCTATCGATTGAAAATTACGACTTGTACGCTGTTTAATACAAAATGTATATAAACTGATCTAGTAGACGAACTATTGGTCTGACTCGGACCAAAAACAACAGGGTTCTTCCTTGAGTGAATTTGAATAAATGTTTCAAATTTAGAAACCATCTGATCAAAATTACGCCTGGAAATGGACTCAACGCAAAAGGGGGTACAAAAAAAATTAATTTTCAAAAATAGTGCCAACATGCGAGGAAAGTCGTGAAACGAAAAACGTACCCTCTCCCACCCTTGAATCCGAATACTCGGGCAATTTTAATAAGTGGATTTTTTTTTAAATCAACTTAATAACATACGGATAGAATTGAAAATGGAATTATCTTATAGAATTTACACTCTCAAACAAAGTGTGACAAAGTAAACTTTTTCTAATGTAAAATGTGAAATACGGAAAAAGAAGTTCTGAATCAATAGATGTTTAAAAATGTTACATACTTCAATCCAAAATTTTCATTCGTATTAAACAAGAGGACTTCCAACCTATAAGCCTTATAAATAACTGCATTCATCAAACCCTTTAATGATTTAACCCAATACCTCCTCCTCATCACCACTCTAAATATTTTATCATAAAATTTGTTCGTTATTATGGCGGATGGGAAGAGAGCGAGAAATCTTTGTAGATAAAAACAGGAATGAATCAGATCACTTTTTATGAAATATTATTATAGGATAAGTTATGTGAAGAAGAACGTATATGATAAATCTTTCTGAACCTGTGAGTGGTAAACCACACAGCATAAATCTTAACCACAAATGAATAAAATTGAAAGGTACATTTATCTATTACGTCTCACCATACTAAATATTATATTACATACCAAGGTTCAAAGGTGAGTTTTCACATACAAAGCAAAGTTTGCAAAATGAGCGCAACAAATGAGCTATTCCCACGTAATATAAACTAATTTTTGAACTTTCTTGAGGAAGATATTTTTTATAATTAATGATTAGAAAGCAACAGAACATTAATTAAGTGCCTCATAAGTATGTGAAGTAATTTCAAAATAATAAAATATGGTGAACATACCACTCCCATCATCAGTAACTATGGTGCTATATGAAGAGAGCTAGGCTGCAGACATGACTGAGCTTTAATGCTTAAACTCACGCTCATTGTCAAAAAAATTTTATGCTGAGGGTGATGGTAAGTGTTTTTATATAATACATGATCAGAAAGGCTATGTTTATGCTGGTATTTTTCGAGTGAAAAGTAGCTCGCATCATTGATAAATATAACCTCGGTATAAAGTGAACGTACCTCCATGTAAAAATGTGAAGTATCTTTTTACATGGAAGCATATTCAGTTTACATCCAGGTAGAGGTTACATTTTCTAAATGAAATGTTAAATCTGCCACAATGGAGAGGTTGATATTTTATTCCGTTTTTTATAATTTTTAAAAAAGACTCATCATTGTAATAGAATTTTAACGTCTCATTGCTTTCTGATCATTAATTACATAAAATATCTTCCTTAACAAGATTCAAAAGTGAGTTTTCATGACTTGGGAATTGCTCACACACTGCACTTGTTTTGCAAACTGCCTGACATGTAATCGCTCACTTTTGAATCTTGTTGTGTAATATACTTTTACATGACAATGATCAATACTCCAAGCTCAATGCTCATGTCGTGCCCGCAGTCTACAACTGAAATACAGGAGGTTATAGGTTCAAATCCCTTTCAGAGTACCTATGCGTTTTGTTTTTGGTTTTTTTTAAGGATAATTTCCTTAATGATTTTGATAGGATGGGAGTTAGGTGACTGTTTTTAATATTACTTAAATAAAAATACACATATTACCAGACATTTTTCTCAATTTCTGTGTTTTTTTAATTCTCCCTTTTACCCGTTGCATCGATATGTAGCCTAATCATGAATACAAATGCGGAAAAATAACGTTATTTTGTTTCTTCATAATTACTACTTTAATGTTTTGAGTTTTTTACATTCCTATAGAATACCCATGCTATCGATTTTTAAATAAAATTTAATTCCGTCTGTTGTGGTAATGTTGTTTTGTTTTTTTTTTTTTAAATCAGAAGGAAAATACTTGTTTCTCTTGTCCTTAAAATTATGAGTTCGCTGAAGGTAACCCTTATCCTCTGTAGCCTTGAGCTTTCCATTTACTCTTGCCCGTTTTATTCAATGATCTAATCAGTTTTAGAAATAATACTTGACCCGAATGATTTCTAAACTGTTCGAGACAGACCGTTGACCTGAATTCTCGATACGAGGTCGACGTCGATGCTGAAAAAAGTAAGAAAATAGGGGTGAGGTACCGGGAAAAAAAGGGTAAAAATGGAAAATCGCGTGCGTCCGTTGGTCACAATGCACATATTCGTCCATCTGTTTTATGAGAAAGCTAGTAAAATATAGGCCAATTGCGAGGGTAAATTTTTCTGATACTAGAATTTTTATTAACCCAGTAAATGAAAAATCATGTGCTCGCGTGTTCTATGTATTTTTCTTTCTATACTCGATTCTAGTAGTTTAATCCTCTACTTGGTTAATTATCACTCATTATAAGTAAAAGTAAAATACAAATTTTTATAGTACCTACATTTTTTAAATTAAATCATTCGATATTTGTAGGTATTGTTGATAGAGAGGTACCTATAAATACCTATAAATTAATGTATTGTTGAAAGAAAAAATAGAGATCATAAAAAGGAACGAAAACGATTGAATCGAAAACAACATTAGAAACGTATCTTGGTACTTAGTTATTTATTATTGTTTTTTAAAAAATATCTAATTTTCTTCAGCTGTAAAAAGTACTCAATTTTCATAGCCTAACCAGGACTGGTTTTACACCTTGAGGCGGCCAAAATAAATACAAAATATTCCGATGGCACGCTAATCGGACAGTTAGATTTGGTTTAGTATATAAACAGAATTTCAGATTATGTAAGGTGGACAAAATTCGCTCATTAGTTTCTAAATGACAGTTATTCAAACTTTAAATTTCTATACAATGAGGTCAAGGCGTAATTTTTTACAGATGGGGACACAAAATTCGGCATGTGCATAATTTGAATCTATATCTCGATAAAGTTCAAAAATGGGTCAAATCCGCCCATTAGTTTTCAAATCACGGAAATTATACGTATTGCGGGTTGCTTTCATTGAAGGTTTTAAGAATTTTGTACCATACTCTAGATTTTGCCTTGAATAGACAGAATTTCAAATTATATGTATTGCGAGTTACTTTCATTACGGGTTTTTAAGAATTTGGTACTATAGTGAAGACTACAAAAAGCTGTAATTCGGAAACCAATTGGCTGATTTGATGCGTCTTTAAACTTGACCGAGATGAAAATTCAAAGTACCTACATATCAGATTTCGCCTTGATCAATAAAGAATTACGCCCTGCACCCATTGTCTCTAAATTTCAATTTCAAATAGCCCTCGTTTTGAAATTAATTGATAGATTCGGCACATATTTGAACTTTACGAGATATGGACATAAAGTGCCCACATGCCAAATTTCGCCCTGATTCGTAAAGAAATACGCCTTCCAGTTTATTAACAAATTGAGTTATATTGTTTATTAAATTTTGAAGGTCGAGTGGTTTTGTGGTCCAGGGACCATGATCGGAAAAACTACTGTGAAATTTTTTCAAATTCTTGACTTACAACACTTCGCAATTGGGATTTAAAGTCAAAGTAGTCTGCCTCTGGTGACCCATTCGTCAAACATGCTGATTTCGGGATTAGATATGTATATACTGTTTTTATAAGATTTTATTCTACTCACTATTGCGATTTCAAAATATACCAATACTGCAGCTAACCTTCGTCAATCAAATAATGTTTATTTTGCTTGAAGCTAAAGCAAAAAAAATAAACAAAAGCTTATCTTTTAGAAACTCGTTTTTAACCTAAATTTATTTAGGATTTAGAGTATACACAATTAAAGCTTTCGAAAGCAATTACACAAAACACTTTAGTAGTAGGAAGCTGAAATTTTCAGAAGACATCTACATAGGTTATCCTAAGATTCCCTGAAATTTTGAGTAAAATCGTACGTTTATTTCCCGAGATATTTCTGAAATTATGTTCAAATCCTGTGATTTTAATGATAAGAATTCAATTAATTCGGGAAATATGAACAGATATTCGGCGATATTTCGAGAAATAAATGTACGATTTCAGCCAAAATTTCAGTAAATCTTCAGATAACCTATGTAAATGTCTCCTAAAAATTTCAGCTTCCTACCACTTACAGTTTTTGTATATTGTTTTCGATAACTTTGATTTTCAATATTAAAAAATTGCTCATTACCCCGAAATCATTCGCGCTTGTGTCGCAGTCTGGCGGAGATTTTACATCCTAATAGGTAAATTATACGAAATATTCATAAAACAACAGTTACTGGTTGGGGAGGGAGAAAAAAATAAGATGGCAAAAATATTACAGCCTGGGGCGACAAAGTACTTAAAACCATACCGAAGCCTCACTCAGCTGTGAAAACTAATCAATTTTTGAAAAACTTTTGAGACTGACATTTTCGAATGATACCAATCGCTATTATTCATCCAAACCTTTATTATTCTGAACTTAGAAATTTTAGCTGCTTTTTTTTTAAATAAAAAATAAAAAAAAAACCTAATTTTATTTTTAATTAACTTTAAACACAGATGCACCCACGAGGGAAGGGCATTGAAAGGGCTGACTCCAAAAAAGAAAAGATTCCGTAATTTCAAATACAGCCTTATAAAAATTATTCAAATTGAGGTTAGTCTTTTGAGGTAGAAGACGCCTATGAAAATTTATTTTGAAAAAATTTTAAACCAGATTCTTCTCGCGCCATATTAGGTAACTTAATTTAAAGTCTTAATAGAGGAGCTTTGTGTTTTTAATTTTAAATATTTCCCTAAGAAAAAGGATTAGAATTGAAATTTACTGATCCTTGTTTTCAGCCGACCTTTAGTACAAAATGAATTAACTTTTTTCTTGTACTAACTTAGACTGGTCAAAGCGGTTTTCCTCACATTCCTTCTGAATGAATAATTCTGTTGTTGAAAACGAGAAAAACAACCGTACATTAGAATTTCAGACTTTTATTGAAGCATAATGTTTTTCTATTTGTAATAAACTTGTTAAAGCATCAGTATAGCCTATACAGGTACCTACGTTTGAAATTTTCCATACCCACTTCGGAACTGGGGTCCTTCATACTACAAGTGAGATAATTAATTAAACATGCACTTTTTCTTTTGAAATACTTTTTAATTATTATGTCCTATTATGTGAAAATAGACTAAAGTTAATAACATTTTATGGATTCATCTATCGTAATAAAAAAATTCGGGAACGTCAAGAATTTTAATCAAAAATTTTCGGATTTTACCAACTGTGTAAACTCCATCTGTTCTTTTGTACAATATCATCAAATAGGCTGAGTACAATACCTATCTCATGTTTGGCCTACAAAAAATGTTTTTACATGTTTTTCGATTTCATGTGACTGATGAACTCTACATATGTACTTAATTCCGTGAAAAATCAAAATTAAACTCTTCTTATTGACATGTTCATATACTAGGACTTTTCACTTCAGTAAATCGAAACTTTAATCGAAATAAATAGTGCAGATTTTTAGTATCGTAATATCTATAATGTCCCTATCTTTCACAATATCTCGTGAAATTTCTTTCAAGAATATTTGAATGATGACTCGAAGAAACAGACCCGCAGCTCTGAATGAAAAACGAAAGTTAAAATGCCAGCAAAGTAGAAATGAACTTAAATTTCAGCTCGCCTGTCCAACGGTTCTGTTTAGGTATGATTCTAATCGTATTATTTTATTTCGTTATTGATTTCAAATCATTGTATCGGTGAAAGCACTAATTAATTACTCTTAAAATATTACGTGGACTGAACTGCAGCGAAAGAGAATGCTATTTGATTGTGAAAGATGCCTGGTACGTATTGAGTGAAGCCAATCGTGTACTTTCATATGTTTAAACACGCATAGCCCTCGTCCCAAATGAACATCAAATCGTTTCCCTGAGTTCACTGAGTAGGTAAAGTCCAAAACGAAGAATAACGTCAATTTGAAAATCCATCATTCGTTATTATTAATCCAAAATGCTCGGACTTCGATAACTTTTTTAAAATATTTTTATTTTTACACAGTTCAAAATTCAATTTCGTACGTTGGGGGATATGAATGTTCGAACCCCACCCCAATCAAAAAAAATTCGTAACAACTACTTCCATCGGTGATGGCTAATAACAAACGAGAATTTGCAAATTTTATGGCTGAAAGCTGGAACACCCCTAAAATCTTGATTTCGGTACGCCACTGGGTTAAATTCTAAACCAGATAGGTACTCAGTTTTTGAATTTGAGAATAATAATACGCTCTACGTACAGTTGGATTGGAAGAAAGTAGATAAGTGGTGGTTGTTATATTTTGGTCATATCCGCTGAAATATGTGTGGGTTTAATTAGGAACCGTAAATAGTATAGTACTTAAATGTACTATTAAATACATATATGTACCTAGTCATAAGTGCGGTAGTAATGGTATAAGTATATGGTAATAGATGAAGTAGGTACTGAAAAACAGAGGTAATAAGATGTGGACATGAGTTTTGGAAGTTTACATCAGTCGAAATTAAATGTTCATGTAATTAATAGGTAATTGTAATATCTGTTCAAGACGACTCCAAATTTTGCGGTCCCATATAAAGTAAACTAAAACTTAAACGTAGGTACTATTTAGTGTTATAGCTATTTAAAATAATTATAAGAATTTTCACTGGATGTAAGGTATAGGTATATGTATAGTGTGTAGGCTTTTTAAGCATAAAATTACTTTTTTTTATCGTCGAAAAAATCAATCCTTTCAACCACCCACTTTCTTTAATGTCTCCATAGTTGCAATTATCTAAGGTTCAATCTCGAATTATAAAGGTAAAAATTATATTATGAAAATTGAAACTTCAAAAACTTAATTCTGAACAAAGTACCTATGCGGCAATATTTACTTGCACTTCTACAAATGGATGAATTTTCGTGGCGTTAATTTTTCCAAACTGTCGTATAAGCGGTTAACGTTACGTCTTAAAAGCCATAACTTATATAGGTATAGGTAGTTTATTATTTTATCAACAATTAAGTTTATTTTATTTTAGGTATACATCCATTGAAAAAAATATAATTTTTATCTGCATTTTTTTTTCTTCGTAGGTATTTAAATATTTGCGGTATCTATCGTAGTGGATTCATAAAAGGGGAGCGGTCATATTTGACTCTCTCGATATTTAATACCTTAAAATTGTAAATTTAAATTTTCGGCAGTGCCTATACCTTTATCAAATCCTTTTCAAAATAAAATTTCTCAAAAACTGAAATATTTTCAAAATTTGTCTCAAGTTTTTTATCCTTTTCTTGACAGGGTCAAAAATTCAGCAATATGTAAGTATCACTACAAAAATGTTGATTCAGGCTACACTTATGTAAGAAGATGATAAGCTCATAGTGATTGTCGGCTATTACTCAGTGATTCCATCTTTTTTTTTTTTTTTGAAATTAAAAAATTAGGCTATAGCATTGGTCAAATGATTTGAAATGTGTAACTTAAATGATAAAATCTTACCGCATATTACGATGCGTTGCATGCAACCAATTCAATATTTTCAATTTCGAATTAAATACTTAACGCTTCACTCTCGATGACATTCTTACAACCGCGGCAACTCACAATATTCACCTGATCCAATGTATTGTTGAAATAAGTTTTAAACGCATTCCGCCAATAGTAATGTTAGAATTTCTTCAAAATATTACGCTGTCATGGAAACTGTAGGATATGTTACTCAGTAGTCGTTCGAATTGAAACCACGTGCCAATGGGGGCTCGAAAATAATGATTAAAAAAAAAAACTTTTTTTAAAGCTCTGCAAATGCACGATTATCGAATTAGATTTACTGTTACCTAAAATTTCGTCTCTTTGTAATAAATTGGTATACCTATGGTAGTTTGTACAGAAAAATACTTGACTTATGGAATATAATCATAATTTTAAAATGAAAATTTGTCGAATAAGCGCCGTTCGAAGTATTGCTTTAACCAATTTAATTCTACAAAGTAAACTCGATAGTTAATTTTCGTAAAAATAATAATTAAGAACTTAAATTATTAAAAAAACGACACTCGAATGAAATTTTCTTTTTCCTATTAAGAAATAATAACAAAAATAAACTAACAAATCGACTGCCAAACTTCTGTGGTAAGCAGTAGGTACTCGATACTCGCAGAGACGAGTAAAACATGTTTTTGTTAATATGTGACCTGTACTCCGTACCCATTGGAGAAGCTATAAAAGTTTTGAATTTTAATAATTTTTTTCAAAAAAAGCATCAAGTTATAGACCATGATTAGGTATGTTGTAATTATCGTTCAAAGTTAGTTTTTCAGTCGATTCCTTGTAAACACTGCATATAGTAAATTGGGAATTTAAACCCTGCATTATGAACTGTGATATTAATATTTGAAAATGTTCAAAATAAATTTATGTCAGTTATAAATACTGCTTGAAAGTTAAACTTCTGAATATCTTAGTGGAAAAAGTGTAAATACATTTGACCCAGTATTGGTAATTTAAACCCCTTAATACCTACTGAAATAAATTTTATTTGAAATAAATAAAAAAAATCGACTGCGTTAATCTGAATGAGGAGCTCTTATTGATGGATATGCCCCAATTTATGACAATAATTTTTTCAATCTTTAAATTCTCATTTTCTTCAATTACACCCTTCTAATTTTTTTATTTTCAAATATGAATAGCCTCGGACATTCTCCGAGTGGTCAAAAACATTTTGAGCCTATTTTCATTAAAATTTATAAAGTATGATACTTTTTCTGAGAGAACGAAATTCCGTTAGTTCCTGAGATAGACATACCAAACATATAACCTCCTCAGTACGCAGTCGGTAAAAAGTAGCGATTGTACTCACTTGGAGAGTCGGGCTACTATTAATTATTTTACTAATCGAATGTTAAATTTTAACAGTTGGGTATATATATTAAGCTGAACCTGCTGTAAAACCTATCCATGTAGAAACGAAATTTGTGATTCCTGCGAGGACGACTGAATTATTTTTTGCCTATTAGTGCTTTTATCAACATCCCCGATGTAGGTATCTCCTTGTAATCAAGGTCTGGACAGATTTTTAAAATCGATACAATAACATCCTTCTTAACAAAGGTCCAAGGGGACCAAGTATTGCCAAGTTTAGGGAAAATAAAATCATTATGTATTATACCAAGGACATATGGTGCCTTCAGATAATCAGGTATGGGTGCTCTAAAACAATTTCAGCCCCTTCAATTTCATTTTCCAACATGTTTGCAAATCTTGCACAAACCAAGGGATCATATTGTTCCATTTTCTCCAGATGTAGGTAGAGAAATATTGCCTACTACTGGTTCAGGTGTCAATTGTTTGGGATATGTGTTAGATACATTGGGTTTTGGTACCAATTTCTCGAAAGGTTTGTTCCCAGCTAATTAGAAACCTTGGATGGAGTTTCACTTTTTTGTACCCAATCAGTTTTCTAGGTCATAAGCCCTAGAGCTTCAGTGCTAAATTGATGGTTGTCTCTAAACACCTCTTTTATCAGGAGCCTCAATTTTGCATCCGTATCATAATAATAATTTTATATTTCATGAGACCCACTTTGATCGAAGGACAAAACTTCATGGTTGAGGTTGATGTATTTGAGTCCAAACTTCTAAGCCGTGTTGTGAATATTCAAGTTATTTTAATTAAGGTTGTCCAGTAGTTTGGCGTTTAAGGTCTGTGGGTGATAAAGAAAAGTGAGGTAAAATGAAAAAGAGGGTGTATGTAACCCTACGTACTCGGAGTTCATAAAACCAATTGTGGTTTGTATTTTTAGGAGACTGACCGAATTGTTTCTTGGTCTGGTAGCCAGTTGGTGTAATGCCTTACTAATTCCCAATGGCATACTGGGACAACTAAACTGATGCAAGGTGATACCTTATATGGACTGCAACACACACTGTATCTGCGAGTATGTAATACATAAATACTTGCCTATTTGATTAAAATGTAGATGCCCATCCTGTATATGAATTGCATATGTATGATGTATTTCCATTTTAAGTGCTATGGACCAATTATTTGAGTTGTGGACTAGGTCTGGACCCATTTGTCGATGCAGGGCCAAGTCTTGAAAGGAGGAAATGAGGGAAACATCTCCACAGAGGTTTAGGGGGAAAAATTTGAAAATTATGAAAACACACCCACTAATCTCCTCTATGATGATGAAGAAATTTGTTTAAAAACTTTAGCCAAAAATATCTTCACCGTATTTATAGACACAAGTGACAGAGAGAGATGTATTCTAATAGAGAGGTATTCGTATTTATAAAGATCTAACTACTCTTAGCAAGTAGAATAATCAATTCTGGAATTGCCTGCTTAACACGTAGAGCGAACAGCCAGTATATTTATGTCTTACTGTTAAAGTGTGAAATTTAGTCAATTTCAAAAATTATGAGCGAGCTCTCGAATTGGCAACCTTGGTCTGTGATCGCAATCCAGGTATCGTATAACCTTGCAGCCACTGTAGGGGCTGTCATCTCATATAGAGGGATTGCTTCTGGCCATCGTGTTGCCCTGTCTATTATTGTCAACAGGTATCTGTGTCCTTAAGATGGTGGCAATGGGCCTACCAAATCCATACGTACTGTTTTAAACCGCTCTGTTTGTTTGAAGGTTGTGAGGGGTGAGCGAGTGTGTCTTCCTACTTTGGATTCTTGACAGTTCAGGCAACTGCGAGCCCATTTGTTGCAGTCAGACTTCATTCGTGGCCATACAAACCTTGCCAAAATTAATTTAGCACTACATTTTGGCCCAGCATGTGACAGATTATGTACACTGTTGAAAGCCAACCTGCGATATTTTATTGGTAGAAATGGCTTATTCTTACCTGTACTGACGTCACATGTTAATAAAACATCAGTACCGGGAATTTTTCGCTGTCTCAATTTGAGAGTAGTATCATCGTTCGATAACAACTCTTGCAATTCTGCATCCTTAAGCTGTGCTTTAGCTATTTCAGCATAAGGTAATTGGACAGGAGCCAAATAGCTTCGATTCTACTCAAGGCATCAGCTGGAGTGTTAAGTTCTCCACTTATATACTGAATGTCGGTAGTCAATTGACCAATATAGTCTAATTGTCGTGCTCTTCTCGGCGATGCCGGTTCTGCTTTTTGTGTGAAGGCATATGTTAGGGGTTTATGGTCAGTATACACAGAAAAACATCTACCCTCTAATTGGTGCCTGAAATGCTTCAACGCAGCAAAAATTCCAAGCAATTCCCTATCGTATGTGCTATAGTTCTTTTCTGTATTTGAGAGCTTCCTCGAGAAGAAAGCTAGTGGTAACTTCTTGTTGTCTTTGTCAAGTTGGTACATAGTTGCACCAATAGCAAAATCAGATGCATCAGTACTCACGCATAACAGCAGACTTTTGTTTGGATGAGCCAATAGAGTTGCATTTGCCAGTGTATCTTTGATTTTCTTAAAGGCCTGTTTGGCTTCTTCATTCCATTCGAGTGGAGTCTTGTTTTTCTTTTTACTTGTCTTTATTAGTGCAAACAGCTTACTTTGTTCGGCTGCTGCATTCTTCATGCAACGTCTATAGAAGTTCACCATCCCCAAGAAACGACTGAGTTCAGCGACATTTGAGGGTTTCGGGAAGTTCAATATTGGCTCTACTTTGGTCTTCAAGGGGAAATGCCTTCAGTCGAGACTTTGTAGCCGAGGAAGTCAATTTCAGTCTGTGCATATAAGCTTTTACCTACGTTGATAGTAAGCCTAGCAGCTTGTATACGCTGTACGACGGCTCTTACATTCTCCTCGTCCTGTTGCTCACCACCTTCAGAGCAAATGCAAATATCATCCAAGTATGCATATGCAAATGGCAATTCCCTAAACAGTCCGTTGATAAATCTCTGGGAAGTTTGTGCTGAGTTGCGAAGTCCAAACGGCATTCGAAGGTATTCGAATAGTCCAAAGGGGGTTATAACCCCTGTCTTTGGTACGTCCTGGTCAGCCATAGGAATTTGGTGGAATGCCTAGTTGATGTCAATTTTGGTGAACATTGTTTTACCCTTCATGTTTGCGTTGAAGTCCATTATATTAGGGGATGGGTAGAGATCAGGAACTGTTATGGCATTTAAGGCCCTGTAGTCTCCAACAATTCGCCACTCTCCACTTGCTTTTTTGGTCATGTGGATAGGGGAGCTCCATGAGCTTTTTGAGGGGCGACATACGCCCTCCTCAATGATGCGATGAAAGTACTCCCGTGCCACTTTGAGTTTGTCAGGCAGTAACCTTCGTACTCTAGCATGGGAAGGCTGTCCTTTGGTTTCAATGTAATGAACCGTATCGTGTTTGTATGTAGGATGCCTGCGAATTGATAATTGAGTGACTCCAGGATAGTCAGACAGGATCCGTAAGAGTTGTCCGTCGACTTTTGTACAGGTGGATATATTTGTGTCCAGTCTGTAAGCATGCGTTTTGCCATCCACACAATTTTTAGTTTCACTATTGATCAGTTTGCCATTTTTGAGGTCAATGATCAGGCCATAATGTGGAAGGAAATCTGCACCTAGGATCGGGTTTGGAACATCAGCAACCGTGAAGTACCACGTCATTTTTTCCTTAAGTCCGATGTCAACTTTGCTGGTCTCAAGTCTGTAAGCTGGAAGTTTTTGACCATTCACAGTACGGAGATAGTATTTCGGAGGAAGTACTTTTTGGTTTTTATTTACTGGCAATATACTCAAGTCTGCACCTGAGTCTATCAAGTACCATCTCCTATTTGTCCTGTCCTTTATGAACAGGCAGCATGAGTGTTTTTCCAAGGGTTCTTTGGTTGCATAGATGGCCCCTCGTTCTAGTTTGACGCTTCCTTGTTGTAGGATTTAGCCCACCATTTACACCTGTTGTTGCATTTGGTGGCCTCTACGCCAAACCTGTTATAGAAGAAACAACTCTTCTCATCCCAATTTCAAGACTGGTTTTTGGGTGATGATGTACGTGGGGGAGTTGAACTCTGACCCCTGTTGTTGGAACTCAATCTTTGGTCTCTGGACCGGGACTGTCGTCCTCTGCTATTGCCATTGTTATTGTTGTTGTTTCTTGATTTGGATCGTTGTCGCCAGCTACTATTGGGTTTTGTTGAGCTTTGGCTTTTGTTCTGTTTTACTTCATTGGTCAACTGAGCTATTTGGGCTCAAAGTTGAGCGAGTTCTCCAGTCTCTGCAGACACTGCACTGACCACGGGCTTTGACCTGGTGTATTTGGGTGCATTATCTGCGGATTTTGCAAGGAAGTCCAAGTCTGCGGATGTATTTATCACGGTCGAACCTACGGCGGCTAGGCATTGCACAACACTTTGTGGAACTTGTTTGCAAAATTGATTGCCTATGACAGAAGGGGCTACTATGTTATCTGCCTTCTGCCCCAATTTCGCCATGAAGATTGAGGGTTTGTCATCCCGCATCTTTATACCACCCATCACATCATCAATAATTTTGTTCTTTGTTTCTCTGAATACATTTTTGATTTTCTTGACGAACCAGGCATATTTTTCATCTTCTGTCGAAGGGCATTCCATAATATCCGGAATGTGGCGGATTATCTGTGGGGGCATGCCTCCACAGATGTGTAGATACCGCTGGTTCAGAGTTATGTTCTCGGTCTTGAACCTGCCTTCCAATAGAGTCAACCATAAGTCTACCTTATTGGGCAGAAATTCCGGGATCTCTATCCTCTGTTTGTAGAAGTTGGGGTTCTACCCTGGCTGCAATTGCAAAAGTTGCATAATCTGCACCAAGACTTCGGGTGTCAGCTGTGGCTGACTACTACCTCCCTGCGATGGTTGTTTGTTTTCGGTTGGTGGTGGGACTATTGCTGTGTCTTTCTGATGACAAGCATATTCCACAGAACTACTTCTTTCCTTGCTAGTTGAAAACACTGGCTCCTGTGTTTGTAGGACAGGTGTTTTTGGGTCAGAACTTTGGCTTAAAGTTTGACCACTTCTCAACGTTTTAACTGCTAGTTGTTCTTTATTTATTGCAGTTCCCAGTCGTGTTAATTCTGGGTGTTGAGGGCCTTCTTCCTGATTTGGTAAATTCTTGGAGTGTCGAGTTGAAGTTGGGGGGTTGGGGGATGAGTCCAACCTTCTTCCTCCAGGTCTACTGTCTGGTTTCTCCTTGTTTATATATTTTAAGGAGAGGGGTATAATTTCCCACTTCAGCAGACTCTACTTCAACAACCTAAAAGGTGTCTTAGTCTGCAAAAAAATTTTTGTATTTGCTGAGCAAGCAAGTATCTTGCCAGCGCACCGCGCCAAATTTTTGTAAAAGTGCAACGCGCCTAAGAACACCTCACGACGTAGCCAAAAATCACATTGGGGTCACCACTGTGGAATACCTTGTCGTGAGAGATATTCTCACCAGAAGGAAATTCTACAGAATTTAAGCGTGTTCAGCCACTTTGTACATAAGTACGGGTAAGCCAGAACCAGACGGAACACTGGCAATTTTAGAGCCAATTTGGGTGGTTTATATACGGCTTATTTACACGTACACTAAGTCACGTACGTAAGAATATACATACATCTGTGAGGGTGGCCAGGTTGCATCATCCCCTACTGTGATAAGAGATGGCTGACTGGTTCGTGTATGGATTGTGACATTGTTTCATTGTGTCACGATTCAGTACTTGTACATTACCTGCATGTACTTGCAGGTAATTACGATCGAACGTATTTAGTGTGTTTAACGTCACAAGGACGATTATTTGCCTGCCCTTTGGGGCGGCAACTGTCATCAAGGGGTCCGAGCCCCTTTACCTCGTACCGATGAGTCCCCACAATTAACTTAATTCTTATTTTAATTTTGGAAAAGAAGTAGGTACTGATTGTATTTTAGACCATTCATATTATTTCAGGTTAGATGGATTATTCTTCTTTTTAGCAGGTTTAAAAAAAAAAAAAACTGTTCCTATTTAAAATTTTTTTACTATCTTTTATCTTCAGCTTGAATTTCACATTCTCTCTATCTGTTTGTTGCCTATTAATTCATGAAATAAATAGTTAAAGTGTATAATTGGTGAATATTACACATTTTAATTGGGGAATTATTCCACTAACATTTTCTGACACAATTTAAGAAAACTTTTTAACTTGGCAGATAGTTTTGTTAGATTCTTACTGCACTTCACACTAAATAAAAAAAGATGTGAATGGCATAAGTGGCTGAAACTACATAAAGAGTTAGTGAAATAACTCCCCTGATCATAACAGGTATTCTATAAAATAATTAGTTATTTCATGAATTAACAATTTTGTAACAGATGTGTATATATATATTACATAATATAAACTAAGAAAAAATTAGGTGAAAATGGGGAAATGCTACCAGTCATTTTCTTTTTCATGAAATAGACAATTATCACTATCCCCACACTAACCCTTTTTTCAAGGTCAATTTTAATATCCTGTTTGCAATCAAACTGAGTAAAAAATGGAGTTACATATTCTCTACATCCATTTCATTAGCTCAGGTTAACATTAAAAGAGAGTTTTATTATGTTGGCATTTTCTTGTGGTATAATTGTATTAAAAAATTAAAAAACCTATTTTTTGCAATATCCGTTGATAAAGTAGTTGATTATGTGCACCTTAACAATATATAAAGTAGATGATTTTGAAACAATAATTAGGTAATATAAATTCTTTATACATCATCTTTCGCTTTATTTATGCACTATCTTGTGCGTAGGCATTTCTTTATTCGCAGGCTTGTGTGCATGCATCACTTTATGCATTTGTCCTTATACACATTTCACCAGGTATATAGAAACATTACCTTTTCTGCGTTTTTGTGCAAAGTGCAACAAACCCTATTATAATTACCTAGTTTGTTCTTTTTCTTTAGCCAGTTTTATGTTTTATTTTTCATCTCTGAAAATAAAACTTTTCATTATTACTATAGTTATTATGTCATTATCTCAATCTGTAACTATTTTGTTTTTGTTTTTCATTTAATCTTGAATTTTGATGATATATTTCATACATTTCTAGTGATGGAATCACGCTATTAAATAAAGTAAAAATCCTGCTGTTGCATAATGTCATGATGTAGCTTGTTCATTTTGTTTGTTAGTTCAATTTCTGAAATTCACTGTAATGTTAGCTATTTTTTGTTTCTGTTACATTTTCTAGTTTACCAAATTTTTTATTCAGTTTTGGTTTCAAGTTCCATTTCAGATTCCATTATTTTTTCTAATTTTCCTCTATTTAAAATTTTCCAAATCCGATTTAAATATTGATATATCAATATTTTTTCTCACAGATGAAAAATCAAGTGGGAAAAAAGAACTCAACATTCGTTTCTGTTATGTTTTCTTTATGGATCTTGATAGTAATTGGTTTGTTGGTTGTTTCTGTTTCCATTTAAAAACTTTGGTGTTTCCACTCATTTTGGTTTCTGGTGCAAGCAAATGTGGTTTCTGTCTCTAAAAAATTTGCTTTCCATTTCAGTTTCTCAATCACTGCATTTCACACTTCGTTTGTGTCATTATCAAATTTTTTCCCTTTTTTTTTGGGAGGGGGGAAGTACTTGTAGAAAATAATTTGTGTTATGTGTTTATATAATTGATGAATGGTAGCCTACTGATCAAAATCACTTACTTTTTACACATTTGTATCACAAATAACAATTATAATTTGTTAACACTATTAAATAATATAGAATATGCACCTAAAATTTTATTATAATTAAGTAGTTTTGGAAGATTAGTATTCTTATTTTACACAAAATCTTGAGAAGAGAGCTAAGCCTTCGAGGCCCTGCCATTTTACCTGAGGCATGCCTTACACAGTAGTACTCCAATCACATTACAATGCGTTACATAAAACAAATTCTATACAAATATTGGGAAGTTTGAACAAAATAGTCTCGCTCTGGTAGCAGAAATTACAAGTGCTGAAAGGGTGATTATGTATATTTGATAACTGTTTTTAAATACAATTGGCATTTTTGAAGGGAAATATTTTATTGTGAGAAATAAAATTTTAAAATTAACAGTTTATAACGATATTTTTGTATTGTTCATAATACTTTCTTAAATTTGTACATTTATTATTATCATCATCATCATCATCATTACTTTCAATCTATTTTCCATTCTAAATCCACTATTGTAAACACTCATCATTCAGACAGGTCTTAATGCCTAATGACATCATCTTTCCACACAGTCCTATGATCTCATTTCTTGTTTACAACCTTTTTGCAACCTTGCATATATTTTAAATTCAACTGAATTATTTTTGAACACCCATTGTATGTCATATACTCGTAAGACCATTGGTCATACTTCATATACATATATTTCTGTTTACCAATAAGATTTAAACCCTTCTCCAACACTTTGTGAAATCGCTCGAACCTTCCCTTTAGGTTAATAATCCAACTAGAATATACCTAATCTCATGTTTTCTACATTCAATAATTAATTCTGATTCATTCTGATTCATTCTTAATACTCTTGATGTTTGTTACTGTTTACTATTTTATATTATTTTTATGTCTTAATTCACTGTTCAATACACTCTTTTAGAGAAATTGAAACGAACATCGTGTAGGTAACCTTGTGAATATAGGAAATGATCGAACAAACAGCGAATGTTCGTTTGGTGTAAACCCAGCTTTGTGATTCAATATTATATTGTGGAAATGATCCGGATTTTAAATTTATGATTTCTACAAAATATAACACTACTTGATGTGCAAACTAGGATATGTATGGTACAGATACACTCAGTTATTACTTTATTCGAATTGAAACCATGTGTATCAATTATTGCTCAAGAATGAAGAATACGATAAACCGTATTATAATTTGCACTTTTAACCAATTATGCTTCTACATTAAATTTCGTCCTATTTTATTACGAATCGTTTACCTAGGCAAATGCTATACTTACCGTCTTCGATCATTTAGTACTGGATACCCAGGTAAACACACAACTCCGTGCCAACAATATTCACCTAAAGCCGTGAAGTGGACATGAGTGTTACTCGATTTCACTGGATGCACAGCTACGTATTTATTTAGCTTTAAATTCACTGGAAAATGAGACTGAAAACAGACGAAAAAAGACCTACTGCACATGTGTAGTTAACCGATGTCCATTTTTCAGCTTAGAATCATAACGCGTTTCTATAACGCAACATTGGCGAGATACGGCGGCTAGGTATTCAGTACTAAATGATTGAAGCTTACTGTATCGTAGGCATCAACTTCATAATTTTAAAATGAAAATTTGTTGAATAATCCGCTCTTCTGAAGAAAATTACGCTGGCCAATTTTACCGAATTAGCTTCCTATAATTAATTTTAAGAATTTAGGTATCGGTAGATAGGTCTACTAAATATGAAAATTTACGACTATCGACAGTAATCTATTTTTCCTATTTTTTAAAAACAAAAACGCTGTTTTCTAGACCTAAAAATAAACAGGAAAACTTTTTCATTGATCTTCGCTTCTTACTATCAACAATTTCTTCATAAAATTACATTTCGTAATTATTAATTTATAAAAAAGTTAGGGGGCACCCGGGTTTGAACCGGGGACCTCTCGATCTGCAGTCGAATGCTCTACCACTGAGCTATACCCCCAACTTACAGATATTCTTGTTTTCGAAATAAATATTTTTGTGCATTAGGAAAAATATTTTTTAATGTTATTTCGTTTCTCGGTTGTAAATTAAAAAAACTCTGGCATCGCCAGAAAAAGTAGGTATTTGAGAAAGAAAATTATGAATTTTGATAGTCACATTAATTATCTGTATATTTATATGCGTTAATGTATGAAATTTGTGAGCAGTTGACAAAATATTAGAAACATTATTACTTGAAAAAACGCAAAATTAATTAAGATTATAAAGTATGATACACATAATAATCCCTAATTTAATATAATAAAGTTACAAAATAAAAAAAAAAAGAAAACATGAACATGTGGTTAATTTTTATAAAAAGAAAAGTTGATGTAAATTAGAAAAAAAAAGGAAAAACGCTTCACCGGAAGTACCGTCCTGTCGACCATACCAAAATTGGTAGCATGCTACAATAAATTATAATGAATATTTATTTCAAATTTCGTACATATTGCTCCAAATTTCGGCATTTTATGACCAATATAAAAACAAAAATAGCGGTACCTACCAGAAGTACCGCCAGTCGATTCATACCAAAATTAGCAGTACCTAAGTATGTTACAATAAAATATAATGAATATTTATTTCAAATTTCGTACATATTGTTCCAAAATTGCGCATTTTGTGACCATTATAAAAAAAATAGCTGCACCAGAAGTACCGTCCAGCCGATCCACGCCAAAATTGGTAGCGTACGTACTACAATAAATTATGATAAATAATTATTCCAAATTTTGTAACTATTGGTACCGTATTAAGCATTTTATAGCAAAAATAAAAACAAAAATTATGATACTGCGAGAACCATCAAGCCGAATCAAAATCAATAGGTTTGTTCCTTGGCTTCCACAAACAGGTCTTCAGCATACAAGATATTATAATAGTAGCCCACCATACCTCATAAATCCTGCTATCAAAGATCTTCGAAGGCTCAATCTTTGCCATCCTAACTATTAACATAGACCAACAAAAACTAAATTAAACAAATGTTAATGATGGACTGTATCTCTATAATATAGGGATAAATTGATTGTAAATATTATTTACAATCAATTTAAACAATTATGTGGCCACCAATCAATCTAAAGAAAATGATGAATCCAACCAACTTTTAAATTATCAAAGGAAAATGAGTGAAAACTCGGATGTAGTCTATAGATGATCAATAATAATGATTTTTAGGAAAAATTACAACGTGGAGTTGTCAAATTAAACTAAATATTTGTGAACATAAAATAATTAAATATGCAAATGAAAACAATATCATCAACAAGAAATTACAACCGTCGATGATTATCAAATTATTGAGATCAATATGTCAAAAATGTAAATAAATGTGTGAAATGCTATAAATATCAATTACAAATGCATAAAAAATAAAAAAACAAGTCAAAATATCATAACATACACAAAAAATTATCAATGTTAAGTGTGTATCTTGATGAAATCAAATCGATCAAAAATTATTCAAAAATAAAGGTTGAAGATTAAAATTTTTTCTAGATCAATTTGTGTTATATTTGTCAAAGTGGAATCAGCTCACCAATATTTAAGATGGTAGACTTCGTTGCACAAGTACAATCATAAACAAAAGAATATTCCAAAAATGTTCAACTTCATATAAGTCATGTACTACTATTTTTAATGTGTAAACATTCTTGCTCTCTAGTCCGCTCCCTCCTGGGTGTAAAAAAATATTAGATACGAAAAACTTGAGATTGCATAAAAAAACTGCACGGTGCACTGTCCAGTTTCAAATTCTGTTTGTCACATAACACACACACACTCTCACAAGCAGACATCCGGCAAGCTGACAGCACTCAGCTGAATGTTTACTCATTAAATATGTGAGGGGAGACCCTCGCACACCTTTTTTTATTATACACTTTTACTCTACTTACTCAATTTGTTGAAGTACACCGGGTGACCAACATCATCGCTGCTTTCATGTGTTGCAACACACGCACACATACACACATATCCGTTTTTAACAGTTGTTTTTTTTTCAATTTTTGTTTGTTTCGGTATCAGAAAAAAAAGTGAGAAATTTTATTTTTTCTTTCGCTGTTATTTTCTTCTTCAAATTACAATAGCGTATTTTTTAAAAACTTGTTTTTATCCTAACTTATTAACTATAGAATGTTCTCAAAAATTAGGGATGTTTTGCCATTTCACATCATTTTATTCTCAAAAAACATGACCAAATGCCAAAATTTGTGATTATAAAGGTGAGTAACACAAACAAATTTTGATTAAAAAAAAAAGCACTTGATGAAAGAAATATATTATACCTTGTGGAGATAATCAATTCGTATGAGGTAAAGGGGCTTGCACCTCTCAATGACAGGCACTCCCAAAAGACTGGCTCATTTCTTATCTGTATATACATATAGATAAGATATAACATTTGGACTGTGACTAATCGATACTAATATTTCATTAACATGTAACGTTAGTACAGGAAATAATAGGACATTCCTGTCAACAACATATCGCAAATTAGCTTTCCACAGTGTGCACAATCTGTCACACTCTTGACTAATATGCACAGCGGGACTCGTATCATCAAGATTTGTTTGGCCTCAAATGAAATCAGACTGCAACAAATGGGCTCGCAGTTGCTTGAATTGCATGACACAACTACATACATATATGTACGCATTTGTGTCTGTGTGTGTGCCAATTTCCCTATATAAATTCACAAATCTGGCTACAAAATCTCCAATGTTTGCCTAGGATTTGGCTCTCTCATACAATCATGTATGATATAGCAGAACACCCCAAGCTGTTGATTGCCTTCTTATGTGAATACTTCTGCATAACAAAGTATTCCACATACCTTATTGCTATCAGCAACTTGATTATTTGTTGATACATGAATAATTTTGAGTAAGTTATCACGAACATACTCTTTTACCTTGAGATATCGACGTTCGATATGTTTAAGTTTACCATGATTATAGAAGATAGATAATAAGTTACAGGTAGACTGATTATCTTCATACACGGTAACTTGAGTTTTAAACTGAGGAAAAGTTTCTTCAGTTAACCTACTACAATAGAGCATATGACTTGAAGCAACAGCAACGGCTACAAACTCGGCCTCAGTAGTTGACTCAGCAATTACGTCTTGTTTTCTGCTGCCCCAAGCAATTGTATTACCAAACTGTTTAATACAATAGCCAGTAGTGGATTTTCTTGATTTATCTGCTGCGAAGTCAGCATCAACATATGCAACAATATCTTCATCAGGACTTGAGTAGGTTAAACCTAAAGTTGGAGTGTGTTTTAAATAACGAACTACATGACTTACTAAAGTAGATGTAACTCCGTAGGTTTTTCTTGAAATCTAGCTAAGAAACTTACCTCAAAAGAAATATCTGGGCGAGTAGTATTAGCTAAATATAAAAGTGACCCAATAGCCGTCCTATACGAATTATAAGGAGGTAGGGGTGTTTCTTGAATTTTTGGAAAATTGGCGAAAGAGTTCATTGGAACTAAACATTCACCACAATTTTCTAACTTGAATTCGTGAATTAGGGTTTTGATATAGTCCTCTTGATGTAAACGAAGATTACCAGTGTTATTGTCAATTTCAATTTGAAAACCAACATAACGATTTGGGGAACCTAAGTTCTTGACTTCAAAATTTTCTTGGATACTCTTGATAGCATCTTGAACAACTTGATTGCTAGAGCCCATAATTAAAATGTCATCAACATAAGCTAACATTATGACAAAATTATTACCACTTGATTTCATGAAAATGCAGCCTTGACGTAATAATGGTTCAAAACCCTTACTCTTGAGAATTCTTGAAAATTTTACATACCATGACCTAGGTGCAGTAGCTAACCCATACACAGCTTTATTTAACTTGAGTGCGTAAAGTTTGTTGTCGAGATCAATACCCTGAGGTATTGAGGTATATTTATCTCGATCAATCTCACTATTGAGAAAAGCAGTCTTGATATCTAGCTGTGTAATTCTTAACTTAAGTTTGCAGGCTAAAGAAAAGAACCAACGAATTGTGGTTGCAGTTGCAGTAGGCGAGTAGGTATCTTGAGTTGAGTATTTTTCTTGATCAACAGCACCAACTATTACAAGGCGAGCTTTGAAAGCTCCATCAGGTTTAATGGTAAAAATCCACTTCCACGGAAGTAGTTGATGACCCTTAGTATTTGATTTTGGGACAATACGCCAAACCTTGTAACAATTTAGAGACTTGATCTCTTGAGTTATTGCTTCCTTCCATTTAGGCCAGTCAGGTGATTTTAATGCCTCTTTATACGATTGTGGTGCATTAGGAGAAGAAACCTCTGTTTCATCTCTTTTATTATTCGCACCAGAGATACGAAGAATTTGCACAGAGCCATCAATCACTTGACTTTCTTGAGAAAGATCCCAATTATAATCAATTTCGATTATCTCATCTTGGGAATTATCTTCACCAACTTGAACTTGAACAACAGGAGGAGCAATATCTTGATTGGGACTTGGACTTGAATCAACTTGATTCTCTACCAAACTATCATTACAAGCAACGTTAGTAGTTAGAGAATTATCTTGATTTTCAACTTGAGTTAAATTTTCATCAGGAAAATCTAATTCTTGATTACTAAATTCTTGAATAGTTTCTTGACGTTCATTAATAGCATCCCTAAATGTTTTACTTTCGTCGAATTTGACATTACAAGAAACGCTAGTCTTTTTAGTAGCAGGATTATATACAATATAACCTGTTTTAGTATACCCTACTAAATATTGTTTAGTACTAACTACATCAAATTTTCGACCAGTAGGTTGATTTTCTTGAAGTACATAAGCCAGACAGCCAAAAACGTGAATACTTGATAAATCAGTCTTATTACCGTAAAACATTTCATAGGGTGTCTTGAAATTTAGTGCTCTGAGTGGTGACCTATTATATAAGTATTCGGTAGCATCAGCAGCTAAGCCCCAAAAAGAAGTAGGAAATCCACTCTCTTGAATTAATGAACGAATCTTGACCTCAATAGTTCGATTAGCCCTCTCAGCAGTACCATTATGTTCACTAGTATAAGGACCAGAGGTTTCTCTCTCAATTCCTAATTCTTCAATTAACTGATCCATGGCCTGATTAACAAATTCAGAACCATTATCACAACGTAAAGTTTTACATTGACCTTCTTGAGGGAATTGAGCCTTAATTCTCTTGACATACATCTTGAAAAACCTAGTCACTTCATACTTTTTCTTGAGAGCAAAAATACTAATATAACGAGTATAATCATCTAAAAATACTAGTAAATAAATATTTTTCTTGGCAAAGGTAGGGGGAGAGATTGGGCCAATCACATCAGCGTGAGTTAATTCACCTGGTCTTGAAGCTCGTTCACGATCTTTATCGAAACATTTACGAGTCATTTTTGTTTGGTTACAAACTTGACAATCTTGAAATGTGTCCGGACAGATTATGTCCGGGACACCAATAGCAACAGAACAAAGACGATATAAATTTGGAGAGGAAATATGTCCCATCCTAAGATGCCAAATATTCCCTTCATTCACCAATTTTGTTCTTTGTTCGTCACTTATCATTTTCTTGACTTTTCGATTTTTCCTTTTACCAGTTTTCGTACGATAAACTGGTAAAGAATTCGAATTATTCTTAACATTACTTGAATTTTCTTGACTTGATACCCCCTTCGAATCCTGCACAATTTTACCAGAATTTGCGGAATCGATATTACTTGATTTATTTTGTTGACCTCTACTTAACTCCATTTTATCAAACTCATTGATCCAGGAGTCATCAACATCGGACCCGTCAGTAGCAACATTAGACCCATTACAATCAGACTTATTGTTACTAGACGATTTACTTGATTTGGGGGACTTGACTTGACTTTTATTACCCAGACCACTTTGATCAGCAATTTCTGACAAACTCGGATCATTAGTGTATTCAGATAATAAAATTGATTTACCTTTAAATATTCTTGATAAAGCCTTTTTGTAGTTCTTGATATTTTTGTTCATACTTGAAGGGACAAATTGATATCTATCTTGACTTGAGATTATCTTGATAAGGGGTTTATTTAACCCGACCTCTTCTTGCCTATGAAATGTAACTTGATTAGACTCGAAGAGTAACTTGATATTATTGTCTTTAACAAAATGGTTAACACTAACAAGCCCATTTGCAAGACCGGGAACTACTAGGACTTCTCTTAGAATAAAGGTAAATATTCTTGACGACGATTCGTGATTTAAGGTAAATAATATTATACCCTCACCCGTAGCCTTTAATACACTATCTTTACCAGCTTGTCCCAAAGTTTTATCTTTTAGGAAAGCTCGATAATTTAAAACCTGGTGAATGTGAGCTACTGCATTATTTGTTGCCCCACTATCAATCACGAAAACATCGGTATCTTGATTACGTAAATCTTGATTTAAAGAATCTTGATTATTAATTACATTTAATTTAATTAAATGTAACTCACTTGAGATACTGTTCGGATCCGGTTGTGGCGCAGGACAGTTGCGAGCTTCATGTCCTGGTTTTTGACACTGGTAACAAACCTTTTTGTTACCATTGAAGCATTTATCCGCGGTATGCCCATTCCAGCCGCAATCCTTACAGCGTACTTTCTTCTCTTGATTTTCTTTCTTGACGTCTTGATTTTGTTTTGCGGGGACCGTAGATGGTATCTTGATACTTGATTTATTGCTTGATTTGTCGATGGACTTATACATAATATTACTTGAGGAAGAACTTGATATGGGAGCAGGTGATTTACCTGACTGAGGTGTAGAGGGAGTCGACGCTGCTTTCCGTGCATACTCTTGACGTTTCGGAGCACTCTCCGACTGTTTAGCAGTCGTCGACTTCTTCCTCTCTACGTAATCCAAAAGGGATGTACGTAGCATCTCCTCAGACAGATCTTCACCTGCTCGTGCACATAAGGTGTCGATGACCGCCTCGAACGAAGGGTTTAATTTTGAATAAGCTTGATTAACCAAAAGGAGGGTGGAAAAACTTGACCAAATTCCACCAAACTTCGTTGAGCGGCATCAAATTTAGACAAAAACAAGATTAATTCGGTATTGTCTACATACTTGAGTTCATCAAGACGGTTCATGACTGCAATCATGTCATGAATCGTCTTGCTACCGTACTGCCTCTTGAGCTCTTGATAAATTTCGCAGGCTGATTCGAGATGAAAAATTAGCGTCTTGATCGGTTGTGCTACATTCATCTGAATCAGGTTCTGCACTTGAGCGTCAACTCCTCAGCGAATGTTCTCAGGTAGACTGAGGTGTTCAGCTCGTGGACATGCGATCCACTCGATCGCATTTGCCGCCGCTAAGTCGTTCTTGATATCCCTCTCCCACATCTTGAAATTTTGCTTACCCTTAAGCTTCTCATTGTTACCATATGTACGCAATAGAATCAATGGAACCATTTGAAATTGGCCCATCGTCGGGTAACATTGATACTGAAACGAAGTATTCGTTGGAGTATATATGTTACCCGATAGCGTTTGATTCGCATCGTGCACAAATGAGCTTGAGTCTTGAAATGCCGCAGGGTAACTTGATACTTGAGGTGTAGGCATGAAGCCTACTCTTGATTCTTGAAAATTTGGTGCTTGACCAAAACTTGACTCTTGACCGACGTTAGTTAGTCCAGGAGGGGGAGCGAACTGACTTTTCGGCGACATTTTCGAAAAATCAAGCGCCGCGAGTGCGTTTGAAGTGGAATCTATGATCATGCTATCGGCATTCGACGACGACTTAATATCTGAAATAACACTTGAATAATTTTTATTAATATTTGTTGAGGTGAGTTTTGATCTTTTCATCCAAAGAAAATGAAGTACGGACATTTATCAATAAAAAAGGTTTATTTACGACTTTAGTACAACGACTGACGAGCGGAGAACATTCTCTGTCGAGCAGTGGCGGAAAGAATATTATATTGGCGATCAGTGTCGCCACATGTAAAAAGAGTAAAAGTAATATTGTGTTACATGCAGTGTTGATTGGTATACAATTATGTGTTTGTGAGGTAGTGAGGGAATCGTATCCCAACACCCCCCTGCGATTCAAAACGGACGAACGAACATATAAATGAATTAGTGTTACATATCGCATGTATTAAACAACAAAAATATAAACAAGAATAAGCAAAAGCAGTCAAAATTATTACATGTAGTTGTCATATAAGATTGCTATATATAAAAAATGGTAAAAAAAATAAAAATTTAGGTATGTCGTTGACTAGTATCGTATTATGTAATAAATATTTATGCGTTCATATGTTGTCATATTGTTTTATCTTAAATATATCGTGTAAATGTTAACATGAGGTATATATTGAACCTTATGTTATGGTGTCACTTCTTATAAATATTGTGTGATTTTCAATTTAACATATATAAAACCGTGTCGGAGAGATCAATATCTCCTCATCGTCAGCTGTAGGGAGATAATATTATTATATATATATATATCCTTATAATTAATTGTTTGTGTTTTTAATATAAATTTACTATTGTGGGAATCAATGGCATATGTTAGGGAATGCTGATACCAATAAGAGAGGCAGAGCAGCGACGGGGAACCTATTGAAAATTGTGAAATGAGTAGTGAAACGACATATGGACCGCTCGGTTTACGATAGGCGCTAAAAGACCGACGCACATCCGCAGTCCAAAACCAAATATCAAAAAATTTTGCGGGTTGAGTCAATTAAGACTATTGGCCGAAAGGTTGACTTGTTCGGAGTATCTTCATAACAATATTTTGGTACGTTTTCCGATCAAGTGCCTTCGTTAAAATATCCGCAACTTGATCGGACGACCTGATATCGTTGAACGTAATTAATTTATTTTGAAAAGCTTCCAAAACTGCATAACACTTGATCGCTAAAGACCTGGAGCATTTCTGGCCTCCCCCAGATGCAATGCATGATGCGGATATATTATCCTCATACACCTGCACTGAGTCGGTTACAGAAAAAACGCTCTCAATGAGTCTCCAGATCACATATATGTCGTCAAGTGCGTCATTCAACGCAATTAGTTCGGCTGCAGTTGACGAGGTTGCAACTAAGTTTTGCCGGTGAACGGCCCAGTTTAACAAGTCTCCGTTTGCGAAAATCATATAGCCTGTTGTGGAGCACCCTTTCTCCAAGTTTTCTATATCTATGGGTGAATCGTCTACGTCGGGTGCATACAACGCATCGACAAATGCTTTAATCTGAGTCTGATCAGAGTGAAATACAAGAGAGAAGTCCCTTGTTGTTTTAAGGTACCTAATAATTCGGCGAACATAGTTTTTGGTTTCACTATTAGAGGATTTCTGAAAACGTGATAGGTAATTGACGGCGAA
This sequence comes from Ericerus pela, assembly GCA_011428145.1. Taxonomy (NCBI): domain Eukaryota; kingdom Metazoa; phylum Arthropoda; class Insecta; order Hemiptera; family Coccidae; genus Ericerus; species Ericerus pela. The sequence goes on along the minus strand of WOFM01000567.1, from coordinate 391,940 downwards.
AGCAATGTCTGGGCGGGTCAGTCTCGCTACATATAACAAATTCCCAATCATGGCCCTATATTCAGTGTCATCTTTACCATTGGTTGGCTTGCTTATTTTAAGGCCCGTTTCCATAGGTGTGGTTGTCGGATTACATTCCATCATACCAAATTTACGTAAAATTTTATCTATGTACCTATTTTGTGTTAATATTATTTGTTTCCTCGAGATGTCTCGACTTATTTCAAAACCGACAAAGAACGTTGGATTCATTTCTATTTTCAGTGTGAAGTTTTTATTAAATATATTTATTAGGTCTTGTGTCCACTCGTCGTGGTTGCTAGCCAACAACATGTCATCCACGTAGACTATTAGGAGTGCCATTGCACCATTATTATTTTGTTTTGTGTATAAGCACCTATCTATTTTTGATTGAAGAAATCCAGCTTGAATTATTGTCGAGTTTAATAAGTCATACCAACTTTTAGAAGACGTCTTCAGTCCATATATTGACTTAATCAGTCTCAGGCAATTATTTTCGCCTAGTTGGCATCCTCTAGGATTTGATATATATATAGGGTATTTTATTTCTGAATTAAGAAAGGCTGTTTTTATGTCAAATTGTATGATATTTAGATTATATTTATTTGTGATGGATAACGTCCATCTTATCAGCAAATACTGTACTACCGGGGCATAGGTTTCAGTTAAGGAATAGTGAGTAAGGTCCTTAAAACCCCTTGCAACCAACCTGGCCTTCGGTTTGTGAATGCCTTGATTATCGGGTTTTGTGGTGAAGCACCACTTGGTATCTACCAACCTCACATTCCTTTCTTTGGGAACGACCTCCCACACGCCCATATCAGACAATGACTTCAACTCATCGGTGATTGCTCTTTGCCAATCTGTTTTAAATGGATTGTTTTCCACATCTTCCCATTTTTGAGGGATGTGGTCCTCTATATAACGCCTGTATCTTTGTTTACATACGCTTAATATTACGGGGTTTTCTATTATATTATTGTGTTTGTCTTTATTTTTATTATTTATGTTATCTATATTTATTATGTTCCTCATTTCATCAAATCTGACATCACAAGTTACGTGTGATTTGTCAATTAGCGGGTCCCTTATGCAGTATCCACTACTTGTGTAGCCCACAAATACCCCCTTGTCTGCCCTTTGTGTGAGTTTTGGGTGTTCAGTATTTGTTTTCTTCTTTTTGTTTTTTGTGGCCTGTTGTTGGCGAACTTTCATGGGAATATGTCTATAGGCGAGAGACCCAAAAACTCTCATGTTTGATAGATCCGGCTTTATGCCGTAAAGCATTTCGAAAGGGGTTTTGTTCTCTTTGTTTGCCCTTGTTGGGCTCCTATTTATGACATACACCGCCGTCAGAACAGCCAATGACCAAAATTTAAAGTCCAATTCGGAGTCAAACAGCATAGCTCTAGTTCTAGCCATTATTGTTTGGTTCTGTCTTTCAGCCATTGCATTCAGCTCTGGTGAATACGGAACCACAGGCTCGAGACTTACGCCGTTTTCCTCGCAAAATGTCTTCATGTGAGAATCTAAGTATTCCTTAGCATTGTCACATCTCAAGGTGGCAATGGGATGATCCGGAAATTTTGACTTTAGTTTCATATATAATTTTTTGAATTCTTCACATACCATTGAATTTTTTTCTATGGTAGAGACGAAGGTGTATTTCGTGGCGTGGTCTACAAATATTAATACATACTTTTCACCATATATACCCGGTGAAAAGGGGCCCATTGTATCCGATGAAATGAGTTCCAGTTTCCTTTCAGGCCTGGTCCTTGTACTATTATGCCCTAATCTTTTTGAATTAGCCTTTACGCATATCTCGCACAAACTGAATTCATCATCTCGGAATGTTATTCCGTTAGGAATACCTCTTGAGACTTTGGTTAAGAATCTCAAATTCTTTCCCAATAAATGTCCCAATCTCCTGTGCCATATCATATTTTTTTCTATTTTTAATTCCCCTTTACTTTCATTCGATTCTTGGTTATTATTTGTTATTTCATTATCTATAGCGTTATTATTATCGTTTGAACCTATATCCTCATTCGTTTCTTTATCCTCCTCGCTAGTTTCCCTATTTTGGGTTTGATTGCTATTTTGTTCGTCATTTTGACTTATTATTGTACTATTATTTTCATTATTATTAGTTGTGTTCTCTCTATTATCTTCACTTTCCTCCTGACTGTCCTCAACAATTTCCTCTTCTATTTCATATTCCATCCATTCGTCTTGGGAATTTACATTAGGCATACATGCCAATCTATTTGATTCATTTTTATAAGGACATATTTTATCTATCTCATTTTCATCTTCTATCATATTGACTGTGGATTCCGGCACAATCTCGTATTTGACCATGTATACCCCTTTATTTTTGGGGCTGAGAAGAGTACTTCGTTCGTTCCTCTGACATATATATGTGCCGCCGAGAAATTTTGGTCTATTCCCAGTGCTCTATTTTCTGTTATTTTTATTCCTGACATCAGGTCTACGTTTAGTGATGGTACATAATGTACGTTTTTTAGTCTTATGACTTTCTGGTTTCGTTCCGAGTTTTCCACTCTAATGAACATTGTACCAATGTGGGTTGCTATTAAAAGTGTATCTTGGATGGCGCATTCCAATTCAATGGGTTTTTCTAACATTATTGGGTTGGACAATTTTGACAGGTCTGATATTACGTGAGCAACAGCTCCACCGTCTAGCATAATTCTTTTAGTTAAGGGAATATAATTAGGATCTAACTCTTGTTTTGTGTCTTTTGACGTTATCAGATTTATTAATTTATTATTATTATTTGGTTCTTGATCTCTATATCTGATCATCATTGACCACTGAACGTCGTTTTCTTTTTTGTTTTTATTGTTATTATTATTAGTGTTATTTCGTCCGTATCTTGTATTCTGTGCAGGACCATCCAATTTATTTTGGGGTATTACACCCTCTTTATTTGACGGACATACTTTAGCTATGTGCCCTTTGCCATGGCACTTAAAACAAACTAACGTATTTGGATTGGGCAAAGTATTCTGATTCTGGTTATTTTCATATTTTTTATTTTCATAGTTATTACTATATTGGGGTGTTTCTTTTTGTTGGTTATTATTATATTTTATTTTCCCCTGATCTACATTCTGATTTCTATTTGTATAATTATGTCTATTGTAACTTCCTCCGTATTGGGATCTCTGGTTTTTGTTATTATTTGTGAAGTTACGAAATTTATTATTATTATTATATTTTGACTTTTTTTCGTCATACAACCTATCCGACCTTTCGATTAACATGGCATGGAGTGTCTCAATTGTTTTCTGGTCCTGACTTAACGTATTAAACTCCAGCCTAGTCATATCGTAGTCCATGTTTAACGAGATTAGAAGCTGTTCTATCTCCTCCTGTCTGTCCAGATTTTTCCCACAATCCCTTATTTTTTGGGCTGCCCTCGAGAAAACATCCAAATAACTTCTCATGTTCCCATCGCTATAAAATTTTAGTCTTTGGAATGCTTGTTTTGCGTTAATGTACGTGACCTGAGTACAGCTTTTATATCTCTCGTCAAGTACTTTCAGAATTTGGTTTATGGTTTTGAGATCTTTCACTCTCTCGATTAGTTCGTTATTAAGTCCCTGGTATATAAGTGCCTTTCCCTTTTCCTGATTTTGGAAATATGTCATTCGAGTTGCTGGGTTGGCATTACTAGACTCAGGGTTCAAAAAATTATTTAAATCTAATTCCAAAAAAAGTACTTCCGTTTCTGTATCATGCATGATCGGGTACAATCCCTCTGCGTAAAGTGTGGAGACCATCATGGTCCTCCAGGCGTCATAATTTCTCCCGTCAAATACCTTTTTTGTGTCAAATCGTGACATATTGTTCGAATTTTACTATCGGGGCTTATTATTCCTACCTCAGAAACACGAGAGCTTAATTCTAGGGGGTAACACGGTCTCAACCGCACGATTATGCAAAACACGGTCTCAACCGCTCGATCGGGAATGCAAGTCAAAATATTATGTCATAAATCTTAATAATTAATTAACGTTTTAATTAGATCTCACGCAATCTGCCGCTGACGATGAGTTGATCTCTCCGCCGTTGTTTTCAATTTCTTTTCAGTTAATGGGATTTCTGATACTTTATCGCCAAAATGTCTTTAATTCGAAATGGTCTAAGCTTTTGGTCTTGTTCCAGATCGAAAAGTAATTCTGTTGAACACGTTAAAACACAAATTAGATTTCAAGGCAAAAATTATTCAACAGAAATACAAAAGGTTAATGCTGAAAGGAAAAAATAATTCGTTATCTTTTGTCAATTTAAAATCCTCTATACAGATTGTGAACAGGAATAAACTGTCACTCAAGTCAAATGATGTTTAATAATTTTCTTTTGTTATTCAGAGTGTATCTCATTCAACAAATATTTCCCTATTTCGACCACTTTCGACCAATGAGATAAAGTTTGAAAGGTTACCAATGATACCTTTCAAGTTTCAACTTTCCTCTAATTTTGGTTAAGAGTCAACAGGAAAATATTTCGAACGTTTTACTTCACTTTAATTAATTTTCGAACTTTTATTATTAGTTTTGAGGCAAAAATCACATCGATTACTAATTAATTATTCTAAATTTTACTTATCTTGATTCGGTTTTCGTAATTTTCCGTTTCTCCTCTATTCTGCTCCGATGTTGACTTTGATTTTTGACTCTGCAACTTTCAGACTTTCGACTTTTTGACTTCAACTTCCTTTCCGGAACACAGTACGAACAATTGCCAGCCGTTTTTAACTCTGCAAGCCGGTTTTCCAAACCACAGGATCCTCTTGTACCTGATCTGCTTACACCAAACTCTCGACTTCGACGTTTTACTCGGCGCCCAAGATTTCACTGAAGTTTTCATCAATTTTAATTTTTACCTTTGATTCATTTGATTTACCGCTTTTTCGACTATTCCAGGATACTTCCTTCGATCACTGGAAACGAACTTTGCGTTCACGAACTTTTAACTGTCCTTCCACTTTGCGTGGAGGTTTTACACAATACAAAATTTTCCACTTTTTCGTGACACATAAACTTTTACTTTTAACAAATTACACGATTAATATTAACATATTTCGAATTCCGCACTTATTTTCGTTGGTACGCAGCTCTGGCTACCATGTTGAGGTGAGTTTTGATCTTTTCATCCAAAGAAAATGAAGTACGGACATTTATCAATAAAAAAGGTTTATTTACGACTTTAGTACAACGACTGACGAGCGGAGAACATTCTCCGTCGAGCAGTGGCGGAAAGAATATTATATTGGCGATCAGTGTCGCCACATGTAAAAAGAGTAAAAGTAATATTGTGTTACATGCAGTGTTGATTGGTATACAATTATGTGTTTGTGAGGTAGTGAGGGAATCGTATCCCAACAATATTTACTTGACTTGATATCGCGGACCTGGCAGACGGTGAATTTCTTGAACTTGATATTTCTACTTGATTCGACGAACTGCTTGACGGACTTGAGAACGACGTAGACGAAATTTCTTGACTTAGCATACGTAGTGGTATAACATTATCTTGATTCGGCTCGATGGAAGGTGATGACAATTGGTTTGGTTGAACCTTCTTGACTATTTTTCCGGAATCCGAAAAGGTAACGGTGATTGTCGGTTCAGCCAAAGTACTCGACATAGTCTTTATTTCACCAGCCATATCTGATAGTTCTTGAACGAGCGGTAAATCTTGAATTTGTACGATCTTGTCTATCGTATCGGTTGTCACTGTATTTACTACCGGATTAAATGACACCCTCTTGATTTTCGAAGCCTGTTTCTTCTTCGTGACCGGAAGAGCAGGAACTTGAGAACGGCCTTTGCGTGTTTTCGGAGCCATAAAATAAAAGAAACGAACACGGCAAACACAACCCGCTAATTTCTTGAGACGCGAACTTGAATAATTACGCGATCTAAATTTACGTACTTGAAATTTTTTGTAACATAAAATACGAACGTGATTCTTGACGATAACAAAGGCGCGAACACACTTGAACTCTGCTACCACTTTATATTTAAAACCTACACCAATTACGAACAACTGAGTTCGGTTTAAATATGTATTTACTTGAATAACTTGAACATATTCATAAATAACTTGAGAAACATTGTGTAATTCAACTTAATTTATTAAAAAGGAACAAACAGGCATAATCAAAGTCTTATCGCCATATTGAATACAAGGTTGAATGAGCGTCACCTCTTGACCAGAAAACAGAAAAAGAAAAAAAAGACACAGATAAAAACGACGAGAACTTGACTGTGGGAGATCTTGATTGCAGTAGTACCAACTACTGACATCTAACAAATTGTTTGACTCACTCATCGACTGCTAGTTACTTCAACTTCAGTTCGATCAACGGATCGAGTAGAGTAGACTAATAAGAACTGAGAACTATCAAAAAAAAAAAAACTAATTAACTAGTTCATTTAGAAGTGAATTAAATGATCGATTAGTTCACTTCTGGATTTGTTCAAAAGAACTAACTCATGAACGAACTACCTATTACTATTTCTATATTTCGCCACTAGGTTGTGTATTATAAAGTTTATGATACACGTGGAAGTTTTTTATCTGGCAATCATAAAGTTGTAAATTAATGGATTTTTTTTTAATAAAACAAAATTGATAACAAACATTATTATTTTATTGATTTATGCATATTATAATGTATTATATTGGAATAATTTGAATAAAATATTCGGAGGAATTTGCGAAAATTATTTTCCTGTGATCGTTCTGACTTTTTAGTGAACCTGAATGAATATCGCGTGCATACCTCACATATTCGAATTTTTTGCATCATGTTAATTTTTCTTTTAATCTTGTGAGAAATAAGTATTGTAAAATGAATTACAACAATCAGCAAAACAATTACCGTCAGTATTTACAATACATAATGATATAAGTACGCTTTAGTGAGGTTATTAATTTTTTCCTGTTCTTTGCAGCTGCGAGCAGCAGTGGTAGAAGGCTCGTTAAACGACCAACTGAAACGCCTGGTTTGGAACCTAATCGTTATACGCAACCATCGTATCCAAATATCAACAACCCACAATTCGCTCAAAATTATCCCAGCAATTCATTTCAGAATTTCAGTCAGTCGTATTCTCCAAGTAAGTTGACGTTGGTTTCCTGAAGTAGAATGCTTAGGTAAATTTATAACCGCCCCGATCTGCTAGAAAACACTGGCGTTGATTTATCAACATCCTTGCCGATCTAAGAAACTATAAAAAAAAATGTTTTTGCAGATTTTACTTCCTCCATACCCCCGAATGAGTTCCATTCAATGCCTCAACAAAGTATGGGATTCAATATGCCCCCTCAAACTCGAATATTGACCGATCCTTTGGTCGCTAATATGGCTGTGCAATATGGACAAGCTTTAGTCGGTTCTGGTAAACAAATGGTGGATAAAGAAATCGAAAAGTATGTGCCCATATCAAGATTGAAATATTTTTTCGCTGTGGATACATCATATGTTTCGAAAAAGTTATCAATTATTCTATTTCCATTTTTACATTCAGTAAGTGTTCGAAAATTTTTTGATCTTTATTTTGTAATCATTGAATTTAATTTTTGAGAATTGTTTTCAGGACTGGTCTATAAAATACGATCAAAATGAACCTATTCAACCGAAGTATGAAGTTAATGCGCCAGATTTGTACATACCAACCATGGCATTCTTAACGTAAGCGATTCTTGTTGAACCACATTTAACTAATACAGATTTTTTTTAAACGTATTTTTCTTACTGCAGGTACGTTTTGGTTGCTGGACTTTTGCTTGGCACCAAAAATTTATTTACTCCTGAAAAGTTGAGTATTGAAGCTACAAATGCTTTAGCTTGGACTGTATTAGAGGTGATCCTTCAATTAATTACCTTGTACATTTCAAACATCAACACAAACTTGAAAACTCTAGATCTGGTTGCATATTCAAGTTACAAATACGTTGGGTAAGTGTCTAGTTTGAACATAATTAGCACCTTCGGATGAAACGGGGCGTCACTGCAGTTTTTTTCATTTTCGGTTATCAAGTTATGCTTATCTTACGGCCCACTAGAATTTTAGGTATGCTAACTATTACGTTGATCTTATGCTTGCAAGTTATTTTCTATTGAGAGATGGATGTATTGTCTGTAAATTATTTCGCTCTCCTGTAAAGTTAAATTTTTTTGCAGTTATACCTCTCCTCATTTAAAGATTTGATAATGATGATTGTGATCATTATTTTATATTTCATTCTTTGTACAAAATAGCTTTTTTTTTATTTTCTTATTTAACAGTTCATTTTTTCATCATGATATTTCTGTTGCAGTATTATATTAATTATGGTTGTCAGTTTATTGTTTGGCCATGTGGGATATTTGACTAGTTTAACGTATATCAGTGCTTCATTGGCCTTTTTTCTGGTATTAATCATTCTCATTATCTTCTCGCAATTTTCCTGGTTTGTTATTTCAAATAATCTTGCTTCAAATGTAATTATGTTTATATAGATGAGAACTTTAAAATTGCAAATATTAACGGAACCAACATCAATGCAATCTGATATGTACGGAATGCCTCAGCCCTCTGATAATCAAGTCGGATTGAAGAGAAGACAGTACTTCTTACTATTTGTAGCCTGCACCCAGCCGCTCCTCATATGGTGGTTCACCTGGCGCATTGTGTAATATATTTCATTTGTTAAAAGCTTATGAGAAGTTTGTTGTGTTTACATTTTTCTCGTCTTTGTGTTTCCTTTTTCTTTGATACTATTGCATTTCCCCTATAATGTTATTAAATTAGATAAATGAAATTTTACAGAAAGCTAATCAAACATTATATAATGTTTTAACCATCTTGCTTAAAAATGGCTGTGAATTTTTGAGTTAAAATGGGAGCTACTAAAACTCAGCTGATTGAACTAAATGACTCTCTTTACATACATTTTTGTAACTTGCTATCTACCCTAAAATTTCGTCTGTCTTATAGTTGTTATTTTATTTATAAATTATTTACACTTATATATGTCAAGTTCGAAATTTTAGAATCCTTTGAAAATATGGATTTTTTTTTAATCTTTCTAGCAGTTTTGGTATTTGGAAGTGTAATATCGATTTTCATCTTGAGCTGATACTGTATTTTATATTTTTTAACTTTTCATTATCAAAAAAATAATTAAAACTTTTTCTTTCATTTTATTTTATTTTATAGAAACATGCGTTCTTGTAAGTTTGTAATTTTCATATTATTTTCTTCCATTCTTTTTACTATTAATTCACAAATTGTGCATGAGAAATTTTATATTCAAATATTTTTTCTTTCATTATGGATAGTATTCGACCGATCCTTCATAATTTGATCAACGATAACATCGTCCTATTTGTCTTACACTGCGGATACAACATGAGCAGAAACGCTTACCCTTACTCTCCATATTAAACAATTTTGAAGCTAAGCGTAAAAACCGAATGGGAAATTAAACTCTCAACTGTAAATCACAAAATTTTCAAATATTTTCACATTTTCACCTTTTCCTATTGACCTGAGTAGGTGTTCTTGAAAGTTTTTTTTGGTCTACATTGATATTTCTTGTTCTTGAATTCAGCTACGATGTTAGTTATGAAGTATGCATAACATGTGTTGATGAGATGTGGCTATAGGTCTGTTGTGCTAAGTAGAGTTAAATTAATTTTTTGTGAAGTAAATAATTTCATGAGACTTAAATTTCCAATTAAAATAAAATCGTACTTCTTGAAATAATTATGAGTTACACGCCTACTGAGTATGGACTGGTGAAACAACGTAGTAGTGGACAACAAAAGATAAAACAAACATCTGTGTTGATGGGGAAAGGGAAGAATATGCAGGTAACAGCGTTATTTTTATCGCTCATTCTCAAGTAGTGATTGGTAATTTCCACATTTCCCGCGCAATCATTCCTTAATTTCCTTTTCATACATCAGATACTTTCGGTGTTTCTAAAAGTATGAGCATGAGTGGGCAGCAGGGCCGGATTTAGCGGGGTGCAAAGGGTACAACTGTACCGGGCGGCACATTTTTACATTTATTTTTTGTTTTTTTTAGTAACATTAAGTATGACTGTATGACAAGGAAAAAATATTTAATTAAATTTATAAATTTTTAATGTAGTAAAAACTGATAAAAATCCATAAAAAAATTTTTTGGGGATGGAGTGGGTTGTTAAAATTAGAAAAATGAGGGGGCGCAAAAATTTTATTGTACTAGGGCACTGGAGCTGTAAATTCGGCCCTGGTGGGCAGGATTCGTGAGAAAAACGGAATTCGAATCCTTTTTAGGGGCTGAAAAGGGTTCGTGAGTTGTGTTTTGAACCACTTTTTAAAAATCAATGTGATTCGTGATTTGAATCACATTGGGAAAAAGAGGATTCATGATTCAAATCATTTATTTACAAACAGCGGAACAACGAATGACGAATCCTATTCTTTTTGTCAGGAAATCCCCGGAAATTTGGTAGTTGTTAGAAAAAAATTTCATGAATTTCATCCTTGTAAAATTAAACAACCTCTTCAGAGAACTTTTACTTTGTACTTTCCTAAATAAAACAGTTTTTATCAAAAAGTACTCGAATGTTCAGAACTTTTTTCCCATATCAAAGTCAAACAGAATTATTAGGGTTCAACACTTTGAGGATTTATGATTCGTGCCAATTACTGTTAATCACCGGACTGGAAATATTCATGATTTGTGATTGGTTACTCAAATTATGTTTTTTGAGGATTTTACTCACTCTTGTCCCCATCCTTAGAGTACCAAAATTAAATTAGAGATATGACATTCATTGGTGAACAAGTTCATTTGAACAAGTCATCCTAACAAATGGGTCGAACTAATTTGTGATTTAAAAATGAACTAGTTCAAATTTTAACATTAACAATGTTTAATTTTTTCCACCAAACTTAGATCTGAGAAATGGATCCTACCAAAAGGTTTCCCCGCTGTTTGAAAAAGAACAAAAATGTATAGGTTTTTTATGACACCTAATAAAAAAGAGGACCAACTGAAGAACAATTGGGAGAAATATTACTGAAAAAGTAAAGATCTAAGTATAGGATAAACCTGGTCTAATCAGTACTTAAGTACAACTTAACATTAAGAAATGTTATAGAATATGGGTGTTAGACACCATATGAGAAGTTGAGAACATAGAACAGACATTGTAAATTGTAATAGTGAGACAATGTGAGAGCTGGCATTGAATAAAAATAGGGAAGATAATAATTAACAATAGTAATTAGTGACAAAGGCAAGTAACATAGTCATGCAGAATCATTCAATCAATCAAGAAATTGAAAAACAAGAATGACTCAAAATTTGATTCTAAAAACATAATTTTTTGACTCAAAAATTGAGTCAGGAGTCACATTAGATTCTTTTAGCCGTATTCTAGAAAAATACTCAAGTACAGATTCCCTACTCAAGTAATATTTTAACTGTTACTCCCATGCATAAATATAGGACAAACTTGGTCAAATAAGTACATAAATCTAACTTACTATTAAGAAACATTCTGGAATAGGGGTATCAGACTTGAATCCTGAGTTATGAGTCATCAAAGTAACTCAAAATCATGACTCTGAGTCATGATAACTCAAGTCAAGCCCAGCCCTGCTAATATTGCAACATTATGTTTTAAAAAAAAAAAAAAGATTTTTTGGGGCAAAACATCTCCATTATGTTTGTCAGTTTTATAATATTTAGTTAACAACTCCAATAAACTGATAAGAAATAAGAACTAACTTGAACGAATGAATGAATTAAGTTAAGAACCTTTTAAGATGACTAGAACTAACTGAAGTGAGGTTAAAAATGAGGAAAGTAAAACAGGTTAGATCAAGATACTATTGAAGTGAGGTTGAAATCCAAGGAAAGAAACAAGTTAGTTAGAGATACTATAATGCAATGATTTAAAGTACAATTTACAAGTTTGAGGAAGATGAACGATCTCCCTCCATTACGAGATTAAAGTTTGTTGATACGAAATCCCACCTCATCTCATTCTTCATCATCATCATTACGTCAATCTATATATATATATGTCACACGTACACTCTCGTCACAAAGTGCTTCCCCTACCATTCTCAATCCGCTATCGCTGTTGCTTCGCCATCTCATATTAATTCATACTTTATTTCCAAATGTAATTTTAGTCTGCTAATAAATTCTGTCGTGAATACTTCTCTCTTCCTCTTTTTCGTTCCTCGTCATTACCGCCTCACATCATGGTAGCCATCGCTGTGGTTGAACAGTAAGAGTTGAACAATATTAAATTATGAAATAGCAGACTGATTTTTTTTGAAATTGATTCATTGTTGTGTTGAAATTTATATTTTTTGAAGTGAAAATAAATCGAAAATATCGTTTAAATCAAGAATGTTAAAACTCGAATTTTTTAATAAAATTTTTTTTTTTCGAAGTCGAAAAAAAAAATAAAAATGTAACCAAAAACGAACTACAATCCAGAAAGGACCGCCAACGATACAGAGAACCACCTGAGGAAGTCTTCTGCTCCCGTCTTCAAGGAATCTTCCAGAGATCTCAACTACGAAGACCACAAATTTTTTTTTGGGCCAACCTACTACAAAATTCAGGGGAGACAATGACGGTGACATTGGGACTTAACAAATACGAATTCACACAGCAACAGATCAACGAAGAAAATTAAGTTTTGTAAGGTAATATAGGTGTAGTTAAATTATTTTTTACGTATATTTTGAATTGCAAGTTTGAGGTGGCGATATAAAGTTGTTTTTCCCTTCCCATTTAATAATACATGTCAAATTTAATAAACATATTAGAAAGTAAAATAGGAGAATATAGTCTTGAGAAAGAAGAATTAGAGGAACTGTTGAAGAAGTTTGAAGGGGACAAAGTTGTAGATTTGAAAATAGAGAAATATAACCTTCTTTATTTCACGTATTTTACAGGTGAAATAATATTAGAGTCCTTCACAATTGATATCTCAGGTAGAATAGAGGAAATTAGTTCATTTAAATATATTAAAATATCTGATTCGACACCAAATTACTTTTCAAATAGAATATATAGTTCATTGGATTCAGAAAAAAAATTCGTAAATAGATTTTTAAAATAAAAATAATAAAAATTTTATAAGAATTAAAAAAACTGGATAAAATAGTAAAAGTATTAGAAAATAAAAATATTGAATCTAAAGAACAAAATCTAGTAAAAAAGATCGACAAAGAAAAAGAAGAAAATAAAAAATTTATACCCATCACAAATATTGAAAATAATCTATTAGGCTTTAAAATAATTGAAGAAATTTTGTCGAGTGTTAATAAAATTAAACCTATTCAGGCTCCATTAGGAAAGGTATTCAATGGGAAATATTACTTAGATTGGAGACGTATGATTATTTTGGCCATTAGAGGTGCGGGTTACTACGACATTTTTGGTCAACACGAATTTTTGGAACCATACATATCACATATTGATGACTTGAACTTTAGGCCTAATAAGGAAATGATTAATTATTGTATAATGCAAGACAATGCCAAAGCATTCGTCTTAGAAAGAGTTTCAAATGAAATTACAAAACAAATAAGAGATTGTAACACGGCCATAATGATGTTAAAAAAATTAGATAATATATATGGTACGAAAACATCAGTTATAGCAAACATGGCTAAATTGAAATGGATGGAATTCAGATTTCAACCTGGGGGAAATATGAGAGGATTTCTAAAAAAATGGGACGAACTTGTTACCGATGTAAGAGATAGTGGAAAGGAAGTGAGAGAAGAGGAAGAATTAGAAAATTTACAACTTGCACTATGTTATGAACAAGCATTAGCAAAAATGCAGTTTGAAAATCTACCCTCTAACGAAAAAAATATCGACAATTTTAAACGAATTCTAAGGGAAGATGCTGATTAAAAATTCAGGGATCAGATATTAAAGAAACAAAATAATAATAATCATAATAATAATTCTAATAATTATCGTAATAATGGAAATGGCAATAATTATAATAACTATAGAGGTCGTAATAATAATTATCGTGGAAGGAACAATTACAGAGGAAATAATTATAATAACTATAGAGGCAACAATCGAAATTATGGTACGAATAGTAATGCAAACGGAAATGAAACAAATCCACAAAATAATAATAATAACAATTCGAATAATAATGGAAATGGAAACTATAGGGGAAATAATTATAGAAATAATGGAAATTACCGTGGAAATAATTATAGGGGTAATAATAGAAATTACAACAATAGCAACCCCAAATGTTATAAATGTGGTCAAAATGGACACATACCTCAAAACTGTAATAATAATAATAATACACAACATAATAGTAATAATAATAATACGAATACAAATCAAAATAATTATCCACCGAAATCAACCCAAAATAATAATACTGCCTCAAACAAAAAGAGAATCCCGAACAACAAATAAAAATGTCCTGTATGGTCAGAAAACACGTAGATAATTCAAATGAATGGTTGTTAAATAAATTAATTAAAAAAAATGAAATAAATGAAGATTATATTCAACTAAAACATAAGGCAATTTTGGATGGAGCTGCAGAAGTGCACCTAACAGCAGACTTAAATAAATTGAATAATATTAAAAAATTTGTCACCCCTGTAAAACTACAATGTGCGGGCAAAAACGCTTTCTTGTATGCCACCCATACTGGCCAAATGACAATCAAAATTGAAAATTCAAATAAAATTCAATCATTAATAGAACTAAATGATGTACACTACGTACCCGATCTAAATACAGACATAATTAGTGCAATTAAAATCACGAATACGGGTACAGTAAATATTGATCAGCAAAAAAACTGTGCTAATATATATTTTATAGAAAATGGGGAAACTTTAATAACTGCACCAAAAGAAAATGGAATATTTTATATCCATTACAATATTCATAATAAAAATATTACAAAAATTAATGAAGATGAATACATTAATAAAGAATTAGAAAAAACTACACTAATATGTCCAGTAACCCAAGAAAATGAGGATGAATGGGAGGATTTTACAATAGAGTTAGAAATACAAGAAGAAGTCGAAAACCCGATTAAAAATAATAATCTAGATCCATTTGAGGGGGGTGAAAACAATAATATGACCAATGAAGAAAATATACCAAATTATGAAAAATCAAATATCAATGATAATACTGATGGTATAAACGATACTTCAAATAATAATAATAATACGTATAGTGAAAAAATGATAATACATAGAAGGCTGGGTCATTTGAATGCACGCTATATCCAAAAATTAAAAAACTTATCTGTTGGAATTCCGGAAAATATGAATTTTAGAGACGATGATTTCAAAAACTGCCAAATATGTTGCATTGCAAATAATACGAGATTAGGGCATAACGGAATGAGGACAAAACCAACCAGAAAACTTGAAATAACATCATCAGATATAATGGGTCCATTTACACCATCGATTGCTAATCAAAAATATATCCTAACCTTTATCGATCATTACTCAAAATACACATTCGTCATGCCCATTACAACAAAAAACCAAGTAGCAATAGAATTTAAGAATATGATAATGTCTATGAAAAATAAATTTCCAAATTTCCCTATTGGAACTATTAGATGTGACAACACAAAAGAATACACAGATGCTAAAATAGTAAATTATTGTCTAGAAAATGGAATAACAATGAATTACGTAGTTCCTTATTCTCCAGAGTTGAATGGCGTAGCCGAAAGGCAGAACCAGACACTCATGAGAAGAGTAAGAGCTATGCTCATTGACGCCAACCTAGACATTAAATACTGGTCATATGCAATTGTCACATCAGCATATTTATTAAATCGCTCACCAACAAAATCAAACGTGGACTTTAAAACTCCGTATGAATTATTTTATGGCATAAAACCAAATTTGAAAAATTTAAAAGTGTTTGGTTCTCTAACATATCGTCACATCCCTCTTGAAGTACGTAAACAGAATGCAACTAAGGCAAAGGCAAAATCGAAAAACAAAATTGATCCAAAGTTGGCACCGAGAGCAGAAAAAAGCATAATGATGGGATACACTAATACTGGATATTGTCTGATAGACCCTTTTGAAACAAAGTCGTATATTGCATGTGACGTAAGGGTGGATGAGTCTCAAAATATAAAATCTTTGGAAACATCCAACAGAAAGTTAATAATTAAACCGGCGAATTACGAAAAAGACTTAGGAATTATAAACCCAATAATAATGAATATTAATGTCAACTATAATAAAACATATATAGAAGATTGCGTCCCAAAAAGCTTTAATGAAATTAATAATAATCCGTTTAGAAAAGAATGGGTAAACGCAATAAATGACGAATATAATTCATTAAATGATATGAATGTTTGGGAAATTGTGAATTATGATAGGCAAAAATTAATTGATACTAGGTGGATATTTACAATAAAATACGATGAATATGGAAATAAAAAACCAAAAGCCAGATTGGTAGCGAGAGGATTCAAAGATAGAACCGAGTATAGTATTACGGAAACACATGGTCCTGTTGCATCAATTAGTACAATTAGATGGTTGCTCTCTATAGTTAATAAATTAAAATTAATTCTTGTGCAATATGATGTCAAAACGGCGTATTTAAATTCCCCAATTATAAAACCAATTTATGTTAAAAAACCAGAGGGGATAAACATCAATTCGAATCAAGTCCTTGAACTAAAAAAATTGATATATGGACTAAAAACGTCAAGTAAATCTTGGTACAATCTGCTTGACTATAAGATTAAGGAAATGGGTTTTGAAAGAACAAAAGCGGATAGATGCCTATATCAAATGAATAAAGAAAACGAAAAAACATATTTTTTAAGCTATGTAGATGATATTCTGATAGCTTCAAACTCACAAATAGCAATTACAAAAATTAATGAACAACTGGAAAAATCTTTCACCATTACAATCATAAATAATCCAAAATTTTTCGTAGGTTTGGAAATAGAAAGAAACATAGAGAATAAAACAATAGTTCTATCCCAAAATAAACATATCAAAAAAATGATTAAAAAATTTGGAATTTCGGAAACCAAAAAGACAAACACCCCAATGGAAACTGCTCTAAAGATCGAAAAAGTTGAAAACGGAAGGGACGACACAGAATATAGATCAATGATTGGTGGATTATTGTACTTGGCCAGGCTAACCAGACCTGATATATTATTTCCTGTAAACTTTTTTTCACATTACCAAAATAGCTCAAATGATACTCTGAAAAATTATGTAAGAAGAATATTTAGGTATGTCAGTTCTACAAAAAATTACAATATAATGTATAAATCCGAGGGAGACGGAATACAAGTATATATTGATGCCTCATATGCCCCTCAAGTAGACAAAAATAATATTGAGTTAAACAATTTACAAAAAGGCAAATCAATTACTGGCTTTATGATTTTTGCAAATGGGGATTTGATAGAGTGGAATTGTTCAAAACAAACAATCCACGCTTCATCCAGTACCACTGCAGAAATTATAGCAGTTTTTGACACACTCGATATAATAAAGGTAATTCAATACATGAACTTTGAAATTTTTGGGGAAAAAATAATCGTAGACATAATGGAGGATAATATATCAACTCAAAAAATTTGCTCTGGTGGAAGTCAGAAGAAATCACGGGCTCTCATGATAAAATGTTACTCAATTTTAGAAGCCATGGAAGAGAAAATAATCCATTTCAGATCTGTTAATTCAGAAAATCAACTAGCAGATTTACTTACGAAATCTTTAGACAGAACAAAATTGGAAAACTTAATTGTAAAAATGCTAGAAAATACGAATCTATTCACATAATATTAAATACATTTATTTGTGAAAGGAAAAATACCCGTCCAAAAAAAGTCAAGTCATACCAAGTCAAAATTTTAAAGTCGAAACTTGAAACATATTGTACAAGAAATAATACTCTCATATTGTTCATAAATAATACCCATGAGAAAAATACACTCGAAAATACTTGTCTAAGAAAAA
Organism: Ericerus pela; assembly: GCA_011428145.1. Taxonomy (NCBI): domain Eukaryota; kingdom Metazoa; phylum Arthropoda; class Insecta; order Hemiptera; family Coccidae; genus Ericerus; species Ericerus pela. Next base: position 373,840 of record WOFM01000567.1, on the reverse strand, counting down.
TACACGATTTTATCATAAACCCAACAATGAAAACAGAATTAAAATCGAACAAGCTTAAACCCTACAAACGTTAATAATAGAAACAACATACAACTTTCAACAAGCGTGAGACAAATACACGACAAATTCCCACACAAGAGTATGAAAGGAAAATCTGAACAATATATGATAGATAAAAACTCATTACACGACCTCAATAAAGATAAACCAAATAGCTTGCCTTATCCAAAAATAAACATGTCAAACGCCACCTCTAACACAAAAGAGAAACGTAAAAGATAAAGCTAACGGACATCATATATTATCGCTTCATACTATTACATGCCAACTTATTGATAAAATTCTTAAACGTAACGTTTCCGATAAATGCTCGTGTACCTTTTAAAATCTTTTGTTAATTTTATTTCATTGTGATTTATTTTATTTTATTTTTTTTTATTTTTATCATACACTCGTAAATGTTCGAGAATATATTCGAGCACACTTCTTAATGAATCATCTATTAGTCATTTATGTATACAAAAACTTTTTTGCATGTTACCAATTTTTAAATTTTTATTTTATTTTTTTTCTTGTTTGTTGCAGATACTATATATTATTATATATATCACATATTAATGTTCTATAATCATTGCATGTTACCATATTTATGTACTTACCTATTATTTATTTATTTTAATTATTTATTTTATTTCATTTTTCGAAGCACAGCAAACAAAATTTTTTCTTGAAACCGAAGTTACCTTAATAATACAATGTGAATTTTTTTATTTTTTTTTTGAAATTTTTTAATATGCATATATCATTTTTGTACTAAATATTTTTTTTTTAAATAATAATAATTCGTTTATTTTCAGAGAACATGATGAAGAACTCAATCGGTAAAATTTCAAGGGGGTGTTGATACGAAATCCCACCTCATCTCATTCTTCATCATCATCATCATCACGTCAATCTATATATATATGTCACACGTACACTCTCGTCACAAAGTGCTTCCCCTACCATTCTCGATCCGCTATCGCTGTTGCTTCGCCATCTCATATTAATTCATATTTTATTTCCAAATGTAATTTTAGTCTGCTAATAAATTCTGTCGTGAATACTTCTCTCTTACTCTTTTTCATTCCTCGTCATTACCGCCTCACATCAAAGTTTGAGTGGGAAATGAGTTTCAGCGTTCTCGGGTGAACGAATGAAAAAAGTCATGTTTGTTCGCACAACCTAAATATTGTTAGTACGTGCTATCGAGAGTATTTGTGCTAAGTGTTAGTAAGCGAGTGTAGGTGGAGTGCAGAACAACACCCCCCCACAGACCAACAAAACAAGCGAACATGATTTATCGCGAGAATGAAAATTAATTTTGAACTACTATATTATTACACATTTATGTTCATTTCCCAAACAAAATAAATAAAATAAATTACATAAAATTAAATAAATGATTAATAATGACTAGATTATAACATATATTTCGATGTATTTTCGAAATTATTTATCGACATATTGTATTGCGGTAATGGATTTCAATTCGGATAATTTTCCGATCTTTCATGCTGTTCAAGAAAAGTTTTGTTCAATTTTTTTTAGTACTTGTTGAATAAGGGTGTTCCGAAATGTGATAAACTAATATCAACTAAACGTGTGAAATCATGTTGATGATTTGTATTCAAATCTCTGTTCATTCGAAAGTTGAATTTGCAGAGATGACAATGAATACTTACATGAAAATAAATTTTGTTTCAACAAGTATTTTTTGGCCTAAAGAATATAATATATTATTAATTTTGTTTGAACATGTGATTTTTTCTTTTCTCGAACATTATATTTTCATGTACTATGTCGAAAAAAGGTTATTATATTCAGTAATTTGTGGATTGACATATTATTATCTTCGAATATTTGTATTCCTTCCCCTTTCAAAATAAACGATTTTCCCATATAATTATTATGAATTTGATGAATTTTATTGTGAGAGATTTGATGTTGTTAATATTTTGTCAACTAAGTTTCTAAATTTATGTTTATCAACACTTTTAGTTAGCATGTCCTCTAATTGTGAATTCGTACCAACAGTTTTGAATTCAATTTCTTTATCCTTCACCAATTGTGTGATGGCATAACATTTTATCATTAAAGCTCTTGCTCTTTTTTGAGCTCCTCCCGGCATTATTCTGAGGGCTGATATATTATCTTCAAATATTCTTACGGGGTCATTTTCCTCAAATATTTCTTTTTGTAAAAGGAATGTAACTTGTATATCGTCCAAAGCATCAAATACTGCAATTATTTCAGCAGCAGTTGAGCTTGTGGCAACAATTGTTTGTCTTCTTACATTCCAGTTGATCAAATCCCCATTTAAATATATTAAAAATCCTGATATAGACTTTCCTAAATTTAAATTTGATATTTTTATTTCGTGATCTTTTACATCTGGGGCATAGGATGCATCTACGAAAGAGTGTATGCCTTTACTATCTGATGTGAATTTAATTGAAAATTCTTTTGTCGTGTTCACGTATTTAAATATTCGTCTCACATGATTTTTTAATTTGGAGTTTGATTTTGTTTGGAATCTCGATAAAAAATTTACTGCAAATGAAATATCGGGTCTTGTTATTCTGGCCAGATATAACAGGGCTCCAATCATTGAACGATATTCAGTATCCTCTGTGCAGTTTTCATCTTCTTCAATTTTTAGGGATGTTTCTATGAGTGTGTTTATGAAATTTGATTCGTTTTGATTATATTTTTTTAATATTTTTTCTATATATCTTAACTGTATTAACGTTATTGTATTTTCTTTCCTATCTCTTATGATCTCAAATCCTAAATAAAATCTCGGGTTATTAATTATTTTCATGGTAAATCTTTTTTGAAATGAATCATTTACATTTTTAATCCATTCAGGGGTGTTTGATGCTACTAATATGTCATCAACATATGTAATCATGAAAATTATTTTTTCATTTGATTTTTTAAAATATAAGCATTTATCTGTTTTAGATCTTTCAAAGTTCATTTTTAAAATATATTCATTTATTAAATTATACCATGATTTAGACGATGTTTTTAGGCCATAAATAGATTTTTTAAGTCTCAATAATTTATTACTTTCCATTAATAAACCTTCCGGGGGCTTTAAGTATATAGGGACTATTGCAGGGGAATTTAGATACGCTGTTTTTACATCGTATTGAACTATTTCTAGATCATATTTATTGACTATCGATAGGAACCATCTTACTAACCAAATTGGAATAACAGGGGCAAAAACTTGTCCTAACTCATATTTGGTTCTATCCTTGAAGCCCCTAGCAACTAATCTTGCTTTTGGTTGGTAATATCCTTCATCGTTTGGTTTTGTTACAAAAACCCATCTTGTGTCTATTGTTTTTAAGGTTTTGTCATATTCTATCTCTTCTTTAACTTCCCTATAGCATGTTGGTATACAGTCTTCAATCCACCTATTATCTATAGTTTTTGTAATGTTAAAAGTATTTATGTTGACTAAATTTTTTACAAAATTTGCTGGTTTGAATACCAGTTCTTGTTCACAATTTTTTAAATTTGATATATTTTTATTTTCGTCAAACTTAGCATCACAAGATATATTGAATTTATTTGAAAAGGGATCTCTAATGCAATATCCTGTAGTGGTATAACCCATAAGTATTCCCTTTTCTCCCCTTGGTGCAAATTTTGGGTCTATTCTTTGTTCATTTTTATTTTTTGATTTAGTCGCATTCTGTTGTCTGACTTCGAGTGGAATATGTCTATAAACTAATGATCCAAAAATTTTTAAATTATCCAGATTAGGTTTTTTTCCAAAAAAAATTTTGTATGGAGTTTTGTATTCTGAATTTACTCTTGTTGGTGATCTATTTATCAAGTATGCAGCTGTAGCTATTGCATGTGCCCAATACTTAATATCTAGATAACCATCAATTAGTAAACTTCTTACTCTTTTCATCAAAGTTTGATTTTGACTTTCAGCAATTCCATTTAATTCTGGTGAATAAGGAACTACATTTTCCATTTGTACTCCATTTCCTTCACAAAATTTTACTAATTTTTGATCGGTATATTCTTTCGCATTATCGCACCTTATTTGACTTATTGGTGTTTCAGGGAATTTGTTTTTCATTGAAAGAAAAATATTTTTAAATTCTGTAAATACTTGACTTTTATTTGATATTGGTATTACGAAGGTGTATTTGCTATAGTTGTCAATGAATGTTAATATATATTTTTGATTGGCTATTGTGGGTGTGAATGGTCCCATAATATCGGAAGATATAATTTCTAGTCTCCTTTGGAGTTTATTTCTAACATTATTATGGCCTAGACGTTGGCTATTTGCTATTTTGCAAATTTCACAATTTATGAAATCATCATCTTTAAAATTAATTGTTTTTGGAATTCCTATTGTGACTTTATGTAAATATCTCATGTATTTTCCATTTAAATGGCCTAGTCGTCTATGCCAAATCATTTTTTTATGATTATTTGTGTTATTTTGAATTATTTCTAATGAATTATCTGAAATATTATTATTTTTTTTTATATTATTATTATCTTTATTATTATTATTTTCTGTTGTAGTATTATTATTTTCATTACTTTCTTCTAAATTATTATTATTAATGGGTTCTTCTTCCTCTTCTTCTATTTCTAATTTGACAGAAAAGGAATCCCATTTGTCATCATCTTGATTTTGAGTGACGGGCATACATTTTTTCGATATATTTATGTAATCGTAATTTACTTGAAATACACCATCAATTTTATAAGATGTAAATAGAATGTCTCCAGTTTCTATGAAATATGTTTGTATTATTTCTTTCCCCTGGTCCATATGTAATATTCCAGATTCTGTCACTTTAATTCCAGACATAATATCTAATGACAGATCTGGTACATAATGGACTTCTAATAATTCAATTGCTATTTGAATTTTATTTTAATTTTCTACTAATATTCTCATGTTTCCCATATGTGTAGCATATAAATACGTGTCTTTAAGTGCACACTGTAATTTTACTGGAATTTTAAATTTGGTTACATTAATTAATTTTTCTATATTTGATGTGAGATGGACTTCCGCCCCCCATCAAGTAACTGTAACGGCCAAAAGAGGTTGGGTTGTACCTGGTAACGACCTCTTTTGGGGAGTACACCATACACGAAATATCACGTACTTCAAAAGCAGTAATACTTCTAAAATAATTTCAAGTTTATTATCCACGTACTATTGTGGACCTTAACATTACTATGAGACTCAATAATATTTCAAACACATGAGTGAGTTTACACATTTAATAAAATAATAAGTTGTACATCCAGTACATATTTCTACGTTAATATTAATATATAATCAATCACAATTCAACAAGCAAGACTATCTGTTCACCAGAGACTTCTACAAGAGAGGTTCCAGGTACTTAGAAGTAGCTGTCGAGGAACTGTACTAAACTGAACAGAACTGAACAACTATACAACTGAATCGAGGGATTATATACTCGTTCAGGGTATGAAAACGTACGTGTCGGATAGGTAAAGTGAGGTAGGGTGTTGTTATTATAGGGTTGTGCTGACTCGTCGAGTACTCGAGGGACAGGTACAACTAGGTCAAAAATATACAGAAGGTATATCTGTATATGTAAAATTAAATACGAATAGTTTTGTGGTTGTTTATGAAGAGTTATAGGAAGGTAATTTGTTGACAAATATCTACATTTTTGGTATTCGAAAATGAGTGAACGAATATGTTCGTCATTTCTCAAAATAGACGAAAATATACGTTACACAATTCTCCGGGGGGAACAAAAAAAATAAGGAAAAAAAAATTTTCCAAAGTCTATCCAACACATACATATGTCCAGATAATTCTGTATGATTAAAATTACGTCATATAATGCGAGTATGAGTATATATACTTAGAATAACATTTTTACGAATATTAATTATGAGTAACAAATTTTTCTTACGTATATATATAAATAGTTAATATATCGTATTATTTTGCGTAATTTTTTACAATGCTGTGCTTTTTGTTAGGTTCACACAGTTTTGGTGGCAGGTTAATTTTAAATATACAATAATAATTATTAAAATAAATGAGATTGCACTTAACCATATTAGGAACATTTCATTAATGAAAGTTATATAATCATTGAAATTTTGATCGGGTATTTGCAGTCTGATGGATTTAATTTTGTTCTCCAAATTGTTCATGGGAACAGTGTGAGGAACAAAATTTTTCCAATTTGGGTTGTAGACCTTTGTCGTTGCCAGATCAATGGCAAGATCAAAAGGTTCTATCGAATCAGAAAAATATGTCCACAAGAGTGGTAAATGATTTTCGATTTTAATAGTCTCTTCTAATGATTCAGAGAGACACGGGATTTCTATGGGGATGATTACAGTATTTTTGTTATTTTTATCAATATCTTCAATTTGGATGTGACAAGGTACGTCCAGAATGAAGGTTCCAGGGGAATCATTGTTTATTTTTAATTTTTCGGATTTTTTCGTAACAGAATTAGTTGCTACGAGGGAGTTAAAATTTACAATAGCAAACTTGGTGTGACCAATAGGGTGCACCAATGTTTGATTATTATTAGGATTGCATTTAAATGAGCAAGATTGTAGTAGATTATGGTTTAGGTCTTGGAAGAATAAGTTCTTAGCACAAGACGATAATTTATCACTTCCTCTATTAGAAGGAAAGAAGCATAATGGTTTATCCGAGTTACAATAATGGAGGTTGGTTCCACTAATATAACGTACAGAATTTGTTCTGATCTCATGAATTATCAACGATGGTTCTTGATCCCAGCTACACAGTTCATTAGAGTGACTTTTGAATGTGAGCGGAATAAAGTCGTAAATTTCATATTTTGAATCTAATTGTTTTAGGGGAATTTTAATTTCTAGTTCTAACGTGTTTTTAAAGAAATTGCAGTTTACAAGTTCAGCGTGATAATAATTTTGAATATCCTTAATGGGGATTGCTAGGTCGAGACCTAGATTTTTCGTGATTTTCGAAAGTTTTACTAAATCTTTTCCTAATATTTCCTTTGAGATAATTGAAGATGGGATCATATGAGATTTACACGACGTTAGGATATTTGATAGTCTTAACGTGTTTATTAGGTAATTATCATAGAATCCTTGTATATAGTTTAGTGAGATTAGAAGTTCGTGTTCTTCTAGCGAATTTTCCATAAAAGAATTTGTATGCGAGATAAATCTTGTCATAAAATTGTTTGTATGGTCAATGAAGCTATGCAGATTAGTAGACGTATTTACTAAGGCTGCATGCTCGATTAGCAGCTGATTTTTAATAATATCGTATTCTTCTTTCAACGAGATTTCATTCGCCAAGAAGTTTCGTCCATCTCTAAAGTTTAATACTCGACAGCAAAATCGTAGCGCATCTCCGAAGAAAGATCTGATCAGGGTGAATACGCTTTGTTTGCTTCGAATAGACGATGGTGTCGAATAGAAATCTTGTATCATCGCAATGTTTTGTTCTTTCAGATTTTTTATGGTATTTTTTAACCGTTTCGCCATTTCTGCATATTTGCAATTTTTCCAGGTTGTTTCATTACACAACCGGTGTTTGAAATTCGTTTCTAATAATTTATCTGCTGATTCATGTAAGTCTAGTTTAATGGAGTAAATTATTGGGGCAGATTTAGAATATACGAAAATATTGCTTATTTCTTGAAAATAAGCGCCAGTTGACGCCGTCGTAATCCTATATGGGTCAGACGATGTTCTTTGCGCAATACTAGTCGAAGAAATAATTATTGCGAAATAGAAAAGTAGATTCGTATACATTTTCTGAAACAGAAAGAATGCAACGTCTAAGTTATTTACGAGAAAATGGCTTATGCATATTTACTGATTTGTTTTGATTTTCGTAGGTTGGGGTGAAGGGGGAGACAAATTTTTCCGATATCCGAATTATGAATCTCGGTCAAATTGCTAATATAAAATTACTAATTTTATTTTTTTCGCCAGTTTTCCGTCTTTGCTTTCACCGCTTATACCGTATTACTTGTTATCCGATTTTTCATTTTTTCGTGAATTTTATCTTTTTCTAATTTTTTCGAAGTTTAGTGAAGTGCCAGTGTCCCGTGTAGTTCGGTACCGTGAGAAGAACACAACACCAATTTTTCCTTTTCGCGGGTTTTTTTTTTCGTAACTCTGACCATGTCGATCGTTTATCTCAACGACCGAATGTTTAGCTCGCAAGGTAAGGTGGACGCTAACGAGACCTGGTTCATTGGGTATCAGGTACTCAACAAAATCCACCCTTTCCAGGATTGTCCTTGCGAGCCACGCCTTTATTATACGTTACATCGCTTGTTTTCTCTGTTCTATCGAATCTCCGGGGAGTCGAACAGAGAGATGTTCCTCACGGAATTTGAACCGCACCGTGTACCTGAGGAGACCATCGAGGAGGAGCTGAGCTACTGGAGTCACTCGGTGAGGTTCATATGCTGCCCCAAATGTGATTTCGTCCGGTTCATCATGCGGGCGAGATAACATATCAGCCATACAATTATTTTTTCCGGCGATATGTTTAATTTGGAAACTATATTCGTTTAATTTAGATATTAATCGGATTAATCTTGGGCTTGGAGTATTAAATTTCTGATGATAAATCAGAGGTTTATGGTCTGTGTATACTACGAAGCGTAATGCCAGTAAGTATCCACGGAAATGAGCTAATGCATTCGTAATAGCTAACATTTCCAAGTCAAATGAACACAATTTTGACTGGGCAGGTTGGACTCTCTCAGAGAAATATCCAACTGGATGTTTATGCTTCGTAACGGGATTAGTTTGCAGCAGCACTGCACCTAATGTGATTTTCGAAGCATCAACTTCTACACAGGTTTCCAATTTCGGATCGTATATTGCTAATACAGGTTTAGAAATCATAATTTCTTTTAATTTTTCAAATATTTCAAGATGTTCTTGATTTAATTTTATTTTTGCATTTGATTTGCTATCTGTACCTCTTAGTAAATCAGTAAGAGGAGCAGTAATTTTAGCTAAATTAGGAATTAATTTCCTATGATAATTTATTGATCCTAAGAATGATCGTAATTGTTTTAACGTATTAGGGGGATTTAAATTTTTTATTGCCTCTATATTTTTATTCAATGGACGTAATTCGTTATATCGGACCGTATGTCCTAATATTTCGATTTCGTTCATTGCAAATTGGCATTTTTTTGTTTTTATTTTTAAATTTACTTTATTTAATCTTTTTAATACTTCCCTTGTATTTTCAAGACATTCTTCGAAAGTTTCTCCGAAAATACAAATGTCGTCCAAATAACATACCATTTTTTTCCAGAATATATCATGGAATATGTCATCCATGATAGTTTGGAAAATGGACGGGGATATACTTAAGCCTATTGGAGTGGAATTAAATACATATCCAATTCCATCCACATTTATTCCAGTGTATTGTTTAGATTCTTCCGTGAGAGGAATCTGTAAATATCCACTGTTTAAATCAATTGTCGTAAACCATTTTTTATTTCTTAAATAAGGCCAAATAATATCAATTGTTGGCACACGATTATTATCCATAATTATTCTTTGGTTCATTCTTCGGTAGTCTACTAATACTCGATAGACTCCGTCTGGTTTCTTTTTTACAAATATTGGCGATTCAAATTTCGATTTTTGTTTTTTTAGGACACCTACTTTTACTAAGTCATCGACTAGTTTGTGTAGGGCCTCATGTTCTGCGTGTGAGAATTTAAAATTTCTACACCGCAGTGGGGTTTTGTCGTCTACTCGGACAACTTGTTCGGGAACTTTACAAATGGAAACTTCATCTGTTTTTCCCGTAAAAATATTATTATATTCATTAATTATTTCGTACATTTTTATTTTTTGTTCAAGCGACAATTTTGGATTAATCGGGATGGGATTTCCTCGATTATCCTTAAAAATAGTATTTTCTTTTATTTTTTCTATTTGGCAGGAATTAATTTCTACTGCACTACTTAATTCAAATTTTCCTAAGTATTCGCCTTTGTAGATCACGTGGGGTCTGTTATTATTATTAACAGCCGCTATCGTGTCTTCTGATACGATAACAAAGAAATTATTTTTTTCTTCCATGGATGTTTCACACAGAAACTCCAGGTGTTCAGGCAACGTTGCTAAAATTAGCACCGAATTTGCCTCTATTTTAAAAGATTGGGGAGCATAATATTTAAAGGGCTTAATATAACCTAACTTATTTTCCTTTTCAATAGGGAAATTGTGACATTCAGGCATGTCAAAACATCGCTCTTCATCACCACACGGTAGAGTGAATTTGTTTTTCGAAAAGTCCATTTTGGCTTTATGGGTTGATAAAAAGTCGTAACCCAGTATGACCGGTTCTACTAAATTTCGAACAACGTAAGTGGGATGTGGGTAAATACAATGATCAATGGAAAAAATCACATTGGTTACTCCTATGACCTCAAGAGGTTGACTATCCGCACCACGAAATCTTACTTTAGTTGGTAGAATTGGTTCCGTAAAATTGACTTTCTTTAAAACTTTTTCATCGATAAGTGTCTGTTCTGAACCTGGATCGACTAAGCTAAGTATTTGTTTACCATAAATGGCAAATGGAAGGTGAAATTTACATTGGGTTCTGCAGTACCCTTTGCTTTGAAACTTCTCCTTACTCACATTGTTAACTAGTTTCGACTCTTTGTTCGCGACATCCCTTACAGCTGACAGATCACCTGTAAGGGGGACACTTAGTTTTTTGAGCAACTATTCTGGCAAGCCTGGGGGTTTGATGTTGGGAGATAATTTTGTTGTGGAGCTGCCATTAATGGTGCCGGAGGGGCAATCATTTGAGTATTAGCAGCCACATAGGGGAGATTTTGGGGAGTATTAAATGATATTCCAGACCATGCTGGAGCATTGTTCCAATTTGGGAGAGCCATTTGGTTCCAGTTTGGAGTCCTATTAGGATAATATCCGTTATTATTTCTCGGAAAATTATTTCTCCGGAAATTTGGATTAAAATTTCTTCCTTTATAATTAGGGTTAAAATTTTGATTATTATTCCAATTTCTGTTTTGGTTATTTTGGTTCCAGTTTTGATTCTGGTTCCAATTACCATTACCATTATTATTATTATTATAATTATTATTATTATTCCTATTTTGATTCTGGTTTTGATTTTGGTTTTGATTACTATTTTGATTATTATTATTATTCATATTATTATTATTATTATAGTTATTATTATTATTATTATTACCATTTTGGTTATTATTGTTTTGTTCATTATTATTATTTTTGTTTTGGGGATTTTTATTATTTTTCCTGGATTCCTGAAATTTTGAAATGTTCGCTATTGCAGCGCTCATTTTCTCCATTTCAGCTTTCCAGATCGGGTCGGACGATATTGTATTTACGTTTTTTTCGGTTTTCTTTTCTGTTTTTCCGGATTTTAATTCTTCTATCGTTTTTTCTAATTGGTCAATTTTTTTACGTAAAAGGGGATCTATATGTCCGAATGCTTTATCTTTAAATTCGAGATATTTAGAGAAAGCTTTATCAAGTTCCTGAATAGTTTTAGGTTCTTTTTTTATTAAGAATACCCTTTCTTTTTCGGGGAGATTAGGCATAATTTTTTCGATAATTTTTTCTTCCGTAATATCTGGTTCAATTTGTTTTAGAATCCTTTTCACGAACATAATATACGCAGAGAAATCAGCTTCACCATTGTAATTTCTTTCGTATAATATTTCGCGTAGTTGGGGTTTAGTCCTAGTGAAGACTTCCAAAATTTTTTGTTTAGTGTTTTGCCAATTATTACATTCGGGATTAGTTTGAATTCTATCCTCAAATATTTGCTTGGCGAGACCAGAAAATGCGATTTTAATTTTTTTAAATTTCATATTTGCATCCCAATTGAAAGATTCCGCCTCATTTTCAAATCCGTTTAAAAATGATACGATATCTTCCGTTGGGGTGTGTCCATATAAGGAAGGTCTGATATTCACTGCAGCCTTTCCTGACATTTTATTTTCTACAGGGGGAATTAAGTTTTCTAAAAGTCTAGTTTCAATTTCTGGGCTGAGAAAATCTTCGTCAGATTTTTCTAGACACTCAGTAATATCTACCAGATTAATAGCAGTTTTAACTCTTGGAAATGGTGTGGGATTATCCCAATTTTCCAAAAGTGGGGTCGAAGTAGAAGGAGGATTAAAATATTTTCTTATTATGGGATTTTCTAATTCGGGAATTTGTTCACGAGTTTTTCGTGTTGTTTGTAAAATTATTTTTATATTTTCAGGGGTTAATAATTTTTGTATTTCCTTACTGGATTTTATTTTTAATAGGATATCTTCTTGGGTTTTTATTCGAGAAAAATATTTTTTATCGACTTCGATGTTCAAGTTTTGACATACGTTAATTAATTCAAAATTTTTAGCATCGATTAGCCAATTTAAGTTAGTTTTAGTAGTATTGGGTTCGGATAAGTTTTCCCAAGTTTCACTCATAAAAATAAATTTTTTCGCGACTTATAATTATTTAACACTTCTTATATTTAAGGGAGGGATGCGAATTATAATTAATATTAATCGTTACTTTGTTTTCTTTTTTTGTTTGCACAGGAGCTTGAAGAATCCGTTGCTGCAACTCGCCGAACTTCACCAACTTTTCTGTATATATGTTTGTTTCTTTCCAATTTCTGTATAATAAAATATCCTTTGTTGACTTTGGAGTTCGCGCTTCTTTTCACAACTAGTTCTTTTCCACTTGCAGCTAACCTCTACTTCCTTTCCTCAAGAGCGCGCCTTACACGTTTCTCTTTGAGTACTTAACTAGAGTTTTCAAGGTTAGAGCAAAGTACTTTGAGCCAGAGGAGTTGAAACAGCAGCTTGAATTCAGCAATTCCGTTGAGCAGGTACTAGAGCGAGAGTTCGATTCGCAATAGCAGACCAGTTGGGCGCCAATAATGTAACGGCCAAAAGAGGTTGGGTTGTACCTGGTAACGACCTCTTTTGGGGAGTACACCATACACGAAATATCACGTACTTCAAAAGCAGTAATACTTCTAAAATAATTTCAAGTTTATTATCCACGTACTATTGTGGACCTTAACATTACTATGAGACTCAATAATATTTCAAACACATGAGTGAGTTTACACATTTAATAAAATAATAAGTTGTACATCCAGTACATATTTCTACGTTAATATTAATATATAATCAATCACAATTCAACAAGCAAGACTATCTGTTCACCAGAGACTTCTACAAGAGAGGTTCCAGGTACTTAGAAGTAGCTGTCGAGGAACTGTACTAAACTGAACAGAACTGAACAACTATACAACTGAATCGAGGGATTATATACTCGTTCAGGGTATGAAAACGTACGTGTCGGATAGGTAAAGTGAGGTAGGGTGTTGTTATTATAGGGTTGTGCTGACTCGTCGAGTACTCGAGGGACAGGTACAACTAGGTCAAAAATATACAGAAGGTATATCTGTATATGTAAAATTAAATACGAATAGTTTTGTGTTTGTTTATGAAGAGTTATAGGAAGGTAATTTGTTGACAAATATCTACATTTTTGGTATTCGAAAATGAGTGAACGAATATGTTCGTCATTTCTCAAAATAGACGAAAATATACGTTACAGTAACATTTTTTTTAAAAGTTGTATATAATTTTCATTTTTTGTATTATCTTTAATTAATTTTTTTAAAAGCCAGTCTTCATTGTTGCTGTATTTTTTAACCATATATGATAATTTTATTGGTCTTTCTTCTTCTTTTTTATCTTTACTTTTTGGTTTTTCTTTATTTTGTTCTTTATTTTCGGGTTTATAATCAGGGCATTTATTTTTGTAATGTCATATGAAACATCTTTCTTCTTTATTATTTTTTCTAGGTGATTGATTATTATTTCTGTTACTATTTTGGTTTTTATAATAATTATTTTGATTATTATTTTCATTTCTTGGATTATTATTTCTATAATTATTATTATTATTATTTCCATTATTATTTCCATTTGTGTTATTATTTCGTCTATAATTATTATTTCTATTCCATCTATTGTCTTTATTATTATTATAATTTGTATTATTATTTTTAAATTTATTCCCATTATTATCAAATTTTTTGTTAGACAATTGGTATTGTAATTTAATTTGTTTATCTTTCATTTTTTGATCACCGTCTTATTTAATATTTGTTTGAATACTTCTAAATTTTTTCTATTTTCAAGGAGGTTATCAAATTGCATTTTTGCAATGGTTTGCTCATCTAGTGCCAATTGAAGATTTTCCAATTCCTCTTCTTCAGATACTTCTGTGAGAATAATAGCAAATTATATTATACGTCGGCTTATTATTCTCGCATATCATATGTTGAGGTAACACTGTTTTATTATTATTTGTAATCTGTGATTTTTGTGTTTGAAACCCAACTGTGATTATATGTTTTGTATGCCTTCTCGTCGCTCATCAACCGTCGGTGATATAACATGTCCGCTGTTATTATGTGGAATAAAATTTGTGAAATAGTGAATATTTAGTGTCTTATTTATGTGTTTGTAATGTGTGTGTCTAGTCTTTGCTCAATGTCTTCGTTAGTTTAGGTTTCATCGTCGTATTTTCGTGTAGTTCGATCTGTTGGCAGTTCCTATTTTCTCACAGGTTATGGGCCCAGTTACCTGGATGTCAACGTGGTTGCCATTGTTCTGAGTCTTCAAAGTTGTGCTGTCAAATCCTGATTGTCACTCCCAAGTAGTACCATGCCTTCTAATTTATTTTTCATTATTTGATATGTTCGCTTCTCGATGTTTCTCTGATCTCGTTCGAGTTGAATCGTTGGTCGACCAATCTGATAGTTGCTGAAATTGCTGATTTGCTGTGCAAATGATCGTCGTTACCTGTTATCGAGATGGACGTAAGAAAGCAGAATACGATTGAGCAGTTCAATGGGCAGAATGGCCGAACATGGAAGTTTAGGATGGAGCTGCTGTTGGCAAAGGAGTCGTTAAGTAATATAATTGTCGATTCTTTGCCTACTGTTCGTAATAAGGGAGATGCCTGGTCCAAGGAGAACGCCAAAGCTATGTTCCTGATCTCAAACAATGTGACCGATGAATACTTGGAGATGCTTCAGACTTACACCACCGCGAAGGAGATGTTCAACGTGCTGACGAATCTGATTGACAATGGCAACGACCAGATGGTGATGGATTTACAAGGTGAATTGTACACAAAACGGTATGTTTCTGGTTCTGATTTGCAGAAGTATCTGCTTGATTTTCGTGCTCGTTGTAGACGATTAAGCGAATTGGGAGACCTGACAACCACAAAACAATTTATATTGGTATTGCTGTGATCGCTGCCTGCAGAGTTTTGTCCGATCAAAGTAGTGATAGAGGATGCAGAAGTCATCACCTGGGATGGTGTGTTTAAGAAGCTAAACAACTTCCAGCGTGAACTGTCTTCTGATAGTAAATCGACGGTCAGAGGTAACTCTCTGAATTCTGCATTACAAAAACCTTCATCAGTGTCTGTCACTGGTGAGGAGAACGTGTTTTTCGGGAATCATAACAATGTCAGACAAAATTCTGGTAATAATAATAGTAATAGTAATTGTTTTAATCGTGGTAGGTCCCAAAATCGAAATAATAATCGTGGTCTCAATCGAGGTAGAAACAATAATCACAATAATAATAATTTTTATAATTCATCTTCTAATAATGAAGGTCGTAACTATAATAATAATCACAATTCTAACTCACAAAACAATAATAATAATAATTTTAATGGAAATGGTCGTAGCTCTGGTAATGATAATGGACATTCTAATATTAAATGTCACTATTGTAATAAGATTGGACATATAGCACGAAATTGCTATGCTAAAAATAGAAATAATAGTAACGATAATTGTAGTAGTAATAGTAATAATGGAAATCGTTCTAATGACCATGTTACCAATAATAATAATAATAATAGGAGCTCTTAACAGATGTGCAATGACAATTTTAATAATAATGACGATTGCTCAGAAGTGGGTTATAGTTTCACAGTAAATAATAATAGTAATAATAAAATTGATGATTCCTGTAATGCAAAGGAAGATACGAATTTGATGCCTCGAACCACATTCGTAGTAGACAGTGGATGCACAATTCACATAATTAACGATATAAGCTTGTTCAGTGACTACATAGACTTGATTAAACCCCATAGTATTTGTGTTGCGAAGAAGGGAGTTTTGCTTTCCGTCACGTCTGTAGGCACAGTGAAATTGAAATTGGTGAATGGAATAATAATTGAATTGAAAAACGTTAGGTATGCTCGGGAGCTGCCGCAGAATCTGCTTTCGTTAAAACGAATGAGCAAGTTGGGTTTTGATACCCTGTTTAAAGAGGAATCAGTCGATGTCATCCAACGCTGCAGTGGAAAAATAGTGACCACTGGTGTTAGCGTGAACTCAGATCTTTACACGATTGATTTTTTGAAAATGTCAAGTCAATCGTGTAATCTGACGTTGGGGGATGAGTCGAGCCCACTGACTGTGTGGCATAGACGACTTGCTCATCTGAATGTGAACAATGTTAAGTTGTTGTCAAACAGAGGTTTAATACCAAACGTTGACTCCAACCGCAGATTATTATGCAAGCCCTGTGTGATGGGGAAACAGAGCCGGAAACCGTTCCTGAGGCATGAACAAAAAAATAGTAAGCCTCTGGAATTGGTACATACCGATCTCTGTGGTCCTATAAATCCTCCTGCATATAAAGGAGCAAAATATTTTATGACATTCATAGATGATTATTCCAACTTTTGTTGTGTATACCTGTTGACGAGTAAGACGGAAGCTTTTGCTAAATTCAGGGAATATTATGAAATGGTCGCAAACAAATTTGGTTATAATGTAAAAAGACTCCGATGTGATTGCGGCACAGAATACTTGAACACAACCTTCCAGTCATATTGTATTGAGAAAGGAATTGTTGTCGAACCTACAGTTGGTGGCTGTCCTCAGCAAAATGGAAAAGCTGAAAGGATGAACAGGACGCTGTGTGAGAGGGCAAGGACGCTGTTATTTGAGAGTGGTCTTGGTAAGATATTTTGGTCGGAAGCCATATTGTGCTCTGCCTATCTCGTGAACAGATGCCCCACTAATAAGGATTTTGTCCCTTTTGAAAGGTGGTTCAACGAACAATATGACTATAAAAAATTGAAAATGTTTGGATGCAACGCATATAAGTTGTCATTCAAACATGACTCTAATAAGTTTAAAAATAAGAGTGAAAAGTTGATTATGGTAGGTTACTCTCCATGTGGTTATAGATTGTTAGATATAAATGCGAAGGAAGTACGTCTGTCATGGGATGTTGAGTTTTTTGAAAATAAAATAGGTAGTACTAATATAAATAGATATACGAAAGATGATGATATTTTTACAGAGGTCACAGAATCAAATTTGGAAAATATTGAAGTTGATGGTGACTTGAATTTGGATTGTCTTCCGCAGGAAACGACTGAACGTGATGAAATAGCAAGCAATATATATCTTGCTGAGGATGGCGTCCCTTTGACGTTTGAGGAGGCAAATGCTGCACCGGACAGTCTGATGTGGAGGGAGGCTATTTCTTCCGAAATAAGTGCCCTGAATTCCAATCAGACTTGGCAGGTGACCAAACGTCCAAAGGAAGCCCCCACCATCACGTGTCGTTGGATTTTTAATAAAAAATATTATGTTAATAATGAAGTTTTATATAAGGCCAGATTAGTTGCCAGAGGATGTCAACAGAAGAAAGGCTTCAATTTTAATGAAGTGTATGCACTGGTGGCGAAACTTTCAACTGTCAGGACCCTCTTGGCTGTGAGCAATAAATTGAAATTTCATATTGAACAAATCGATATATGTAGTGCCTTCCTGAATGGAACTCTCTCGGAAGACGTGTACCTTGAAATACCTGAAGGGATAGAAATTAAAACTAATAGACACGATAATGTTTTAAAATTAAATAGGTCTATCTACGGTCTAAAGCAGTCACCCAAGGTGTGGAACAAATTGTTCAACGTGTTCCTTGTTGCTCTTGGCTTTGTGCAGAGTACGGCGGATGACTGTTTATATATATATAAAAATAAAAATGATGGTACTGTAGTCTATTTACTCACGTACGTTGACGATGTCCTAATTAGCTCAAATAATAAAACACAAATTACATTTTTAAAAAGGAAATTAATAAGAGATTTAAGTGTAAGGATCTAGGAAAGGTTAAAAAATATCTAGGTTTAAATATTAATCACAATCGTGAAGATGGCATACTGGAGATTGTGCAGAGGAGTCTCATTGAGTCTGTTGCTAGGCGTTTTGGCGTTGAAAATTGCGCACCAACCTATACACCCATTGACCCCAAACTTCAGTTGGACAGGGATCTCAATGCGTGTGATAGTGTACTCAACAACAACTATCAACAGCTCGTGGGATGCCTAATGTATCTGATGCTATGATCACGGCCTGATATTTGCTTTGCAAGATCGTATTTCAGCCAATTCTCCAGTTATGCCACTGACGAACATCACAAATACCTATTAAGAGTCCTTAAATATTTAGTTACCACGAAGGATAAAAAATTAATATTTTCAAACGAATGTGATAAAAACGGCAATATTTTAGAAAATTATTCTGATGCCGATTGGGGTAACTGTGTCACCACAAGACGGTCTATCTCTGGTTACTGTGTCTTTGTTTATGGATCACTGGTGTCCTGGTCCAGCAAGAAGCAGCCAACTGTAGCACTATCTAGCACTGAGAGTGAGTTGATTGCAATATGCGATGCTACCACTGAGTCGATCTGGTTGAAGTATCTGTTAAGTGACTTTTGCATTCAGACTAATGACAGAGCTGTGATTTACAAAGATAACCAGAGTTGTCTGGCTCTTCTGCACTCTGGAAAGTGGAATACTCGCAGATCCAAACATATACATGTAAAGTACCGTTTTGTGTGCAATCACGTAGATGTAGATTTTAAGTATTTGTACGTACCGACTTTGCGACAGTTGGGGGATGTTTTCACGAAGGGCTGCCCGAAGCCCAAATTTGATATTTTTTGTAAACTGTTAAAATTAATGTAACTTTTTGTATATGTTTACCATTTGTGTTAATATTTTTTGTGTTGTAATTCTTTTCGTGTTATTGTTGACTTTTGTCATTTTTTGTTTTAATGACTTTGTTAATTTAGAAAATTTGTTTATCAGTATTTGACATAACCGTATAATTATAATTTGAGGAGGCATGTGAGAATAATAGCAAATTATATTATACGTCGGCTTATTATTCTCGCATATCATATGTTGTGGTAACACTGTTTTATTATTATTTGTAATCTGTGATTTTTGTGTTTGAAACCCAACTGTGATTATATGTTTTGTATGCCTTCTCATCGCTCATCAACCGTTGGTGATATAACATGTCCGCTGTTATTATGTGGAATAAAATTCGTGAAATAGTGAATATTTAATGTCTTATTTATGTGTTTGTAATGTGTGTGTCTAGTCTTTGCTCAATGTCTTCGTTAGTTTAGGTTTCATCGTCGTATTTTCGTGTAGTTCGATCCGTTGGCAGTTCCTATTTTCTCACAACTTCCTTCCCTGCATCACAAACTTCTTGTACTAAGATATCCCATTTATTTAAAAAACCTCTTATATTACCACCAGGTGTAAAGCAAAAAGTGGTCCATTTTGATTTCGCCATATTTGCGACTATTTTAGTTTTACAACCATAAGTTATATCTAATTTTTCAAAAATTTGATCTACAGTTTTGCACTCTCCAATTTGTTTTGATACATTGTATGTCATGCGTTCCATGATAAATGCTTTTGCACATTCCTGTTTTTTAAAGTATGCTTTAGCAGAGTTTGAAGATGGTCTGTATTGTAAATTGTCCATATTTTCGTTATAAATTTTTAGTTCAGGGTGTGGTCTAAAAACATCCCAATATCCCAAACCCCTTATTAAAGCTATGATCATACGTTTCCAGTCCAAATAATATTGACCATCAAATATTTTTCCACTTGGACCTTGTATCGGACATATGGTTTCATCAGCTGGCATAACATAATGTACTTGAGGGTGTGTACTCCCAGAGCCTGATCCTCCTTAAGGAGATGGGGTAGTGGTTCTCTCACTTGCCGTATTCATGCTTTCTGGAGTACTTGGTAGTGTACTTAGTTCCGACAACTCAATTTTGAAAAGAAATAATAAAATTTATTTTAAAAAAAAATTAATTGCAAAAAAATTTTATTTTATTTTTTTGGAAAAAAATATTTTATTATTATTATTTTTTTTTTAATTAATAATTATTTTTATTTGAATTATTAATTTTCGTAATATTATTCATGTATATATTTGTATTTTAAAATATGAGAGAAGAAAAAAAATATTCCAACTGAGAATATATTTCAAAATTAAACTTGAAGAAGTCTTGTTTAAATTTGAATCCTTGTGAATGTCTATAACAAAGGATCTATTGAAAATTATTTTTGAATGCTGTCTGTAATATTTTATTGTAATAAATTTTCAAGTTTATGCATTAGTATTTTGAACAAAGGAATTTTGTGACATGAAATTTCACAAGTAAACTTGTCCTATATGACAAAGGATTTTTTCTTTTATTACAATAAATTGTTAAAACATGAAATTTGTTCAATTATGAAAGTATTTTGCTTGTTAATATTATATTATATGTTTTAATTTTCGTAATTTTACGTATTTTTAAAAAGGATTTTCTCTCTTAAAATTTTCAAGAAAAATTCTGAAGGATTCTATCGAGTCCAAAGCTTGAATACTGAAAATATTCTTTGAAATTTCTATGAATTTTGCAACTTCGATACCTCTTTTATAGTGGATTATTCCACTAACATTTACTGAGAAGGTTTCTAAAACTATTTCTCCCGAAAATGTTTTCCAGAATGGAAATTCAATTAAGTTAATTCTTACGTCTGTTATTTTTTCGTATTCAAAAGTATTTAATAATTTTTTATAATCTTTTTCTTTAATTTTTATTGTTCCTTCACAGTTTGATGTGCAATTAGCAATTTGTTTCCAAAACCTTAACATTCGTAACCTGCTTTATTCGAACTTATTTTTAAGCTTAATCATCCTGTGAAATTTCACTTGATTTTTACCGAACTAAAGGGGGTTCTTGAAATTAAGCGTTTTGGAAATTGAAGGAAAAAAAAAATTCTCAAAGAGAAAAAAATTTTTTTAATATTACTAATTTCACTCAATCTCCCACAAAATCACTGAATATATCCCATCGTTTTCTGTAATAGTAAATGAAATATATAACTTGAAAGTATCGAAAATTACATTACCCGTAATCTGTGGAATTCCGTTGAATATTTCCCAATTGAGTTTGTGAGTAATAGGCGTTTTCCCGTGAGTCAGTACTTGGATCAATCTCAGGTCGTCTTCAGAGAATTTCAGCCTTGGCAGCATACGAATCGGTTGAATCAGCAGTACTTGATCGACGAAATTTCGATGATGATTTTTAGTGGATGATGGCGTTCGAAGATCACGATAGTTGAGTTTGATGTAACAGCAATCTCTGATTTTTGAACTTTTTGATGATTCACCTTGCTGCAATAGACGATCCAGGTCCGAAGTAATCTGCAATCCCACGGTGAAAATCCTTTTTGTTTCACCTTACTGCAAAAAGACAATCCAGTATTTTTCGGAAGATCGTTAAACTATTTTGGCGCCAATGTAATTCAATTTAACCTCGAATAATTTTCGATAAACTTTTCGAAAAAATTAAACGAAAAAAAATTCACTGAGTTAACTACTCATGAATTAAAATATACTTCGTAAAAAAAAATTAACTTTTAACGAAAATAAAAGCTTATAGTTCCTTAAAGTTTTGGATACTATAGCAAAAAATTAAAATGAAAGATTAAGTATCGCTCTGTTGTGAGAATTATGGCAAATTAAATTATACTCGTGACTATTATTCTCACGTATCATTTGTGGTGGCAACACTGTCGGTATGTTTTTGTAATCTGTGATTTTAGTGTTTTGTACCAAACTGTGATAATGTTTATTCATACGCCTCTAGTCGCTTTTTAATACTTATAATGTTAACATCTCCACCATTCTTTATGTGGAAATAAAAGTTTGTAAATTAAGTGAATATTGTGTTTTTATTTATGTGTTCGTAATGTGTGCGTCTAGTCTCTGTTCGATGTCGTGTTTAGTTTAGGTTTGTTTTATATGTTTCTGGTCAACTCGATCCGTTGATAATTCCTCATCTTCTCACATCTGTACTAACTGTTCAGGAATCGCAGCTCTGCCTACCATGAAGTGAGGTTGAAATCCAAGGAAAGAAACAAGTTAGTTAGAGATACTATAATGCAATGATTTAAAGTACAATTTACAAGTTTGAGGAAGATGAATGATCTCCTTCCATTACGAGATTAAAGTTTGAGTGGGAAATGAGTTTCAGCTTTCTCGGGTGAACGAATGAAAAAAGTCGTGTTTGTTCGCAGAACCTGAATATTGTTAGTACGAGATATCGAGAGTAGTTGCGCTAAGTGTTAGTAAGCGAGTGCAGGTGGAGTGCAGAACAACAACTATAATTCACTAAAAGTTCAAATTATGTACAGTGTCTGAGATTGAGAAAATGAGAAATGAATGATTTTCCTACATTATAGAAAAACTTTTGAGTGGGAAAAGCAAGAAGTGTTTGCAAAGTATGAGATGTAAAAGTTATACATATTGGCTAATGTGTACGAGTAGTAATAATGTTCAAATGTAGTATTGCTTGTGGTAGGAGTGATTGTAGTAAGAGTGATGGAACAACACTAGCCAGCTAACAATAATCAGACAATTGGATAACATATGAACTGAAATGTAAAATATAAATTAATTCTGATGAAAGAGAAAAAGGAAATTAAAATTCTGAACCAAATATGAACTTGTTCATTAAACTAGTTTCATTTGGTGAAAAGAATGATCGAATTAGATCATTTGATTGAACAATTATTATTATTATTATTATTATTATTATTATTATTATTATTATTATTATTATTATTATTATTATTATTATTATTATTATTATTATTATTATTATTATTATTATTATTATTATTATTATTATTATTATTATTATTATTATTATTATTATTATTACATATATAGTAATAATAAAAAATGTAAAATTCAAATAAAACCATCAGTTCCTCAGAAAAACTAAATAACACAAGACGGCTGCTCATCTCTTATCTCATTCATGTCCATATTTCATAGTACAGAGCCTTAATAAAGCTAAGGAGATGTACAACTCTCTATATGCGTTAAAGAACAAGAATTTGAAAAAGATCTTTGACAATCATCAATAAAAAGTCTACTTTGTTTAACATTCTGCGCAGCTTTAGTGAAAACAGACATCTCGATACCAATACACACTCACTAGCTAGCCACAATACATGTGTAGTAACAAAATCAGACTTAGAAATGTTTTATAACATTCTATCTTTGTTATGTTTTTGATTGGGTTTTGGACATCTCTTTAGCTATATTCTGTTCAAGTGCATGATGTTAGAATAACAATAGACATGGCGATTGGAAGGAGAAAGAGGTAAAGGTATTGACGCACATTGTTATGCAATGATAAGCATCATTTTGTGGAGTAAAAGTACTTTTTAATGTCAAGACATGCCAGTGAAAATGTAGGTAACCCTAACATATTTTTGACATTATTTTTTAATTTACCAATTCAGAATACATCTAACAAAGACATCCCTTAAATTTACAAGGATGGCGTACTTAAAAACAAAGCAAACTAGGTCAAAAAGTACGCTCCTGTTGCTTATTTGGAGTCGATATGTCTAACCACAAATCATCTTTCTTTACTGGTCCAGTACTATATAATCAAAGGGAGTAAATAAACATGGAATTTCATTTCAAGCAGGTAAGAGTGGATATGGTTTATGACATCACACATTTCTGAGTATGAAGTTGTAAATAGAGTATAATAAGTTTGTTTTATTTGCCATGAAAAGCAATTTGTTACAGTATCATCTTGGTGTTTGTTGTGGTGTTGTTTTTTTTTTTTTTTTTTTCACAAAAGTGTCAAAACATTTACTCTGGGATGACATTATCTTGCACCCACTCAAGAGGATGTGTGAGTTACACATTGGTGTCTTTGTGTTGACATCAGCTATGTTTTATGGTGACACCAAGGGAAGTTAAACATTCCACAAAAATTTGTAGACACATTCGAGGATATACATGTACATATATGTGATGGAGACAACATGCTGCTGTTCTACAATGGAATCAACTGTCCTTGACATCTACCCTGAGAATGTGTTCACTGGTGTACAAATTATCCTACATCAATTGACATGATCATCAGAATAAATAGGTTCTTCAGAATGGGGTAATTCTTTGACGATATGTATATGATGGAGACAACATAATAGTGGTTTTGGTGTCACACCTATGGTTAGTGCTGCAGATGCCACATGTTTTGCTTTCTAAAAATCTGATTGGAGGAAAAAATTGCCCCTTGTTTATGTTCAAAAACATTGGTGTACAAATTACCCCATCCTGGAGAATGTTTATTCTGATTGGTTGATATCGATTGACGTGGGGTAATTTATACGCCAGTGTACACGTGCTCGATGCAGCAACAGTCAATCACGTTGTAAAATAGCAGCATGTTGTCCCCATCAGATGTATATATTCTCGAAGGGGTATTTTGTCCACCAGTGTTGGTGAACAAAATGCCGTTGAGATTTTTTCCTCCAATCAGATTTTTAGAAAGCAGAACACTTGGCGTCAGCAGCGTTGTCTATATATGCGACACCATAATCACTATCATATCGTCTCCATCATATTTGTATATTTTCTAAGATAGAGACATAAATAAATAATGAACATCTTTTCAGAAAATTATTAGTGAACACTGAACAGTGACGAATTGTTCGTGTCTATGTTTCTTTGTGCTAGTTATGCGGTGGAGAACTCAATTATTTAGTATTCTTTCTGTTATTTACCGGTGAAATGTGAAATTCTATTTACAAATTTATTTTCACGTAACATATTCTTGGTTTTTGTGTCCGATAAAAATTTTCGTCTGATACAATTCGATTCGTTTTAATGGGTTGAATTAGGTGTACACAAATGCAGTCTCTTAGAATTTTCTTCATTTGATGCGGGTTGCATTTTTCAGTTAATTGTTCTTAGTTGGAAATTTCATGAAAGCGATGACGGAGAAGAACAAATCGTTACCCATTCTGGGTGTTCGACCGGTGCCTATGAAGTTATTTGCCACCTGGGAAGTTGACAGAACTCCTCCAAATTGCATACCACGGTATGTTTGCTACCGACTGTTTAATTTAATTTTTTTAAATAAAGAGCTTTATTTTCCCATATTCTGCAGTTTCTCTGCTGGAACGTGAATGTATGTTTAACTTTTGCAAAATTGAAACATTCAAATTGATTATTCCCTCTCGGATTTTTTGTTTTGACTGCAATATTATTTTCCTATCTCGAAACTGGATGTCTTCTTATCTGGTTCCCTCCCTTCAAATAGTATACTTTTATTTATTTCAGTTTGGAGTAAATGAACATAATTTAAATAAATTGAGTGCCACCATAAATGAAATATAACTGGTGGACATTCATGTGCATTGTTGTACGTATCATATTCCGCAGTGATGTTCTTCGAGTTACTAGTTGCTACGCATTTCCGGGCAATTTCTTCTAATTTTAATTATTTGGAAAAATGTGAATCAAATTTTCACAAACTTCTGTTTACAGAAAAAAGAACTTTAAACGGTTATCTTGATAAAACTGCATATTAATTGCATCGATAATTTTTTCAGTGTACGAGATAAGCAGATTAAATTAAATTACTTGTTATCTCCTTTTTTCAACGTTGTTAAACCATTGAAACATTCATGACTATTGTTTTTAATCATTTTTCCTCGAAAGAAAACTTCGGTTGTAACTTTTTAGTCACGTTTCCATTTTCTTGGCTGTGTTTCGATAGTAATATTTAGTATACGGAAAGCTTTTCTAAAACTCTATGTTCAAGTGAACATTTCATCTAGTAATAAAGTTATTTTGCGGAATCGTTTACTTTATCCTGTGAATTTAATTCCGAACAACAGAATGCGTGTATGGCTATGATTGGGGACTAGTACTGATGTCCCTAAATCCATCGATGATACATTCAACTGATGGTTATACAAATTCTGTTACCTAAACTTCTCTGGTCGTACTGCGTAAAAGCTGCCCTTTTTTCTGTGAGTGAGAGCTCTTTTATTGTTGATTTTTTTTATTTCCTTTCCCAACTTAAATGAGCCGAATCGTCTTATGATATTAAACAACTCTATAGTTGGTAGGGAACTACTGTAATTTGGCGTGAAATGATACTGGTTAATTTTACGAAAATGACTAAATAATTTTATGTATTTAAAATGACTTTGTAACTTTCTCGGTATCAAAGATATGAACACATAGTCAAGATGTTGATTTTTTTTTCACATCAGTCGCATCAATCAGAAACGAGTAAACCTAGTTTACTGAACCCGTATACGGTTGCAAAGTATGATATAAAACAATAATATTATATGTTTCATTCTTGCGTTTTGTTATATACTTTCAATTTTGATGAACGTGACTATTAGGATTGACTAGATTCTGCGCCCTGTGGTATTTGTTCCTTACCAAAGGCTTACTTATATTTAGCTGGATATAATTATCTTGTGTATATAGCTATATATCCACTATATGTTTATAACACTTTCTCGACTTGTTTAACCGCTTTCTTCCCTTCTCCGAATTGATTCGTGCTTCATTTGTCGACGTGAATTCACAGAATTGTGTAGAAATATACGTTTAGCATTTTGCAAAGGTACTTTCGGCTTCTTGGCATTCTCTCAATAAATAATTACGAGTTCGTATCTGTCGTATTACTCGTAAAAATTAATGACTGAGGAATCACGATGACTTAACTGTCTTCCGTTTTGTTCACAACGATCTTCGCTTTCCTCGTTGACACATTGACCCATTGCTGGAGTATGTGCGCGAAATTTTCTCACAAATGTTGTAAATGTTACACTTACAGAGACTTGCAGTCTTCACTGTCATATTCGTATGCCGAAAAAAAAGTTGGAATTCTTCATTTTGTTTATTCTATTTCTGTGTTTTTTTTTATTTCTTTTGAAATTTTGTCGTTTGTTTATAATTATTCCTATGAGTCATACGTCACTAAATGAGCTGTTCGATATCGTTGTGTGGTTATCTAGTCAATTGTTTCGTAACACGATCGAGTTTTGTTTATTTGGATGTAGTTTATGCTAGTCGAAATGTACATGATCAAGAAATAATCGCGAATGAGAAAAATAGTTTGTGAAGAGTCGGAAAACAAGAAGTCTGGCGACTATAAGTAATAATTGGTTAAAAAAAAAGGACAAAAAAAAAATTTTATTTAAAAAAATAAATAAAAAAAAGACTGCGTTAATCCGAATGAGTAGTTCTTATTGGTGGATATCCCCAAATTTATGAAAATAGTTTTTTCAATCTTTAAATTCTCATTTTCTTTAATTACACCGTTCTAATTTTGTAATTTTCAAATATGAATAGCGTAGAATATTCTCCGGATGGTCAACAATATTTTGAACCTACTTTCATTTAAGTCTATTAAGTAAGATATTTGTTCTGAGCGAACGAAATTCCGTCAGTTCCGGAGATAGACATACCAAACATATAACCTCATAATAAGGTAATTTGGAGAAAATTCATCAATTTAGGGTGAAGGGATTTTCAAAAAACTCCAAATGCATGTCTTGTCACACCATCGGCGAGGTGAAATAGTTTCGTTCGAACGCATTGAAACTAATGACTTGATGAGATCCAATTAGAAAATCTCGGATCCGATTTAATTGTCGTTAGCAAGTGTGGAATTCAACATTTTAGGTGCCAAAATTATATATTATGACAGATGCAGAAGTCGTTAGGTGCAAGTGACAAAAATTACTTCCAAAAATTAGGTACAAATTGATTCAGCTGAAGGTGCGTATTTACTTGGCAGACAGGCGCGAAGGAATGCGTGCATACAGTGGAAACAGAGTGAATTCACCAAGTGAACCCTGTTTGAAAATACCGGCAAACACCTAGAATGCGCACTCTGTTTCTTATCAGAAGTCAGTCACTGGTGAGATTACAAAGAAAATTCATTCCTACAACCCGCTGAGTATTAATTTGCATTTTTTATGTCCATTTTATTAACGACTGTTTGCATAATTTGCCTTGTGAATATGCTCCTTTATGTTTCAGAAAATGCTTACTACTCTTAAGGCGGATACACATTTGTATCATTTAGCTATATTGTATCATCATATCTTCTCAATATGTACGGGGTTTCTAAATTCATATTATTACATGATGTGACCCTTTCTGACCTATAGGCGCCAGATTTATAAATCCTCCTCTGATCATGATACACATCGATGATACGGCACTGTACCTGCCTTTATAGTTCCAGCATTCACATCATCTGTCTTCTTATATAATGCAGCTTCATTTCTTTTTGTTGTTTGTAACTGCAGAAATTCCAGATTCTCGTTATTCCTATAAAAAATGCTAGTTACAACTCTGTCTTGATTTTAAAATTATTGAAATCTCACGTCAGTCTTAATCTTTTTTCAAAATGAGTTTTGTTTTTTAAATAAATTTCCTTCTTCCACCTATTTTCTGAAAAACTTCCTCATTTTGTTTTAAATCTTTTCGTGAATTTGATGCTTGTTGTAATTCTGTTTCACAGCTGTAAAATTTTTAACATTCAGATCCCTTGCCTAATTTGTATAGGAAAATACATTCACGAAGCGTCCTTTTCCTAAAAGTGTTACTTGCATTCTAGCAGGTTTCAAGTTGAAAACATATTCATACAGAAAATTTTTTGCTTGACATTATGGTAATACTGGTTTAGCTCCATCTACCTCAGGTGGGCTATTGTGGAAATTTCTCTGAGATTTTTATGTGTGTAACCTGACTTCTCTGTATTTACTGATAACTAATGGTGGTGTGGAAATATGTTTATTTGGCATTTTGAGTACTTATCCCAATTTTATTCAATTTTATCAGGAATTATTTTAAGCACTCATAAGATGAAATGAGACAAAATAAGTGCGGCTCAGGAGGAAGATTTATTCATACTTATGCAGACTTATGACAAATTAAATGAATTTCCAAAACATAATGTTAATTGATAAGGAAGTAAATAACTAAAATATAATGTGATTCATTGATGATAATATTATAGAAATATTACCAATTTCGATTGGAATCAACATAACAAAGTGAATTTAGGAATTAAAAAAATAATCATGGCTTTATCATCTGCAGTGGTGAGTTTAAATATTCTAAAATTCCTTCATAATCCCAGATTTTAGACTATAACTCAAGAACTAATGGATTTGAACCAAATTTCATCCAAATTATCCCCAAATATTGTCCAATAACCCATAAAAATTTCATCTTTGTATATTGTTCTGTTCTGAAGAAAATTTGTTCTTATCAAGTTGCATTGAATAAATACCTAAATTTGTGCACTCAGTTAAGGATTTTTAACTATAATTCATAAACCACTGGACGGATCAAACAAAATTTCATCCAAATCACCCTCAAACATCGTAAAACAATCCAATAAAATTTCATTATTCAGTATTTGTCAGTTATGAAGAAAAGTTGTTCAAAATGCAGCAGCAGTAACTAAATAATCAACAACAAACAGCATTCGCTGTGAAAGCAAGTATACTTTTGGTGATTTCAGCTGAAATACTATTGATAAAAATCCAAAAAATAGTCCTTGTTTTCATATTCTGCAGAAAACAGCAAATTTACTACTAAAAAGCATTTTGCTATTGAGTACATAGGGACTTACATTTGATTACACTGGTTTGAAGGTGTTTTGCTTGTGTTGGTTATGTAGGCATAGCCTAATACGGCACCAAATGTTATGGGGAAAAAGTTTTCTTTTCAAAAAGGTGATACGCAATCTTTGACTGTATAGTACTGGACCAATAAAGTTCCATCAGACATGCTGGTGAAAAAGTATGCAATCTTAGCATACCTTCTGCATCTTTTCGTAATACAACTGATAAAGACATCCCTTAAATTCACAAGGATAGAATACATAAACGCAAAGCAAAGTACGTTGAAACCATTAAAAGGTACGCTCTGGTTGCCTATTGAGCGCCGAAATGTCTAACTAGAAATCATCTTTCTTTATTGGTCCTAGAGGCCGTTTACGAACTGTCTATAATCTTTATAGCTACATCTGTAAAGCAGCTATAAGAGCTATAGACTTCCTGCTTATCACTATTTTATCGATAAGGTGTCTTTATAAGTCAATAAGAGCTATGAAGAGTTGGGAATGTTGGTCTTTGTGATTTTTACTGTGGATTTTTATATTTTATAATAAAAGAATGCTTATTATCAACAAACGGTTTATTTTTGCGCATGCGTTTGGGTTTTATTTGTATAGACAACTCGTAAACACTTCTTTATAGTCATGATTTCTTTATAATCTTTATAAATAGTCCGTAAACGGCACCCAGTACTACTATATAGTCGAAGTACCCGATTGAATTTTTAAGTCCTGGCGCAGTAAAAATAAGAGATGTTATCGTTAGGGATTCGTATATCTGACATGTAGGGGTACCAAATACACCTATTCAAGCAACTACAGATGTGATGAGAAACGGTTTTTTTTTATTTCCCTACAGTTGCTTTTTTTCAAGTAACATCTTTTGGAACAAAACTCTTCTCATGTTATAAAATGGTTTAAAAAACTCAAAATTCCATGTTTAAATGAACTATAATCATCACACGTCTATTTACTTCGCAAATAAAATAAATATGATGTTCATTTACGATGAAATCATAACATAACTTCAACATGAAAAGCATCGTTGCTTGTGCATTTGTTCCGTTCAGTCTCATTTTGATTTTAGACGTCAAATTGGAGCTCTTTTTTCCTTGATAAAATGAACATACTATTTAGTTCAGATGAAATGGGGAATATATTTATAATTTATTTTAAATGAATACAGCTTATTAAGTTACTGGTGGATTATAAAAGTATATTGTATTGTTTCTAGGGCGCATATAACCTTTTTTTATGTGCCGTTTATTTTGGTTGTACACAGGTATCTATTTTTTTTCATTTCAACTCTCAATTCATGCGCCCGTTACCGATTTTATATTTTATCAAATTTGTCCCATTGTCTTCTGGTGTAATAAGAAAGCTACTTTTCCCTGTTTCCTCATACTTTAATCAAATTGTAATTAAATTTAGCATTGCCTTTTACCACAAATTATATATTCTATTGACTCTGGTTTCAATTTTCTGCCGATTACCTCTTCTAAATTATTATCAACAGAAGGTTATTGAATTGTACTATCTATTGTCAATCAAATTTTTTCAAATGTGGCATTGTTGTAACTTGTGGCTTACCAAGTCTCTGTTTTTTATTCTTAATAGTATTTTTTAGCTTTCATTGGATTAAACTAAAACTATAATTTTCGATGTGCCTATTCTTTCTATTTCTCTGAAGCAATTTTTAGAATCGCTGTTACAGATAGAAAATATTACTTTCAGTTTTAAATTTTTATTTGAGATGTGAATGAGGTGATAATATCAGCGTTAATATACTTTACGTTTCATATAAGTCTTCTTTTTTTTCAGATTTTTCATTTCATGGCAAGAAAGTAATTAAAAAATGAAGCTTTTATCGGGAAATCCGTAGACATAATCACTAATTATTTTTCTGAACAATCATCAAAATTTTTTTCATTTGAAGTGTGTGAGGCTTCGAGCTGCTTATAAACGTATTGTGTAGTTGAGAAATTTTCATCGAACAAATTAATCTTTTTTCCCCTTATTATAAGTTATTTTTGTATCTTCGTTCAGGTTTCTCATTCTCGTTCTGTGTGAAACGAAAGGGGAAATGATAGTGGCGTTTCGAGTTTAGTCATCTTACATCCGGCCAGGATTTCATTATGATAATAGCATTTTTCGAATTCAGTGGGATCGAAATATCCGGAAACCATCCTTTTTGTTAATGGTTGAGTGAGTTACACGTAGTAAAAACTATTTTTTGGAATGCATTCTTGACTAATTTAATGACTGTCTTCCTTGAATAAAATGGAATTATACGAAAGTTGAAGATCTGATCTGAAGAATTTAGAGCAAAATGTTTGATCAAATTTTTATTTTTATGTTGGTTTTTTTATTTTTTGTTTTTAGAAGTCATTTCATATTCTCGTGTATTTCTCCCAGGTTTTGTGAAAAATTGCGTAAAATTTCAGTTTTTTGAGAAAAAAAGTTTTTATTTTTTATTAATCCTACTCTGGAAAATGGAACGGAGAACTAGTTTCGTAATTTTGAAAATAATATATTGAAAGTTGGTTCTCAGTTCTATTTTAGGGTTTTAGTAGAGTCGATTCTGAGTAGCAAAAACTCAAAAAACACTAACGCAGCAAGCCTCGCTAGAAAAAGTAGGTTTTCGAGAAAAAGAATTATGAATTTTGATAGTCACATTAATTGTATGTAAGTCTATATCCGTTAATTGTATGTTATGATTGTGTGAAATTTGTTAACTGTTGATAAAATATTAGACAATGTAAAATTTAAAAGCATTATTTCTTGAAATGAAAAATTAATTATAATGATAAAATATGGTAAATAATCTTATAATGTCAAATAAAACCAAAGAAATATAATAAAGTTATGAAATAAAAAAAAAGAAAACATGATATGTGGTTAATTTTTGTAAAAAGAAAAATTCATGTAAATTAGAAAAATGAAAAGAGGAAAATAAATCTTCACTGGAAATATGATCTGGTCGATAGGCACCAAAGTTGGTAGTATGCTACAGTAAATTATAAATATTTTTTTGAAATTACGTACGTATTGTTTCAAAATTCCGCATTTTATGACCAGTATAAAAACAAAAATAGCGTTATGGGAGGCACCGCCAAACCGATCCACGCCAAAATTAGTAACCCTACAATGAATTAAAATAAATATTTATTCCCAATTTCGTGGCTATTAGTGCGAAATTGAGTATTTTATAGCTAAAATAAAAACAAAAATGGTGGCACTGAAAGTACCCTCCAGCCGATCCGCACTAAAATAAATAGATCTGTTCCTTGGCTATGTGTGTATGTGTATATGTAAATGCGTTATGAAAAACTAAACCGACGACGATCTTGCTGAAAATTACAGTATAGAGGTATTCGAGTACAAAAAAAAAAAAAAAAAAAACCGATCTACATAGGTTTTAAGTTTGAGAAAATTCGTTGAACAGATCTCAATCTATCCATCAGCAGTAAGTGATAACAACGAACACTGAAAAATTGATTAACCCTAAAAGTAACGAATAAGAAATGTTTTATTAGCGAATCTTGCTAGGCCTGAACTGCGTATGATTATCATGATTTATGACTATTGAAATATGAGTTAAATATTGCGATCTTGATTTTCGAGATATACGAATACGATAATACCGAAAAATATACCCGATATTGCTGAAATTCTCCAGCTTGATTAAAATCAACAAAATTTTCTCTTTTTTCACGTCCGAGCAAAGATCGGTGAACCAAGTACTATATAATATGTGTATGAGTTTGAGTTATTGGTGCCCAAATTTTCCTCAGGTCATGAAACGAAAAACGTACCCACCACAACCCTGGGGGGTAATACTGCACCAAGCCTCATAAGTAGATTTTCTGAAGAAAACCTACTTAAAAATGATTTTTTTTTTTTTAATAAGAGTACTTTTCAAAATAATTTAACGCGGTATCTGGTAAGGAAGAAAAGTTTTTTTTAAGTTCACAAACTAGTAAATTGAAAAAATTCTTTAAATTTAAATGCTGCCTTTATCACTCTTCTCCAAACCAAACGGCTGTTATAAAATAAAAAAAAGTTAAATTGGTCAAAATGAATACCATATTTTAACATGTTCAAAACGAACTACTTCCCAAACTTCACCCCTATGAATGATGATTACGTCTTGACCTGACCCTATTAGGTGGAAATTTCTTTAGACTCCGTAGTGGAACCAACCGACTGATTGTCATAAAAATTAATTTACGATTTCATCATGTTCGGTACTAAATACATACCAAATTACAGTTCTATCAAATTAATGATAATAAATTATGTCGTAACACTCATCGGTGGAACTTATTTTTTTCCACTTAAGCCTCAACCCAGCGGCGGATATGCACTATTGGCAATTCTTTGTGAAATTATGCAGAAAGCTACCTACCTATCCAGCCCTATTCAATGAAAATCACGTTTTCTATCGTGTTTATAAAAAATCTTGAATGAACTGTTGACGTCATAACTACAGACTGTTTGAAAAGGTACCGTTGTTGGTGCAGTCACACTTTAAATCTGTCTTCATATTAGAGATTTAAAATTTTTTTTTTCGGATTTATAATTTATGTAATCCAAACTGTCATTCTCAATGCTGAAAATTGATTTTTAAATTTATTTCCGGTACCCTATTCTGCAGTTATAAGAAATACCATTAAAATATCACTCATGGTTAGTATATCAGGTTTAATGACCTTTTGGTTTTCGTTTCTGATTGTTTTTTGGTTTTCTGTATTTCTGATATTAATATGTACTTTCCAAACTTTGATGTACTTCTTTTAACTTCAAATAATTCTGTTAAGATGATATTTTGAGCGATTAAATTAACTACACAAAATATATAGTGTCTACGAGTAGATAGACGTACTGTGAGAACATTTTTCTTGTGTTCCATTCAGTAGAAAATAAGTTTTTGGGAATTCAAATTTCTTAATTTTCTCGAAAATACTTATTTTTGTTCTGCAAAATATTGAAAAAGAAACTTAAGTTGAAAAATGTTTTACGTATCGAATGAATCCATAAAATTTTATCATAATTTGTTTACTAGTTGTAGTCAAACGGTTGTGCAAGAACTTGCGTAAAAATGATGTCAAAATTAATTTTTACAAGTCATTTTTACAATTCTAAATTTTTTTTTGAAAGTATGATAACTGTTGTATTCATTATTTTCGTTTCAATAATGTTTAAAAAGATAATGTCTGCCAGCAGACTTCAAAATGAATTTGAAACATTACCAACTGAATTTCGAACGAAAGGAAGATAGCTCGTTTCACTCTGGGGAAATTTATCCTCAAAGTAAAATTTGTTGTATTAAAATTTCCGATATAGTTCCTCGCGAAAAATATTACTTCAAAGTTGTATGAAAAATGAAATGGCGGGTATCAAGTATTATTTCTTTTAAGTTGAATTTTTACAGTTTAATATTCCGTCGTGGTTAAAAATTTATCTTCTTTTGTCTGTGGGGAAATTTAAACATGTGTATGCGTGAATCTATTTTCTGTGTTTTTCGATACCCGTTGATGATGACGTAAAATTTGAAGAAAAAAAAATTGTATAACGAATTTCGTCAATCTTTCTAAGCATCTTTGATAGATTACTAATCCGTAGGCTTTTATCAAAGACGAATCCGGTAAAAAGTGAAAGAGATCTAAACTTTATTTCTTCATAACTAAATAACATTTTTGTTCTATTAAAAAAAAAAAAAAAAGTACCTGTAATACCTATTTTAATTTTTTGAAATGTTTCTTCTTTGTTTGAAGAATCAGTCCTATAAAATTCCCGCTCCTCATACTTTTATATCTTCTGTATGATTATACTGTACTTTTTTTTGATTGATGGTGTGAAAAAATTTGAAAAAAAAAATCAATGAAACTAATAAATATAAAAGAAAAAAAGCATTCGAACAGCAGTAAATGAAGCAATTTGTAGAAAATTAATAACATATTATTTTAACCATTTTCTTCAAACAAATATTCGTGCATTTCTCCTTTATTTTTTAAAAGGTTAAATTGATCTTTCTTTTTTATTGTTCACTGAATGTATATGATGTAATTATTGTGAAAAAAACGGTCAATCGATGTCAAATAAGTTTTATGAATTTTATGTTACAATATCATCGAGCTTATCGCTGGACTTTCCGAATTCAGTTTCCTTCATGCTGTTTTTACGCGTATAATAAACTATTGGCGTTTCTTTATTCCTTTTCTTTCTCTTTTACTCTTGGATTTGTTTCCATTAAAGCAGCCGATTATGCCTACCTATGAACTTCAGAATATTCGCCTGTATTGGTGTGAGTATTCTATTCAAAAAGTTTTACAACTTTTGATAAATTTTTTTTGTTCTTTCCCTATCTCCTGAATTCATGTCAACACTGTCATACTTTGTTCCAAAATTTTATGATGATGATGATGATAATGATAATGATAATAATTAGTAATAATTAATAATTAATAATAATATTAATAATAATAATAATAATAATAATAATGAATGAATGAATGGAATGAATGGAATGAATGGAATGAATGAATGAATGGATGAATGAAGTGAAAACTAGCTAACCACAAAATTGCAACTCAACTTCGACGTAAATTTTATAAATTCGTATTATGTGAAATATTTTACTGCCGAAAGTTAGAGAAAGTTATTATACGACAAAATGTTCATGCTATATTCAAATAAACTTTCTTTCATTTAACAACGGTTTACACTTAACTGTAAATTATAACGTCGCTCAGAATAATGTGACTTTCAAAATACCTAATTCATCGGAGGTACTGTGGTTTATGAATTCTAGTCTTCTTCACATTTTATAAAAATTCGTTTTCATTTCTGGGAATTTTTCGTTATTTGTTAATATATCTTTACATAACATTTACTACTTTTGTTAGTCAATTTGAATGGAAATATTTGTTTGGACTAATGTGGACGTCAGTGAAAAAGATATGTTTCTTAATATTCGTCATATGTTATAACGACTGTAGCTAACAGTTGTATGCCCACCTACAATAATGGACTTCGTTGTCCATATAAAAATTAGATCATAATGAGTACGACCCGTGGTTCCAAAAAGTTAGTTTGCCACGGCAGGCAACACACTTTATTGGCAATAGTGTAAGTACTTACATTCTTCACCTAACAAGAGTTGCCACTATGTTTTTCTCCTTGCGATACAAAGTAAATACAATAGATGTTTATGAGACGATAGGAGCTTCTAGCCAGACCTAGCTCAATCGCCGAACTAATGGTGTAATTACTCTTTGGATGTAGTGATTAATGGGTTTTTCTAAATTCTGGGGATTTGAATGGTGGGAA
Organism: Ericerus pela; assembly: GCA_011428145.1. Classification (NCBI taxonomy): domain Eukaryota; kingdom Metazoa; phylum Arthropoda; class Insecta; order Hemiptera; family Coccidae; genus Ericerus; species Ericerus pela. Next base: position 336,521 of record WOFM01000567.1, on the reverse strand, counting down.
AGTGGAAAGAGCTTTAACTCAATCCTGTAGGAAGAGCAGAGTTTGACAGACTCGATAAACTCTTAAGGGTTTAACACTTGGTAGAAGGCTTGGGTATTGGCAGCAACTTCTGTGGTGAGTAAAGTAGTCTGAGGATAGTGGCTCATCGCTACTCTCCTATCAACGCAGTGACTAGGTATGGTTATTGAATGGAGGATACAGGCAATATTCAGTGGCTAATCTTAATAGTGTTGTTTGATGCACTATAACAAAGATGGTGATAGAACAGTGGCAGTGTTAGGAAACTATTGTCAATTAAGTCAATGAAAACCATGACTTGACCGGACTTAAAGACTACCAAGGCTTGGTACAAAAGCAAAGATACAACGACAACTGAGGCTTCAAATTAAATAAGTAGTACCAGATACCATGAGAGAAGATGCCTTGAAACCATCATGTTAAGCCACCCAATGAATATTCACTTATGACATACTGATGAGTGGATGGATTTTTTTCAGGCTGACTGTGTGTATTCTTCAGGAACATGTTAGTGAACAAATAATTGAAGAGGAAAAATTCATTGCTTATATCGCAGCCCTAATTGCTCAAAGTCTGCTGGGTTTAAACAGTACTATACAGAAGCTTGAAGATTGCATTGATGGCCAGTGGTGGTAGTAGTCAAGACATTGTGAGAAATGTTTGATGATCACTAGTGTTGCTGTGAGCAGGTACCAGATTTTCAGTCTGTTGCAACCATAACTGCATATTCATCATATTAAATGGAGGAGTGCTGTTAGCATGTGAGGAGATATAATGATTGATGCTGGCAACGATCACCTAGGCAAAACTGACAATAATTACTGTATTTTATTATTTAAAACCTGCAATGAGTATATTTAATCAAGTGCAATTGGCTCATTTGTGGCAATGACAGCAATCAGGTTTTTTAAGTATTGCATCAACAAAGGCTGTTAGATCACTAAGGGCAATCTGCAATAGAGGAGAACATGATGATGGTATTGTCAGTGTGACCATCATTGAATTAAACCAGTTGCCTTTGGTAACCTGTTAATTTCTCTCCTGGCTCGCATACTTTACTTTCCTAGAGTTACCATACCTGTATATTATTAAAGGATGAAAACTCCTCTGGAATGAGTTGACAGAAGTTACTCCAAATATGCTGGTTAGAGATATGCTGGAACAATTGCTGCTGGTTGGATTGTCATTAATTCACAGTGAGGGGGCAAGTTCACCAAAGATTAAGGGGGAAACTTTAAGATTGAAGTCTTGGCTTCAATGGTCTGTTCTGAAAAGAACATTTGGCAAGAGGGAGCCAGAAGCTACTACCTACCCAGTTGATGGTCGGCTGATAAATGATAGTGGGAGCTGAAGAGCTATTACCTACTCAATTGACAGCTAATCAAATGAATAAATTTTTTTTGTTGAAATAGTTTTATAGAACACATTCCATGTCATAGTTACTGCTTGTAAGTTGTAGGGCAGCGATATGTTTGCACCTAGAACAATAGATTTTGTGTGAACAAAGCCATATAAACATTTGTTTTTAAGGTGATGTACAACCTGTGGTAAAAAAAAGTTAGTTTGCTGTCATATATATGATGTCAGGCCACCAAAACCTGATAGGTGAATGAAAAGTCACCACAACAATAATTCCAAAATATCACTTCATTTATAATTATTTAAAAAAAGGGGAAGTGATAATTATTCCTGAGTTTTCTGCGCAGTCTCTTGAATTTTGTTAAGTAAAAGACATTACTCTCATATGTTTCTCTCTGGAAAAAAATTTTTCATGCTAAAAATTTTATCAGTTATCACCCTCATCTATCATCATTGTTAGTGCCATTGAGAAAGGTTTTTTATTTGGACAAATTAGAATAGTTTTGATTTCTTCACTAACTTTTTAGTATCTTCAGTTTATTTTCCTTTAAATTATTTTGATATAATGTAATCATTTTATCTCACATCAAGTACATAGTTAGATAAAATGTATGAATGAGATAAAAAAAACAAAAAAATGTTTTATTTTTCCTTTCCTAATTTAAAATACCAGGGATCCCTCCTATCATTCCAGCACACCTATCATTTATCAGTTCATTAATGTGAATAGAAATGGGCAAGGAAAATTTTGTAATTTTTTTGGTACTGATGACAAAAAAAAAAGAATTAACTATGAGGATAATCTTTGTTGTGAAGTTAATGACTGTTCCATCACCTTTTTGCAGAGGATTCAGTTTGTCTACAAAACATTTTGAACAAAATATAGATGACTATTATTCCCAATATAACAGCCACCTATATCATACCTGTTCTCACAGACAAACACCACCAAATATGCTGACAACGAAGAGTCATTATATTTGGCGGATGTTCCGACATCACGCCACCTATTTAAGGTCGGCTATTTTGAACTATGACAATGAAATTACAAACACTGTATTCTCTTCAACTGAAGACAAATTCATTCCTGTGTCTCATTTTGAATGAGCAAGTTAAGGTCCATACTAGCTGCTTGTGTTTCAAATATAGTATAAGTGATCGAAGTAATAGTGATAAAATTGAATTTAATGTAGTAATTGATTTTGAATAAATAAAGAGATAAATAAAAAGATTTGTCTCTAGATTTGTCGAAGTTTTCTAAAATGTAAGAAAACATCCGCTACAATGACATTCAAAAGAATAAAAGAGAAGTATAGTTGGATGTATCACTAGCTGCCCATGGTGTCAATTTTACTTGACAGATGCTTAGAATCTTTGACCCTAATCTTGAGCTAAGTGTTCACTGATGTATTATCCAATAAAATATGAAAATATGAAATTCTTCCCTTTTTGGGACCAATGAGGGTTGAAGAATGGGTTTAATGATATATTGCACAATAGAATCTGATAATAAAAAATACTTCCCTGTTTGGGCGCAATGAGGGTCGAAGAATTGGTTTAATGATAAAATTAACAGCAATTCAAATTCAGCGCCTCAAAAAACATTTCTAATGATGTAAGTTTAAGAATCGGGAAAAGGCCGCTGAATGTAGCACTAATAAGTTCGCACAATGTTTTTCCTCTGTTCGCTTTATATACACGCAGCGCTATTAATCTAGCCTTCATCGATTTTCCTTTAAAAATAAGTTTTCGGAAGTAATAAAATAGTTAAACCAAGCCTAGAACCTCCCTAGGTTCGTGGAGAATCTAAGTACAAAAATTCATCAACATATCTTGTTTTGTAGATTCTGAAATTACCCTTAACATACACTTTTCCAAACTTTCCTCTTCGTATATTAGTATGGACATAGATATAGATTTAAGTAGAATTTTATGATTAAAATATTTTATTATAGATTTTTAACTAGAAATTTAAAATTTTAATTTCCGTGTATCATTTATTAACAAGAATCTCTATTTAAACTCTCGAAGAACTACTGCAGTTTTCATTTGGTCTCTCATACTCGATACATTTTCGCCCAAATATAAATTTTTTAGCAGAAAAACCATTATGTTTAACTTTTCATTTGTCGTCAAACTTTACTTTTTTCGGAGTAAAAAATTGCGACTCTCCAGTCCTTTCTGTGGTTCTTGAAGTCTCATAAATACCTTAATAAGTTCCGTTTTTTCTCAAGATTTGACCTACTCTTCCAACACGTGTATGTATTTAAAATTTATCAAATAAAATGAAAGCTCGGTGAAAACGACTATTTTGGCTTATCGTTATGTCATGTGCCATTTTCAGAAGTTTTTGCATGTAAAGTGTTTTCCTATGGCTGTAAATTATTTTTTTCCTCTTATATTTATTTATATGAGCGTTGTTTTATTTATTTATTATTTTTATTCTCTGTTGTTTCCCGGTTAATGAACAATCGATTCATTGTTTAACTTCCATATTCGTGTCTGTTGGCATTCCACGCTTAAATGAGAGAGGGTACAGTCAGCGTCCATAAAAAAATAAAACTTGGGAGGAGATTACTCGTGTGTCATCGTATGACTAATTTCAGTTAACAAATTTGTCGTTCATTACTTCGAAAGAAAATATTTCATTTTCTTATCCGTGTGTACGTGTGTTCGTGTACCTATATCCATTTAAGCTCGATTTTCAGATGTGTCGAATAATTGTTTTTGTGGCGTTGGCCAGAATGGTACACATTCATTGGCCGAGGAATTATGCGCGTAGTATTTTCCGAATAAACCGTGGAGATTTATAAAATTGTAATCGTCGTTTTGAGTCACTATTTAATAATTCGTTTAATGCGTTGTAATTTGTATCGCAGGCCACGAACACAATAATATATTAATTTTCTACTGCGTAAATTATTCACTGCTTTGCTCGGTAAAACAATACGTTTAAATTGGATTACGAAAATCGATAATAGGTAAATGAATTATTGTTTTGAAGATGTCATTGCGCGAAAAATAATGCGATAGATGCCTTTTTTTCTCCCATTTCCGTGATATCTTCACCTACTACGTTCGAAAATTTTTACAGCAATTATTATCGAAAATCTGCGTTTCTCAAATTAATTTCTGTGGTTTTTTTTTTCGTTCCATTGGGAAAATTTTCGAAAAGATGCTACGCCTCATAATGCCGTACAATATCGTCGACTACGAAGTTTATTCATGTTTTCTGGTGATTTCTTTTCGAAATTATTGAAGTCGAAGCTCTCGTTACTTGTGATAACTTACATGCCGAATTAGGACAGCTGGTGATTGTCGCTTCCCCAGCTCTTCTCCAAAATTTAGCTCCCAAAAAGAAAAAACAAAAAAAAACGGCGAGTTGAGATAGAGGTAATTTCTACAAATCCAACATTTTAATTGTATTGGTAGGGCATTATTGCGCAGACAAAAAATTTATACCGTTTCAGATGGCCCTTAGTTTTAGCGCCTCATTTCTCCGAAAATCGTTCGCGTCCACCCGTGTAAACGCGACGCGATAATTTTTCATCGAATCAGTTTTCGTGATACGAATGACTCATCCATCCATAATGCAGAAGTTCGAGGCATCGTGTAATTGTTGCGCATGTAACTGCAATAGCGATGAATTTTATTCGCTCCAGCCGTGCAACCGTATATCGATGCATCTTTAGAACCTGTGGTAGGTGTACGTCGTTTAAGGCGAGAACTTTTGCGTTCGAAAAATTCAATAAATTTACCTTACCGGAATTTCTTGTTTAGCTGGCTCGATTTTTGTCATTTTAAATTTCTCGACTGTTCGAATTATAGTTCTACCAGATGACTCATATTTGAAACTTGTTTTTTTTTTGTTTTTTTTTCTCCTCTGATTTTTATACCGTAACGTTAATTTCGAACCGGCTAGTGTACTTGGCGTTGGCTCTTCTACAGTATACAGTTTGGATGTAGCAAGGTCCGTATTGAAAGGAAGAATGCATACAGTATTTCGCGTGTTGGCTGCCTCTACCGTCCGCTGCTTATAATAATAGCTTTTGGAATTCGAAGTATTCGGGCGTTCTTCGAATAATTTTGTTAACTATATTTGAGCGCCATCTCTTCGTGTCGCGACATGTATTTTTACCATGTCTGAATCGCGACTGTTTTACCTGTACCCTATTTCAAATTTTTTGTATTGTGTCTAATGGAATTCTATATTTATTCATTTCCTTCGTTCCGTCTTTCGACACTCTTAATTTTTAACCGACTTGGAAAAAGAAAAAAAGGAGGAGGTTATCGATTTCGATCCGTGTATATGTTTTGTTTTTATGTTTGTTCCAGCATAATTTCACAACCTTGGCGTTGATTAAATTTTTTTTAAATGACAGTGGATGATCCTATGGTAGTCCCATTAAATATTTTAATGTGATAACATTTTTATTTTCTATATGGGATCTGTTTTCGAATTCGATGTTTCTTTATTTTCCTATTTTTTCTCACACATCGATAAAATATCGATATTGGTTTACATGCATTTTCCATTTAATATAAAAAAATATAGATTTTTTTATATATCGAATTTTTATAAACCAGATCGATATTTATTTACATGTATTTCCCATTTAACATCGAAATCGAATTTTTATCAATATATTAAATAGCTAAAATATTTACTGGAAGAAAATCAGTCGGTGAATCGAGTAGAATCCATCGATGGATTAAAGTCAAATAATATGAAAATGTTATCACATTAATTGTTATCAGCTTCAGCCACTGATACTGACCACTATTTTAGAATCGATGAGGTAGGTTTGGAGTTATCTTTAAATGAAAAAACTGTTAGTTTTAAAGTAATATTGCCGCTAACGCTAGAAGGAAAAAGTTGTTGAAAAAATTTTTTTTCAAAAAATAAAGCCGATTTAAAAAAAAATGCTCTAAAGATTAAAAAATAATTCTTTTAAAATTTCTCCAGCAAGATCTAGGTCTCGGGACTGGAATTATTTAAGTCGGCGTTTTTTCACTTTACCATGTTGGCTTTGTACCATACGTCAGTTCCTTCCAATTTTACGACAAAACTTTTTAATTAACACCGACTTCAATAATTCCAATCCTTAGACTTAGATCTTGCTGGAGAAATTTTTAAAAGAATTATTTTTCACTTTTTCATGCATTTTTTTTTCTCTCCAAGTCGGTTATATTTTTTATTATCTCTCCTCGATGATAAAGTAGAGTGTCTTAATTAGAACTATGTGGTCCAGTAACGCGTGAAAAATGTTAGATGGAAATTTTTTAATTATGAAAACTTTTACTTACTCATTAAAATCAGCATTTTAAGTTTCGAATTAGAAATGTATAACCGATGTCTCGAATATTTTGGATAATTGCCATTCGTTAACCTTAGCTGCGGTTCATTTGTTATGCTATGTACTCTTCCCAGATTTTGTGTATTCCTAATCTTTGATCGTTTCTGATTAATGATGTCAATTTTCCAATAGTATTTGTTAGTTTTTCCTTTCATTTTATGTATCGTAGCCATTTAATACAATTTTCCGAACATAACCCATTTAAGTCCAATTAAATAAGGGACTTAACCCGGAATTAATTACCAGCAAAGGTTTGATGCCTGAAATGTGATGAAGGTAGTCTCCTGAATGAGTGATGAAAGTGCTCCTACCAGAGAAGATCAAATGTGTGAGTAATTTTAATTTCAAAATTTTTTCAAAATTTCTAAGCGATATCCTATAAAAATACCTCAATATATAAAAATAATTTACGTAAAATTAGTAACTGTCGCACGGGCTGAGATATTTTGCGGAGTAGGTAGTTAAAATTTTTTTTTTTTTTTCAAATAATAATTATCTGTTATTTTTTAATTATTGGGAAACTGAAAATAAACATTCATGAATACGATTGTAGAAATTAGCATTTTGAGATTTCCTATTATTATGTATATATAGTCTATAGTTATAATATTTACATAATATTTCATACTGGTACATACACGGAGTCCCAATAATGTGTATGAACCATCAAGAAAACAATGTAAAAACATTTAGTTCTATCATATTCATTTACGTTTTACAGTCGTCACATGATTTCTCTGATTGTTATTAAGGACACCATATGTGTACCAGTATGAAATATGATTTATATACCTATGTATTTGGAATCTCAGTAAACTAATTTCTTGGCCCATCTTTCTTCTATGTTCATTTTCAACTTAATTTTTGACTTTGAATTTTTAAAATTGTTTTTGATTTCCATGCCCGAAATGAAGAAAATTTTCTAAAGTCATAGATTTATTTTGAATTGTTTTCACTATTACCTGTGCCGAGCAAAATCATTTCCTTAATATTTTCAGGTAGGTACTTTTTTCCTGGTGTTCCCAATAAAAAATTGCTAATATAAATTCCTTGCTAATGTCTTAATTCTAACTCTATTTTCGTTCCAAATGGTTGAGAGTATTTTTGTATGTCCAATACTATAATGCTACCATTCCGTTAGACATTTCTATGTTCTGAAATAAGTCACGTGACTGAAATCTGATTATTCTAAAAGTATGCATGTTATTGCAGTAATATTAATTAATTGAACATGCGGGTATAAATTCTTTAGTGAAATATTTTCGCCGAAGTATTGTCTGAAACTCATGCAGGCAATCATATTCTTTCTTTGTTAAAAATGTGAAATTCTTCTCGTTATTAATTACGTTTCTTCATGTAACAAGTAATTACATTTTTTCTGTTCACTTTCTTCCTCATCTTGTGATGTGAGTCGATCGTTTGAGGAAGTGCGTGGCCTAAATTATAGTAATTTTACACACTCTTGGTCAAACTGATTGCTTGTTGTGACCGGGTACGATTGTTGAAGACTTTCTGTTCATCACCTTCACTTTCTCATGCCCGTCTTGAAGAACTGTGACCCGTAGCCATTGAACTTATTCAAGCACTCTGTTGATGAATCGTAATAAATGCGGTCATTAACGCACGTAGAGGATTCGCCATCGCTAACCAAAGTAATTTGCTTCATAGTTGAGCTCTTGGAGTGCCGTTGAGAGAGTGAGTATGTTCAAAATTATTTTGATTTTTTAATTTGTGTGCGGCATGACGTCAAAAACGATTCAATTTATACTTTTGTGTTGGTTATTTTTATCCTCATATAATAAAAGAGATGAGGGTGGGAGAAAAAAATGTGAAAAATCACGAAATGGATACATGGTTCTGTAACCAATTGCTTGATGTCTGTGAAAAAATAAAATTTACGTCAGAAGTTGGTCAAATCATATAATCTCATAAATTGAAAGTGGTTATTTATTTTTTTTCGTATTTTTCAGCATACTGAATAAACCTACACTTTTATTCGTAATCTTCTAGCTCAATTATGGAAACTGACCATTTTCCCTGTGATAAGTAGTGATAAAATAGCTCCATCGTATGATGAGGTTTCTTTTTTTTGACGTTATTTCGTTAATACAATAATTATTAGTGATATAAGTGCGAAAAGTTGATGAAGATTGCAATCAATTTTCGAGTGTGACTGTGGTAAACATACGTGGTCGTAATGCACAAGAGATCACTCATTATTCTGTAGTCCGTTTTTTCTCATGTTCTCTCTATTTACTGTTTGATCTTTGTGAAGTAGTTCTGTGCCAAAAGGTAGACCATATTTTTTCCCAGTTCATCTACCAATTACGAAAAAAATCAACATTTTTTAAGGCAGGGTTGAATTATCTGTTATGTTTGTCACTTTTGTACCTTGTCGTCTTGAAAGTTCGTCGTAAGAAATGTACTTACAGGAGAAAATGTTCGTAAAGTATTCCTTTTTAGGGTTTTCGCTTGTAGAAAACCCTATTAAAATCGCTATGTTTTTCCTTTTCTTTCCTCATTATTCCTCAGCCTGAGTTCTATGTTTTTTTTTTTTTTTTTAACTGTGAAAATAGAATTTTATATTTTATAACTATATCTGTGAACATTTATTTATTTATTTATTTATTTTTCTTCACTTCCTTCTTCATTTTCTTCAACCTGTGTTTTATGTTTTCTTTTTCAACTGTGAAAAAGTGAATATAAAATTTTCATTAATTGATACGATGTTATCTGTGACCATTTATTTTTTTGATTCTAATTTTGCAATAAACTTATGGAAAATGTGACAATTGACAATAATGTTTCAATTTCAACTGTTTCATCTTTGTTAAGTATTATTAAATGAAATATATAGCTATATCACTTCCTTTCAACAGTTGTCTTTTTTTTAAAAATACTTCTGAAATTTCTCGATTATTCGTATTTTTTTATTTCCAGTTTTTATTCATAGCTGATGTTAATGGTGTCACCCTAGGGTCACATTTCATGACAAATAAAACAAACCTAGAAAGAAAGAAAAAAATCATAAAAATAAAGCAAAAACCCTGTTGCCACATCGTCTAGCGATGTAGCTTGTTGTTTTTTTAGCTTTGTGGCTGGTAGTTTCGTTGTAACTTCAGAAAGAATTATTTGATTGTTGCTTGAAATGCTTTAATTTTAAGACGCAATGAGACTTTAATCCTCCTTGCTGTACTTCTATGGACTTGAAGACTACGATTTATTTCTGAAATAATTGTTTTCACTGACGCATTTTCGAATAAATTTTTTTCTTCATCTGCTTATTCTCATATATCAGCTTTTCTGAGAAACGATGGCCTGTATTCCAAGCTTTTTTTCAAAATCCCTACGACATCTGATCGTGTGCCTTAATTCCGTTCATAACAAATTATTTTTTCTTAAATCTAAACTGCGAATGCGTCACGAGCCTAATAAGACTACAACATCAATTTATAGTTTTGTACTAATATTGTAAAAATATTGTGTGTCTACATTCGTTTTTCTGTACTGAAATTAAGATGCCTCATTAAAGGACGATATCAAAACCACATTTGTTAATTTTGGAAAATTTATCCGTTTGTGTTTGAATCGGTTGAAGCTTTTTTTGTAAAATTTTGATATGTGAAAACGAATCCGTTCATTAGAACTCGAGAACAAATAATTTTCCTTTATTTATCTACAATGTTGACGTAAGATTAGGTCTAATAATCAAGATATGAGTACAATGTTTCACTGATGGATTGTAAAGTAATCTGGTGTAGATTGAATATAATATTGAAACGGTATCTCTTAATTTCTGAAATTTTGTTTCTGCCTGTATGTTTAATGTAAATCAGCAAGAAAATGGACAGTTTTTTCAAGAAATTTTTGTGGAAGAAAACAAGTGTTTCCAGAATTTCTGTGCCTGTTTTTACTCGGATTCTTTAGAACTAAGGAAAATATAATTTTACTTCATGTACCAAAGTAGGTTTTTTTTTTTTTTTTTACTCATACATACGAAAATATGAAAATGTAGTGTCCATGTGTAGTTTTGTTTTTTCGATCGAAAATTAGGCGGGTGTTACTAGAATATAATATATTGAGAACGTGTAGATCAAATTTGGAAATTTTTTCTACCCATCAATTCGACTTATATTGGAGCGAAAATGGCTAAGATTTTCTCCGAAAATTTTTTTATAAGAAAATTAATGCTTCCCGAATCTTCTTGCGCCTTTTTTGTGTTCATTGAAACCTCAGAAAATGTAATTTTTTTTTTAAGACTGATTTATTTATCTAAATTATTCGCCCATTATTCATTTTGGGAATATGTTAGTGTTTTAATTTTAGTACCGGTTTTTCCAGCATCAACTCGAGCGAAGTCAAGAGTAATTTATAAAAGATACTTCGATCATTATTATTTTGCCTTGAAAAATCTCTCAAAAATAAGTGAATCAATAATATTAATTTTAAAATTTTCTTAAGCTATTTTTATCTCTAAATTAAGTTTTTAAAACACACATGAAAGACTTCTAAGTCTCAGGTAAGCCTTGGCATACCTTCCTACAGGTTGCATATTTTGTGTATTGAAAGAATACAAATGAGACTTAAATATACAGATAGCGTCTGGCATCGTGTTTTTTGTCGTTCTCGTGCGCCAGTTTTTGACACCTGCCACAAGATTTCGTGTAAATTGCCGTTACTAAATTTCAAGTTTTACAATTTTACAGCGACCGTTTTTTCTCTGCGAAATTGAACATCAAAAATACATGAATGGAAATGGAAAACAAATTTGATCACGCGTTTACTAAAATCAGATCTTAATTCTTGATTAATTGGGAATTTTCTTTAATTGAGTGTTATGTTCTACCACTACATTAAATTAACCGTTGAAGCAGAATGTAGATGTATTGTGATAAAGTTTTAAGTAAATAAACTAAATTCATTTTAGTCGACACCTGTATGTTTTATGGAAGGCTGTGTTTGCCTGCCATACCGAAAAGCAGTTTCAGTTTTTTGTAGAATTATGCACTGAACTTTTCCGAAAGAACTATCACATTTAAGTTTTGTTCATTCGCATTTCACTCCTAACAGTCGTTTTCGATCTGTTCGTATTAGTTTTTCATTTTTGATAAATTGTAAAATCTGCTAACAGAACCCGTTATCATCTAGTGTGAAAGTCTGATCTTGGGAGCAATGTTGGGTAAACATTAATTTATCATACACGTTCGAGTATTTTGGTCATGTATTTAAAATGACAGTGGGATACCTACATCATTAATCTTGTATATAAAAAGAATAGTGGAGGGTTATTGTGGAAATTTTTCAGAGATTTTTATGTGTGTTTAACCTGACCTCTCTGTACTTTTTGATAACTAGCATTATTGTGGAAATGTATTTATTTGACCTTATGAGTACTTATCCCAGATTTATCCAGTCTTATCATGAATTATTATAAGCACTTATAAAATGATAAAAGACAAAATAAGTACTGCTCTGGAGAAGAATTTATTCATACTTACGCAAACTTATGAAGAATTAGATGAATTTTCAAAACATAATGTTCATTGAAAAGGAAGTAAATAACTAAAATAGTGTGATTAGTTGATGATATTATAGAAATATATTATCAATCATGATTGAGAATAAACATAATTATGGTGAATATATGAGTTTTTATGAATAATCTTGGCATTATTAGCTGAAATAATGAATTTGAATGTTCCAAAATTCCTTCTCAGTTCCGAATTTTTGACCGTAACTCAAAACTCAACCAACAGATTCGAACTAAATTTCATTCAGTTATCCCTGAATATTGTACAACAACATACTGAAATTTCATCGTTGGGTATTCTTTTGTTGCAAAGAAAATTCGTTCGGATTAAGTTGCATTTGAACAAATTCCGAAATTCCTCTACTCTTTTTCAGATTTTCAACTATACTCTGTTCACGCTAAGAAGTGCGTGATGTCATAAACCATATCCACCCTTGTCTACTAAAAAAATGATGTACGTTTACTGCACAAAATGATGCTTATCATAGTATAACAATGTGCATGATACGTTTTCCTCTCTCCTCAACTAACCGCCACGTCAATTTGTGATTCTGACATCACACACTTCTTAGTGTGAACTGAGTATATAATTTAAAAACCACTGAATGGATTCGAACAAAATTTCATCCGAATCATCATCAAACGTTGAAAAATTGCTCATTAAAATTTCACTGTTTAGTATTGGTCTGTTATGGAGATGAGTCGTTTGAAATGCAACAGAAATAAATAAGAATAACAAACTATTTTTCCTTGAACTTTTCAACTGAGATAAAAAATATTAAATCAAAGCAATGTGATTTTAACTGTGACTATTTTATGATTTAACAAGTTTTCCACAATACCAAAATTATAAATTTTGTTAAGTTTAGGTAAGTCAGATAAAATCTAATTTTCCTCAAGTACTAGTTAATACCCATAGTGCGGCATAATATTTTCTCATAAATTTTCACAATACCTCTCCCGCTCTCAATTAATCGACCTTTATTTTTATTTTTTTCCTTCTTAATTTTCTTCAGCCTGTGTTCTATGTTTTCTTTTTCAACTGTGAAAAAATGAAAATAAAATTTTTATCAATTTATATGATGTTATCTGTGACCATTTATTCTTTTGATTCTAATTTTGGGATAAACTTATGGAAAATGTGACAATTGACAATAATGTTACAACTGTTTCGTCTTCATTAAGTATTATGAAGTGAAATATATAGCTATATCGCTTTGTTTCAACAGTTGTCTTATTTTTGAAAATACTTCTGAAATTTTTCTCATTCGCATTTTTTTATTTCCATTTTTATTCATAGTTGATGTTAATGGTATCACCCTAGGATGACTTTTCATGACAAATAAAACAAGCCTAAAAAAAAAAGAAAAAAGAAAAAAAAATCATACAAAAATAAAACAATGTTTAAGAAAATCGAAATTTTCTAACGTGGCTTGCTGCGCTAGAGTTTTTGGAGTTTTCTCTTTTTATTGAAGTTTGCACTTACGAGGAAATGAGAAATTAGAGTAAAATTCTTTGAAGTACTTGAATGACGTTTCACATTTGCCTTGTTGTTACTTCGATTTTTACTTTCTGTGAAGTCAAAAATTCAATATCAAGTAACTCGAAGAATTTATCATCCTTTAATTTGACGCCATTTATGACTGATGTCACAAGTGCAATTTAACATCGTTTGTTAACGCTACCAGTTTTTATCGTCCTAAAATTCTAAATGTTCTTTAATAATTAATGAATTGTCGGTTATCTTTCTTTTGGTGCCAAAATGTTCATAAATAATCGTTACATCTTATCTTTGAAAAGATAAATCAACGGATTCTTTGTCGTTAACCTTTAATCTCTATACAGTTTTATTACTCTCCAATTGGCAAAAAAACTGATCTCACACGATACTATATTCCCAGTATTTACCGCTTTTATCGTCAATTTGAAAAATTGTTAATGTAAATTTCATGTTCTGATTTGAAGTTTTATTATGATAAAAACACAATCTAGTTCACCTGACGAACAACGATTGCGTTATAAGATTTTTTCAAAACTCTTCAAATTGACGGTACCCTCTTTTTATCTTTCATTGTGGCTGAAATAAAGATGTTTTTAAACTTTCACCTTGTATTGATGTGACTTATCCATGCTCCTCTCGTCTTTTTGAAAAACTAATATCACTTTTTATCCGATTTTCGTCGGATTGATGAAAAATTCGAAATAGATTATGCCTTGCATGCACCTTTACATGTGATTCAAAAATGTTTTTTCTGCTTAACCCCGACTTAACCCAAATTTTCTGATACTCATTCGCAAATTACGGTTCTAGCACAATATAGGTGTTTCACTCTTTTCATAATTATATAGTCCGTATTTGCTTCGCTCGTTGTAGTGTAGATATTTATCAGAATTGACTTCAGTGTTGGTGTTTCGTGTTCATCTTCTCGATTTTTGTGATGCTGAGTTTGAATTTTTTACCAGTGTATTCTTATTTTACTTATTTTTGACATTTTAATGGTTAGGTATTTGAAAAAGAGAGTTCCCTTAAATTCTCTTTTAATTTCTGTGCTCGGTGTTTCATGTCAGTATTGATGATCTTGAGATTTTATTTCAAATTTAAAATAAGTTTTTCTTTCTCGAATCATTAAAAATGAAGTTCAAACAAATCTGAAATATTTAAAACAAAGTATACCTGTTGCGAATTTATTCGCAACAACCTTTGGCTTGAAGTACTAAAGGGCAACAACGTGCTAGCGATTTAATTTAAACTGATTCAAACATTTGCCCCATTCCCATTGGCCATTGCTAGTGTGGTGATGATTCGTTAGGTTGTTGTAAAAAATTAGGGTTTCATACGTTACAGTTTTTTATGTTTTGGCAACAATCAGGTTATGGCCGGTGCTTTTCAATTTATAAGTCAAACTTTCAAAAGTTCAAGAGCTTCCAAAACTTTTAAACATAAAAGGAATATTATGGTTCGTCCACTCACGAGCTCGAGATCTTTAGAATGAGCCATCGCACGATGCATTCAAGTCATCCGTTTGACTGCAAAAGAGAACAACGAATCCTTTCG
The DNA here is from genome assembly GCA_011428145.1 of Ericerus pela. Lineage (NCBI taxonomy): Eukaryota > Metazoa > Arthropoda > Insecta > Hemiptera > Coccidae > Ericerus > Ericerus pela. The sequence goes on along the minus strand of WOFM01000567.1, from coordinate 321,202 downwards.
ATAATATAGATATTCTATGAAATGCTACTTCAGTTTTCGACTTAGATCACGTATTCGTACAGGCATTGTTTGACCATCTACTCAGTATTGACCAGATATTATCCCTGCAGTGCTTTTGCAAGTGTCCCTTTAAACTTTAAATTTTGAGTTGTTTAATATTTTATTTTGCCGAAGTTTTCAGTTGACAAACACTAAAACATCACTATGCCATAATTTTGTCTGTCATTATAAATATTTGACGCGAACAAACTTATTAAAACGCATTCGAATACCTACATCTGTTTCTATGTTGTTCAATGATCATTTGCTTACGGTAGATTTCCTACATTTCAATTAGGTAAACTTCCTTTTGCTTTAAATGTTTTTTTCTCCGAATGAAAGTGACGAGGGAAAATAATTTGTAAAATCATGAGTGTCTGACGGAAGTTTTTGTATTGCCAACAGCAAAGGTTGAAAAATGAAACGAAAAACTACATATTGAAATTTTAGGTTTCAGCATATTTGATGGCAATCTTTTTTGTAAAATTCACAAATTAAAAGCTGGCTGTGTACTTCATCTTCTGTTTCATGTGAAACATCTACAGTTAGCAGTCGTTTTTGAGTCATCTTCAAAAAACTGTTCTTATGAATGAATGAATGAATGAATGAATGAATGAATGTATGTGTGTTTATGTGTCTACGTATGTATGTATGTATGTATGCATGTATGTATGTATGTATGTATGTATGTTTTTTTGTTTATTTGAAAATTTTTAGAGATCGACTTAAGCTCTTTCGATTATAAAAAATCAGCCATCATTGGCTTCAATTTTGTTGTTATAATGCGATTAAGTGACTAGGTATATATTTTTCCTAATATTTAGCCAAGTACTATTTGGGAACTGAAGAACCAGTATTATTATTTTTTCATTCTGATAAAAGATCTATTTATTCCTTTAATAAGTATTCTAGAATAAAAATTTTTAATTTAAAACACGCCGTTTTTTAAATATAACTTAATAACTCTATCTCATCGATTCTAAGAGAAATAATAAGATAATAATTATGGATCACCTTCTATCATTTAAAAAAAAAAAATTCATCAAAATTAGTTGAGTAGTTTTCCAAAAATTTGAAAACAAAATACAGATATACATAAGTGCAAACAAACAGTTGAAGTTTCAGTTCTACCTTGTGGTTTAAAGCACACCCATTTTTTGAAATTAAACTTCCTTAGTATTGGTAGTAAATTCGTATGACCCTGACACGACTAATACCCTTACACCAAGTGTCCTGTCCATTTTTAAAATTTGTACTCATCACCTCATGAAATATTGAAGTTTATCAAAATATTCTTACGCAACAAATAGTGTAACGTTCGTGTAGTGACATCATCATAGCATTTTTCACCAACATTTCTTTTAATGATATTTATTTTCATCCAAAAAGAATAGACATTTCATAAATAAAAATCTCAATCTGAGAACATAAACGCTGATTATACTTGAAGAAAATTCAACTAGATTCGAATAAAATCTAAGCACGAAAGACGCTACTTATTCTGAGTTTTCTTCATCTCAAGAATTTATTGTGTCCAATTTACCGTGGTCAGTCATCATTTAGCCCAACGTATGCGCCGTGAAGTCATAAATGTCATAAATTCATAGTGATAAAAGATAGGGGAAAATTCAGTGTTAATAACATAAGAAATTTTTCAAAACTATGAATATTTTTATCCTTTTAGAATTCTGAGATCAATTTAAAATCATAAGGAATGGGAAGAAGAACAAATTATCAACTAGTTACTACTTAAGTTGCATTAAAATTCAAAGCTTAATAATACTATGAGATAAATTAGTTACCAAAATCATTAGTGGATGGATGAGGTATCATCTAATTTCCATATAAAACGTGATATCGCTGGATATTCACCGATATACTCTACCTTTATCACTTTTATCGTCTGTATCACTACTAGACCACGTTTATTTGTTTATTTATTTATTTATTAACAAGCATGCACATTCGCGCGCGCGCGCACACACACACACACACACACACACACACACACACGTACATACGCACATACGCACATTCATATAAACTTACTTATTTAGAGGCCTGGAATAGTTTCCAGACTTATTCTACAATATTTTCCCTGAATTTAGCAACTAACTTACTTCACCCATCTCAGGACGTAGGCTTTCCAACCCGGTTCTAGATTTTCACACTCCTGTATTTTGCTGTTGATTTCAGAATAGTCTACTTCTCATCCTTTATTTTTGCGTTGTTTATAGGATTTTAGCTTTACCTTTGAATCAGTGCCTAAATTTGAACGGCATGTGATAGAGTTTATGGAATGTCAACTTCGATGTTTTTGAATAATTCTATTTTTCCTTCAATTATTGTTTTGAGAGACCAGAATTCTTTCCAGTATCTTTGTATTCTTTCGTTTATTTCTGCATTTTGCCTACTTTCGTACGATACGTTCTGACTCAGATACCTATACCTCTCTACATTTTCTGTTTGTAGTTTGTTGATGCAAAATAATATTGTCCCCCCTTAATTTTCATCACTTTCGTTTTCTCCAATTTGATTTGAAGCTCCACCTTCAAACTTTTTGTACCTATTTGATTCGCCATCTTTTCTAATTTGTCTAGATTTGTATGTTCTTTACAGAGTTAGGTCATCTGCAAGTCGAATGTTGTTTTCATGAACGTTATAAAGCATCTGACTATCTTCAAAGTGACGCCCTGATTTTCTAGGCTTTGTCAGACATATTTAATTATGTTACACTGTGTCGAAGGCCTTGATAACGTTTTTGAAAAGCGGGTGTATTTAAGTTTTGTGTTTCCTGTTTTTTTTTTCAAAATTTGATGAAGAGTATGAATATGATAAGTGGTTGAGAACTTTTTTGGGAAACCTGTTTGCTCTAGGAACTGATTCTGGCCCAAAATAAGATCAATTTTTTTCTTTAATAATTGTTTTCAGGAAAATTACGTATTGGAACTTGGGAACTTCTTATAAATAATTCTAATGGAATGCTAGACGATGGAGCTTATCATCGATAAGAAGTTTATCTTTCTGATACTCAAGTCCTGGTCTAACAAGAATTTCAGTATTTCTTACATTTTTACAGTTGTGGGGACTCAACGGTATGAGGCAAAGCGGCTTGGACCCCTCGACGACAGTCGCCGCCCCAAAGGGCAGGCAAATAATCGTCCTTATGACGTTAAACACACAAAACTCATTCGATCGTAATTACCTGTATGTACTTGCAGGTAATGTACGAGTACCAAATTGTGACACAATAAGATGATATCACGATTTGTACACGAACTGGCCAGCCATCTCTTATCTCGATAGGGGATGATGCGACCTGGCCGTTCTCACCAACGTACGTATTCTCTTACGTACGTGTGTTTGTGTGCGTGTAAATAAGCCGTATATAAACCACCCAAATCGGCTCTAAAATTGCCAGTGTTCGGTCTGGTTCTGGCTTACCCGTACTTGTGTACAAAGTGGCTGAACATGCTTAAATTCTGTTGGATTTCCTTCTGGTGAGAATATCTCTCACCACAAGGTATTCCACAGTGGTGACCTCAACGTGATTTTTGGCTACGTCGTGAGGTGTCCTTAGAAGCATTGCGCTTTTACAAAAATTTGGCGCAGTGCGCTGGCAAGATACTTGCTTGCTCGGCAAATAAAAAATTTTTTTGCAGACTAAGACACCTTTTAGGTCGTTGAAGTAGAATCGGCTGAAGTGGGAATTTATACCCCTCTCCTTAAAATATACAAACAAGGAGAAACAAGACAGTAGACCTGGAGGAAGAAGGTTGGACTCATCCCCCAACCCCCCCAACTTCGACTCGACACTACAAATTTAGCAAATCTGGAAGAAGGCCCTCAACACCCAGAATTAGCACGACTGGGAACTGCAATAAATAAAGAACAACTAACAGTTAAAACGTTGAGAAGTGGTCAAACTTTAAGTCAAAGTTCTGACCCGTAAACACCTGTCCTACAAACACATAAGGCAGTGTTTTCGACCAGTAAGGAAGGAAGTAGTTCTGTGGAATACGCTTGTCATCAGAAAGACACAGCAATGGTCCCACCACCAACAGAAAACCCACAACCATCGCAGGGAGGTAGTAGTCAGCCACAGCTGACACCCGAAGTCTTGGAGCAGATTATGCAACTTTTGCAATTGCAGCCAGGGCAGAACCCCAACTTCTACAGACGGAGGATAGAGATCCCAGAATTTCTGCCCAATGAGGTAGACTTATGGTTGACTCTATTAGAAGGCAGGTTCAAGACCAAGAACATAACTCTGAACCAGCGGTATCTACACATCTGTGGAAGCATGCCCCCACAGATAATCCGCCACATTCCGGAGATCATGGAATGCCCTTCGACAGAAGATGACAAATATGCCTGGTTCGTCAAGAAGATCAAAAATGTATTCGGAAAAACAAAGAACAAAATTATAGATGATGTGATGGGTGGTATGAAGATGGGGGATGACAAACCCTCAATCTTCATGGCAAAATTGAGGCAGAAGGCAGATAACATAGTAGCCCCTTCTGTCATAGGCAATCAATTTGGCAAACAACTTCCACAAAGTGTTGTGCAATGCCTAGCCACCTTAGGTTTGACCGTGATAAACACATCCACAGACTTGGACTTCCTTGCAAAATCTGCAGATAATGCACTCGAATACACCAGGTCAAAGCCCGTGGTCAGTGCAGTGTCTGCAGAGACTGGAGAACTCGCTCAACTTCGAGCCAAAATAGTTCAGTTGACCGATGAAGTAAAACGGAACAAAAGCTAAAGCTCAACGAAATCCAATAGTAGCTGGTGACAAAGATCTAAAAGTAGAAGCAACAACAACAACAGTGGCAATAGCGGAGGATGACAGTCCCGGTCCAGAGACCGCAGATCTAGTTCCAATAACAGGGGTCAGAGTTCAACTCCCCCAAGAACATCATCTCCTAAAAACCAGTCTCGAAATTGGGATGATAAAAGTTGCTTTTTTCACAACAGGTTTAAGCGTCAAACTAAAACAAGGGGCCATCTATGCGGCCAAAGACCCCTCGGAAAAACACTCATGCCGCCTGTTCGTAAAGGACAGGACAAATAGGAGATGGTACTTGATAGACTCAGGTGCAGACTTGAGTATATTGCCAGTAAATAAAAACCAAAAAGTACTTCCTCCAAAATACTATCTCCATACTGTGAATGGTCAAAACCTTCCAGTTTACTGACTTGAGACCAGCAAAGTTGACATCGGACTTAAGGAAAAAATGACGTGGTCCTTCACGGTTGCTGATGTTCCAAACCTGATCCTAGGTGCAGATTTCCTTCCACATTATGGCCTGATTATTGACCTCAAAAATGGCATACTGATCAATAGTGAAACTAAAAATTGTGTGGTTGGCAAAATGCATGCTTACAGATTGGACACAAATATATCCAGCTGTACAAAAGTTGATGGACAACTCTTACAGATCCTGTCTGACTATCCTGGAGTCACTCAACCATCAATTTGCAGGCATCCTAAATACAAACACGATACGGTTCATTACATTGAAACCAAAGGACAGCCTTCCCATGCTAGAGTACGAAGGTTACTGCCTGACAAACTCAAAGCGGCATGGGAGTACTTTCATCGCATCATTGAGGAGGGTGTATGTCGCCCGTCAAAAAGCTCATGGAGCTCCCCTATTCACATGACCAAATAAGCAAGTGGAGAGTGGCAAATTGTTGGAGACTACAGGGCCTTAAATGCCATAACAGTTCCTGATTGCTACCCAGTCCCCAATATAATGCACTTCAATGCGAACATGAAGGGTAAAACGATGTTCACCAAAATTGACATCAACTGGGCATTCCACCAAATTCCTATGGCTGACCAGGACGTACCAAAGACAGCAGTTATAACCCCCTATGGACTATTCGAATACCTTCGAATGCCGTTTGGACTTCGCAACTCAGCACAAACTTTCCAGAGATTTATCAATGGACTATTTAGGGAATTGCCGTTTGCATATGCATACTTGGATGATATTTGCATTTGCTCTGAAGGAGGTGAGCATCAGCACGAGGAGAATGTAAGAGCCGTCGTACAGCCTATACACGCTGCCGGGCTCACTATCAACGTAGGTAAAAGCTTATATGCACAGACTGAAATTGACTTCCTCTGATACAAAGTCTTGACCGAAGGCATTTCCTCATTGAAGACCAAAGTAGAGCCAATATTGAACTTCCCGAAGCCTTCAAATGTCGCTGAACTTAGGCGTTTCTTAGGGATGGTGAACTTCTATAGATGTTGCATGAAGAATGCAGCAGCCGAACAAAGTAAGCTGTTTGCACTAATTAAGACAAGTAAAAAGAAAGACAAAACTCCACTCGAATGGAATGAAGAACCCGAACAGGCCTTTGAGAAAATCAAAGATACACTGGCAAATGCAACTCTATTGGCTCATCCAGACGAAAGTCTGCTGTTATGCGTGAGTACCGATGCATCTGATTTTGCTATTGGTGCAACCCTGCACCAATTGGATAAAGACAACAAGAAGTTACCACTAGCTTTCTTCTCGAGGAAGCTCTCAAAAACAGAAAAGAACTATAGCACATACGATAGGGAATTGCTTGGAATTTTTGCTGCGTTGAAGCATTTCAGGCACCAATTAGAGGGTAGATGTTTTTCTGTGTATACTGACCATAAACCCCTAACATATGCCTTCACACAAAAAGCAGAACTGGCATCACCGAGAAGAGCACGACAATTAGACTACATTGGTCAATTGACTACCGACATTCAGTATATAAGTGGAGAACTTAACACTCCAGCTGATGCCTTGAGTAGAATCGAAGCTATTTTGGCTCCTGTCCAATTACCTTATGCTGAAATAGCTAAAGCACAGCTTAAGGATGCAGAATTGCAAGAGTTGTTATCGAACGATGATACTACTCTCAAATTGAGACAGCGAAAAATTCCCGGTACTGATGTTTTATTAACATGTGACGTCAGTACAGGTAAGAATAAGCCATTTCTACCAATAAAATATCGCAGGTTGGCTTTCAACAGTGTACATAATCTGTCACATGCTGGCCCAAAATGTAGTGCTAAATTAATTTTGGCAAGGTTTGTATGGCCACGAATGAAGTCTGACTGCAACAAATGGGCTCGCAGTTGCCTGAACTGTCAAGAATCCAAAGTAGGAAGACACACTCGCTTGCCCCTCAAATCCTTCAAACAAACGGAGAGGTTTAAAACAGTACATATGGACTTGGTAGGCCCATTGCCACCATCTCAACACGATGGCCAGAAGCAATCCCTCTACATGAGATGTCAGCTCCTACAGTAGCTGCAAGGTTATACGATACCTGGATTGCGAGGTATGGCGTACCAGAAGTCATAATCACAGACCAAGGTCGCCAATTCGAGAGCTCGCTCTTAAAAGAGCTGTCTAATAAGCTTGGTGTTCAACACAGTCATACCACAGCTTATCATCCTCAAGACAACCCTCAAAGCCTCTATCATGTTCCATGATACCAAGAGATGGGTAGAAGTACTTCCTACCATCCTCTTAGGCCTTCGATCTGACCTACAAACTGATACAGGTCACTCTGCAGCGCAACTAGCATTCAGTGAAGAGCTACGCCTCCCAGGGGACTTCTTCAAAGAATCGAAGGAAGTTAGCCCCGAAATCATGGTACAAAATATAAGAAATGATGCCAAAAATTTCCTAAAACAGGCAGCTCGCCATGGCCAGCCCAAGATTTACGTCTCAAAACACTTGGCCAATACTTCACACGTATTTGTTAGAGACAAAAAAATGAGATCTGCGCTGGAGAAACCATACGCCGGTCCTTACAAAGTAGTATCACGAGATGAGAAAAACTTTGTGATACTCATTACAGGCGAACCTCGAACAATTTCAATCAACAGATTGAAGCATGCATACATGGTAAGTGATGATAAAAGAATAAAAAGGTTGCAAAGGGAGAACCTAGAAAATATCCAGACAGATTCCCAAACAAAAACGGAAGAATCTGTCGAAAAATGTAAAACAAATAATTCACAACAGAAAACATTAAAAAAGTCGGTAAGATTTTCGGACGATATTACCACTAAAAAATTCGATCTTGAGGCCCCCTTATGTCCACAAAAAAGAGGCAGGCCCCCTGGCAGTAAAAAATGTAAAAATTCTCACCCTTCTCGCATGTCTGAGAGGTTAATGCGAAGAAAATAAAATTCACTCCCGAAAAAGTAATATCCGCTACGTAAGTTGACACCCGCTAAAAAATATGCGACAAAAATCGGAACTCCGTGAGACAAAAGAAACTCCGGAGATAACCAAATGAGGAATGCCAACAAAAAGAAAACGACAGGAATAAACAAATCCACGTGCGATACAGAAATAAACATCGCAACGTGCGTTAACCGTTAAACACGAAGATAATCTTAACGTTGTGACGTCACAAGAGGATGTTCCTTTGTAATAAAAATTCCAAAAATATATTCTATGCGTTTATTTCAGGCATAACTTTGCTTAAACCGATCAGAACTTAACCGGAAAACTTGCATACGGTCGAGAATTTTAAGCGCTATCCCCTCTACATGCTGATAAGAAGATGTGAAAATAATGAAACATAACTGTAATGGTAAATTGAAAGCTGAAGTAAAATCACCCACTTCAGAACCACCAGAGATCTTGGACGTGTTTTTTGAAATATTTTTTGTTCCTTCTCCTGCTAAACCCATTCTAATGTTGCTACCAATTCCTATCCCAAAGTCCACCACCTCCCAATTTGCCCGGAAAACTGCTGAGTCTACAAACTCAGCAGAAGACCGAGCCTAAGACGGAGCTGGACCGGATTGAGGAGAAGTTGCTCATGGACACAGCTCCTCCTGTAGACAATGTCCTAGCAGAAATGACTACTCCGCTGCCTCCAATTATCTCTCCTCCCCAATTGTCGAAGGAGCTGACTCCGACTCTGGAACCACCGAAGCTGGAGCCAAAACCGGAGGAGAAGCGGGAGCCGATGAGGTTCTTGTTTATGGCTGAGAGGGCCGCGAACGAGAAAGCGAAGATGGCCACCTGGGCATTGGGGAACTCAAACTCCCGATGCTAAGGAAGCCAACGTTCAAACGTCCACTGCCCCCTCACTCCTGTTATCACCCCTACGCCCGCTCAAAAAATGTACCACCAAGGCATAGGGGAGAAGACAGCAGGGCAAATTACCTGGCCCGGATAAACACCCGTATGGAATCCTACAAGTGCGTTGGCGCCGCTATAGGTAGCACCCTAGTGAAATGGGAGGCCGACCAGAGGCGAAAGTAGAAACCCGCACATCCTCCAGGCCTTGCGCATTTTGATCATTTTTGCGGCGCAAAAACTGGGGGGGAGTATCTGTGGGGACTCAACAGTATGAGGCAAAGGGGCTCGGACCCTTTGACAACAGTCACTGCCTCAAAGGGCAGGCAAATAATCGTCCTTGTGACATTAAACACACAAAACTCGTTCGATCGTAATTACCTGTATGTACTTGCAGGTAATGTACGAGTACCAAATCGTGACACAATAAGATGATGTCACAATTTGTACACGAACCAGCCAGCCATCTCTTATCTCGATAGGGGATGATGCGATTTGGCTGTTCTCACCAACGTACGTATTCTCTTACATACGTGTGTTTGTGTGCGTCTAAATAAGCCATATATAAACCACCCAAATTGGCTCTAAAATCGCCAGTGTTTGATCTGGTTCTGGCTTACCCGTACTTGTGTACGAAGTGGCTGAACATGCTTAAATTCTGTTGAATTTCCTTCTGGTGAGAGTATCTCTCACAACAAGGTATTCCACAACGGTCAATAACGATATTGCAATCTTGCATACTGCAAGAAATATTTGAGTAATTCTTAAATCGCAGTTAGTAGTTGTGTATCGGTCTTGTATTCGGCTCTCAATCTCACAACTTCTGGAATTATTTGTAAATTTGTCCCCAGCAAATGGCAATAAAAACAAAGTTAATCAGGCTAAAGAGAGATGATAACCAATTTTGCCTGCTGAGAATATTGTTAGGACGGGAAAGGAAGTTAAAATACGAAAAACATCATATCATAATGAGTATTCACAGAAAACTTCCTAAAGAAATTTCACTACGTCAAGGCATCAAGGTTAATTTGAACACCCGGTGATGCTATGGATGAGAAGGAAGCTTAGTTCGTAATGAAATTAATCAAAGAAGCTTTGTACGTTGTCGAACGGAAATGGTCACGAAGAAAACGCAAGATAGAATGTCAGGAGATGGAAATATGTGACATGCGTTTTTGCGGTGACTATTCGACACATTAATAGAGCAAGGTCCACTCAACTTTTGGTGATGTATTTTATTTCTTGTTGATTTTTTTTTTTTAAAGAAGAGGATGGAATAGTGGTAGAGAGGTAGAGAGAGGCGAGAGCGATCTTTTACTGTATTTTCAATAAAACATACATGGTAAAGGAAAAGAGCGCCGACTTCAATCCTAGACCTAGATCTTGCTGGAGAAATTTAAGAAAAATTAATTTTCACTTTTCAGTGCATTTTTTATAGGTTTTTTTTTTTTTAAGTAAGTTTTATTTTATGAAAAAATTGTGTTTCAATAACTTTTCGTTTCTAACGTTAGCGTCAGTATTACTTTAAAATTAACAGTTTTTTTATTCAAAAATAAAACTACCTCATATTTTCAAAAAAATTTAATAGGACTATCATGGGATAATCCTCTATCATTAAAAAAAGTTCATCTAAATTAGTACCCAGGTTGAAAAGTTATGCTGGAACAAACATAAAAAAAACAACATATATATGGATCGAATTGATTACCCCTTCCTTTTTTTTGGAAATCAGTTAAAAATAGAAATATGAGAAGTTACACACCATTGTATTTAGTTAGTATTTTTCACTCCTGACCATGAAGTTCAAATTTGACTTGAAAATAAAACTAGCAAAATCATCAAAAATCATTTATTTTTTTATGATTTTTCCATAAATGTTTTTTACATATTTTTTAAATATCTTTTTACACATATTTGTGTGTACATACAGCTCTTTTTACATCTGTTTGAATAGTTTTTAATTTTTTATCAAAAGTTTTGACTTTTGTCCATTTAAATATCGATCTTCATAAACATCTTCGTAGACATTCAGTATTTTTAGAGCTATCTACCAAATTTCAGCCCAATAGAATAATAACTGCGTTTTATGCTCAATTGGTAAATTTTTGGCAGCCCTATTAATAAACCATTTGACCAATTTTCATTATATTCAATAGCAGTTTTTATTAAGTTTGGAACCAACTACTTGCCAAATTTCAGTCGGATGAAATAGTAATTCGGGTTGGCATTTCTGAGTGGAATTTTTTGTTAGACCCAATGGCTAAACCATTTGACTGATTCTTATAAAACTTATTACCACTTTTCATTAGATTTAGAACCAACTACCTGCCAAATTTTACGTCTATCGAATGATAATTATGTCTTGACTTTTATTGGTGTAACTTGTTCTATCCCCTGAAGCTCAACCCTTCAGCCAGTTTCCACAAAATACAATCTCATCTGAGAATATGCTTAAACCTACCCAGATCCCAAATTTCAGCCTTATTGAACAAAGATTATGCTCTCTATAGTGCTTACAAGACAAATTTCTTATAGTATACTTACATATATACCTATACACACACACACACACACAAGTAGGCGCGTGCGCACACACACACACACACACACACATACGTGATTATAGTATCTTAGTTGGACCTTGACACCTAACTGCCTTAGTAAGACCCAAAAAAAAATCTTTACTTTTGAGGTTAGAATGTTGCTTGACAGCAGAATGTCTTAGTTTTTAAAACATTGAAAAAACCGCCCAACCCACAAAGCTATACACTCAATAATAAAAAAATACTGTAACAGTATGTTGGTTAGACTGCGTGTGTGTGTGTTTTTACACACTAAAATGAAATCATATCAGTCTATAGTCAGACCTTTGTGTTATTTGAAATTGACTCCTCATGAACGTTGGTCAGACATCAAGAGTACACATCACATGTTCCTGTATGTCCCTAGTAAGACATAAATGCAATGTTGCCACAGTTTTTCATGGAAATATGGGTAGAAAGAATAATTGTTGTAAAAGGAAATTAATTATTGTCAATAGATCAGCTTCTTTAGAAATCTAATTTTGTCCGTTTCTAATTAGAATGGGACTATGGAGTCATCAAAAAGCACTAATAGTTTTTTTCATCCAAATAGAATATGACTACTTTCTGTTTGGTCACCTAAAATCAAACCGCCCCAATTTTTTTGGATAAATGCGTGTTAAAGACTATCTATTTGTAATTTTTAAAATTAGGAAATTATTATTCAAGGGAACCACTCTGAATTTGTTAATTTACAAGACTCTGACCAAGATTGCAGAACCTAGATCAATTTTGTTTCTAACTAAATGTGATACCTCCAAAAATAATCAAGAAAGAGTAGTCACCATATTATTTGTTCTCAACATCCCAAGCATCCTAATTGAACCAGACACTGAGGCCCAAAAATGTCAACCACTATGATAAGTTAAACACTATATTGATGCACAATTTTTCCTATTCTCAAACTAATCAACCAAAAGCTTCACGTTTCAATTTGTTTGAGAAAAACGAAAAACAAAAACAAATACCTACATATCCTTCACCAACTGTGTCAACTCAGCATCCAGCAAAGTTTTAGTGTTTTATCCAATATGGTGGTTTGTTATTTTGACCCAGGTATTAATTTCTGTGAAGTTTGACACAATTTATTTGAAGCGGCTATTTAATTTCTCTATCCAGAACTGGAAATCTCCAAAAAAAAAACTTCTCAAATAATGTCCAGTTTCTTGAAATTTTAACCCAAATTGGTGAATAAGTTTTGATGAAATATTCTCCACTAAAGATGTAGTCATATGTGTATTACATGCTTCTTATATTTCAACTTTTCCTTTCTATCAAACAATTTCTTTCCCACTTCACAGAACTGACACTGAAATAAATCCATGGAGTATAACTGAGAACTGAGTTTAAACAGAGTTGGTTTAAAGCTAAAACTTCAAGGGTAGATTTTTTTGCTTAATCAATCGTAGTTCTTTCAAGTGTAGGAATTTATGTCCAGAGGTTTTTTTGCATTATTTTACATTTTATATAAAGTTTGTGGTTCAGGGAAAGCTTGACCCCCCCCTTTATAGCAGGTTTTTGACAAAGTTGAAAACTCCTATTAAATTTGGTCTGCCTTTCAAAATAGGGAATGGGACTGTAACGGCTAAAAGAGGTGGTAATGTACCTAATTAGAACCACTTTCGATGTTACACCATACACAAAATATCACGTACTATGAAAGTAGTAATACTTCTAAAAATAATTCAAGTTTATCATCCACAAGCTATAGTGGACCTTAACGTGTAATAGAGACTCAATAATATTTTAAAACACACGAGTGAGTTTACACCTTTAATAAAATAATACTTTGTACATCACAGTACATACAATAATACGTTAATATTTATACATATACAATCACAATCCTTTTGACAAGACTATCTGTTCACTAGAGACTTCTACTAGAGAGGTTCCAGATACTTAGAAGTAACTGTCGAGGAACTGTGTCTTTTTACACTGAATGGAGGGATTATACACTCGTTCAGGGTATGAAAACGTACGTGTTGGATAGGCTAAGTGAGGTAGGGTATTGTTATTATAGGGTTGTGATGACTCGTCGAGTACTCGAGGGACAGGCACAAATAGGTCATGAATATACAGTTGGTATATCTATATTCATAAAATCAAATACGGGTAATTTAGTGGATGTTTATAAAGAGTTATAGGATGATTATTGTTGATAAATATCTACGTTTTTGGTATTTGAAAGTGTGTGGACGAGTATCTTCATCATTTCTAAAAATAGACAAAAATATACGTTACAGGGACTCACATAGTTATTCGTTTCATGATCTCCAGATTCCAAAAATACCCATCTCGCATTTTCATATTTCTTTATTTATTTTATTTAATTTTTTTTTTATTTCGGCCTATATTTTTTGGGAAATGAAAACAGACAAACGGCTGAACCACTAAGACTGAAATTTGCACCAGAGGTCAGTTTCAGTGTGAGAATGGTCTGATAAAAATTTGGAGCCGATTGGTTTAGGGGTTCCAAGGATATTGGCCAAATGAAAACATTATTTTTACAAAATCCTAAAGTATGAATTTGTAACAGGTTTTTAGGGTTCATTACAAAACACCCCTGTGCCACAAATTGAAAACCTGCTTTTCTAGTGGAGCATGCTGCGCTAGAATTGTTTTTTTTTTCAATGAAAAAAAATTTTTTTAAATATTAGCGTAGCATGCCCTGCTAGAAAAGCAGGTTTTTGATTTGTGGCACAGGGGTGTGGTATAATGAACCTTAAAAACCTGCTCATTTTAGCTATATTTTGGCCAATATCTCCAAAAACGCTAAACCAATCGACTCAAAATTTCTATCAGACCTTTCTCACACTGAAACTGACCTCTCGTGCAAACTTCAGCCCTATTGGTTCAGCCATTCGTCTGTTTTTGTTTCCCAAAAAAATATAGGACGGAATAAAAAAAATATTAAATAAAATAAATAAAAAAATATGAAAATGCGAGATGGGTATTTTTGGAATCTGGAGATCATGAAACGAATAAATATGTAAGTCCCATTCCCTATTGTGAAAGTCAGACCAAATTTAATAGGAGGTTTTCGACTGCTAAAAACTACAAACTTGAAAAAAATTTATTAGAGAACTAATCATAATCCCAACTCCAACTTTGCTAACTCATACAATCTTGAATAGAATGTTTGTAAACCTCATAAAAACTGTTCGTTGGAAGTAATTAAGTTCAAAAGTTTTCAGTACAAAAGGTACTTTTGAAGAGCGTATAACTAAGATAGTAAAGGGGGCAATTTCCCATTCCATGACCTTTTTTTCTTATTTTTTGTTTTTCACTTTTCAAATTTGGATAATTTTTAGTTCTTAATGAATATGCAACAAAAGGTTCTATATAGATGCCAAATTTTTCAAATTTTCTAAATTTCCAAAAATGACTAGTTAAAAAAAAAATCATCAACCTGTTTTCCCCTCCCCTTGAAGAAATCCTGGCTACACCGCTAGTAATTTTCATCTCAAAATTAGGAATGAAGCAGTCTGAAATACTGATGGAAAGAAAACAATAATCGAGCAGTTTTCAAACTTCCTTGATTGGTTTTTTATTTTTAGCTTAGTTCCATCTGAAGGATGGGCAATATCTGGTAGTACACTATAGTCTATCCTATATGATGGTAAATTTTATAAGCTTTTTGACGCACACATCTCAGAGAAGATTTTTTAGGCATAATAATGTGACGTTGGAGGCCAATTTGTGATGACAATTTTAGACATAGATTGATTAATTAAAAGAAATATATTATTACTAGTTGCCCATCGTGTCAGCTTTGCTTGACAGATGGTTAGGACCTTTGACCATAACCCTGAGCTAAGTGTTCACTGATATATTACATAAAAAAATCTTAAAATATAAAATTCTCCCGTTTTTGGGCCCAATGACGGTCGAAGAATGGATCTAATGAAGAAATTAACACTAAATTCGAATTCATCGCCTCAAAAAACATGTTTGATCATATATTACACAATAAAATTTTAAAATAGCAAATTCTCCCATTTTTGGTTCCAATGAGTGTCGAAAAATGGGTCTAATGATATAATTAATATCAAATTTGAAATCAGTGCCTTAAAAAACATGTCCGATGATGAAAATTTAAGAATTAAGAAAAGGCCACTAAATGAAGCACTCATATAAGTTTGCATAATGTTTTTCCTCTATTCGCTTTATATACACGCATCGCCATTAATCCAACCTTCATCGATTTTCCTTTATAAAAAAGTTCTCCGAAGTGATAAAATAATAAAACCAAGACTAGAACTTCCCTAGGTTCATGAAGAATGCACGTACAAAAATTTATCAACATCAGTTTGATAGATTCTGAGATTACCTACCCTTAACATACACTTTTCCAAATTTTCCTCTTTATATGTTAGCATAGATTAGATTTTCTGATAAATTCTAATTTTTATTAGTTTTTGTTCGGAAACTTAACTTACTCAAACTTTCTGTAACGAATCGTGAAAATTCATTGTATAATATTTTGTGTTGAAAAATGTCATGTCAGATAATTCATTACTCCGAAAGATGCGATGTTTTGTGACAAATTTTTTCCCAAATTCTATGGGAATAATTAAAAATCTGAATAAGATACAGTTTAAAGGTTTTTAAAACTCCTCGGCGCTTTTCTCCTGCTAATAATCATACTTGCTTATTTGCTAGCTCTTATTGCTAATTATAACTTTTTACTGCGTCAGAAGGAGGTATTGTGTTTGACTCTGTTCCTGGCATTCTAACTAAATTTTGTGCCACTCTACAGCATTCAATATTCATCGTACAAATATGAAATAGGTCTCAAAAAATTCGTATTTTCAAGGTGAGTAACACTGGCCAAAAAAAATTGAAAAATTCCCCATACCAGACCCACAATTTTCATTCAAAATTTGGGGACTTTTTCAACACAAAAAGCAACATAACCAATCACAATCCGAGATTCAACATATAAGAAAATAACGCATGCTGATTGGGTCTCCCAAAAGTTTTTAAAGTTATATAAATATTTCAAGTGTCACCACTTTTCCCAGTAATATATTAGCACCAGTAGATGTATTATGTAGGATTGGCTCATTTAAAGTCTGCTGATATCTGCTTAATAATATTTATAATGAAAAATAATATCAGGAAGGCATATGTTGGAAAACAAACTGTGATTGACTCATTTAAAGTCCATTGATATATCTGCTTCAAAATAATAATTATAAAAAAAAATGAAAACACCATGTTTCCAGAATTCCCTTAAACCAACCAATCTGGAAGGTGTACTGAAAAATGAACTGTGATTGGCTCACTTATGGTTGTTAATTGATCACTTATATATAATTATATTTCATATCCCATCATAGGTATCAGTTAGCTTTTTATTTCTCTGTGTCCAAGGTTTATATTATGACAGACTGTGTGAGGAAGTTTCATACTTACCAAATTGATGCAAAAGTGCTGAATAAATACACAAAAATGCAAGCAAAACTGAGGCAAGGTGTAACTTTTGCTTTCAACAAGAATCATTAATTTAGAGAATATCAGATAGGTATGAAAATAACTGAAAAAAATGTATATACCTCTTTTTTACATTCTTTTTATTAATATTTTAAAGTTAAAATCAATTTTAAAGATCTAATTAGTTTTCTTAATATTTGATTAAAAGATTGAAATTTACTCATTGACCAATTCCAAAATTTAAAAAAAATTCAAAGTTCCCTATTGAGCAATAATAAAATAGGTATTAATTAAGAAAAAACAATAGGCTGGAAATAAAATTTGCTGTTACATAAATATTGCAACATGACCAAGCACCTGTCACTTGAATTTTTTGTATTAGGTATTTCATCATGCATTATCACAAACTATGAAGGTAAAGACAAATTGTGGAGGATTGAAGTGACGAGAGAAACATAGGCAGATATTAAAGATTTGCACTAAAAAATATTTGCAGCAGAAAAATCAAGAAATAATTAAATTTTTGAAGAAAAAAAATGAAACCGACTGCGTTTAGGAACATAAAACATAGAACTAAAATGTTGAAAGCAAGTTTTCTAGGTTTTGTATTAGTAATTTTTTATAAAATTGATTTACAACTAACGCAGTTGCTGGCACAAATATCTTTCAAGTTACATACATACATACATATATATGTGTGTATATATATAAAATGCAAAATTTTTAAATGAAGCAATTAGATTTCATTTTATTACGTATTTCTCTGATGCAATTTGTGGTAAATTTAACATAGATTTGACAATATTCTAGCACACAGCATTATTACATCTATTTAAAACATTGGGGTACCAAATGTTAAGAATGTTTAAATTACTTAAATACCTAATGTGTTGAAAACTCTCCACTCGCCTATTGATTTCAATCCAGTATTGATCTTCATATTAATATCAAAAGCTACTTGTGCCGACGTAGTTGTAAATCAATTTTATAAAAAATTACTACCTATTACAAAACCTAGAAAACTTGCTTTCAACATTTTAGTTCTATGTTTTACGTTTCTAAACGCAGTCGGTTTCATTTTTTTTTTCAAAAATTTAATTATTATTTGTTTTTTATTTTATTGCGGGTAAGTCAGTAAATGATTTCGCTTCTCCCGAAAAGTGGTTAATTTTCAGGAAAATAATTTTCCATGCATCGTTTGTGTCATTCTTCTACCTAAACTCGTATCAAATTTTTACGACTTGATGCATTGACGTCGTACTCCCTGGGTTCAACTTTTAATGATTTACACATTTTATTGAAAAGGTAGGCCTAACATAAATCCAGATAATTTTATTTATCCAATACATTATAAAGAATTCATATTTAATGAGTGATTGGATTAAGACTAGATAAAATTCTAATACACATAATCGCTTTGTGAATTTGTATAAAATACTATCTAGAATGGACAATCTTGATGTTGAAAAATAATGAAAAATAAGAGAAATATTGAAACGTCTAATTTTTGAAACTCACTGAGAACTTTTGTTCGTCGAATATTTGGAAATCCGAAGGAACTTGAAATTAATTTGCGTTTGATATCATTTACGCTATTTTTCATGTGTGACAAATGAAGATAAGAAAACAGAAAATCATGTTTTATCAGTAAATTGGTGCTACTCATTGCAACTAAAATTACACTGAAATGAATTTATATTTTTAATTTATTAGTTTAATTTTTTCATTTTTCAAAAACCTAAATTAAGGGGATAAAATATAATATAATTCTAATGAATGGAAATTATTTTCGTTGATTGAAAATGTAATATTTAAGTTTTTAGTTCACGCGTGAAAGTTGCCCGGAAAACGCTTGCACAAGTTATAATAATTTATTTTTTCTCGTATTTTTAATTTCTCAGGAAAATTTCTCGTTTTTTCTACCGTCCACGTACTCCGACTAATTGCCATTTTTAGAAGTAGGTATCTCTTTTCTTTTATAATATAGTTAATGTTTTTTCAATAAAGCTTTTTAATCAAATATATAATTTTCCGTTTGATTTTCCTCTATGAATTGGAAATTACTCACTTTTAAGCGTATGTTTCACGAATTGAGAATTAACTTGAATTTTTCTACAATTTCATAAATTTCGCACACTTTTTAAATTCACTAGGAACAGTGTTATTCCAGAATTCAGTTAATTTTTTAAATCATATTTCGTTCAGTTGCCTAGTTTATATTTTGCAATGTTATATTAGTGTTTTAAAATTGAACCCAAGAAATCACTGGTGTTCATAGGTATTATCGTAAATTTTATTAGATTTTGTTGATTTCACTTCAGTGCTCATTGATGATCAAAATAAAAATAAAGAAAATATAGTAATCTTCTCAATTAAGGCAGTGGCCTAGTTTAAATAATGTATGTACCAAATTTGATTCCGCATGAAAGAATTTACGTTCACGAAACTCGAATGAATTCTGCTCGTAGCTGTAATAATTGACTCTGGAATGTAATATATTTATTTAACACGTCATTGTGGTAACTTCATTAAATTTCTCAACCAAGCGATAGATGCCAAAGAATTATGCGTTTAAATGTTTCGTCAGTAAGAAATGTGACACTGAAGATATAAATGTTTGATGTGGGGGTATTTTGATGTTCGTAAATATTAATTTCGAAGAAATGCAAGTCCCTTAAATTTCGTCTGTTTCTATTTTAATTCAACTTTAGTGTTACTCAAATTCAAATCTTTGTGGAGAAAAATCTGTTATCAACTTCTAGGATGATTTTATAATAAAAGAATAATCGTTACATTTTGAAATTTGACCGTTTTATCAGGTTGAATCATCGATCGGCTGAATGTTCTTTAATCATTAAGAAATGAACTTCTATCT
Organism: Ericerus pela; assembly: GCA_011428145.1. Taxonomy (NCBI): domain Eukaryota; kingdom Metazoa; phylum Arthropoda; class Insecta; order Hemiptera; family Coccidae; genus Ericerus; species Ericerus pela. Next base: position 301,163 of record WOFM01000567.1, on the reverse strand, counting down.
GAATTGAGAATGAACCATTGTAGACAAATGCAATTTTTTTTTGGCATTTTCCGTGATCCATTTTTTCCACTCGAACTCGTGAATGACGTGATCGTTCATGAAACATTGTATGCCATACTCTCTTCACGCTAAGAAGTGCATGACGTCATTTACCATATCCACACATGTCTGTTCGAAACAAAATGGTTATTTTACTCTGCCGAATGGCATATCACGTTTCATCCTACAATTGGATGTTATCTCACCTCTCTGCGAATGATATCGGAGAAATGATTCAAATTAAATAATTTATTTTCAACTCTTCTTTCTCTCACTCCATCTCTCGCTCATATTCGTTCGCACGTACTTGCTCACACACTCACACTCTCATTAAACTGATAAATTTTATTATTTCTAATGGGGATATTTAAATCATCGACCTCCAGGTTCCTAGTCCCAGTCTTACAAAAATGCGCCAGTACTCACACATTGAATTAGCATCGTATTTTCTTTCATTAATGAACAGTAGCTGCATGCAGATGCAGGGTTATTCAAAGCATCGATATGCTGGTATATCGATATGTTCGAATATCGATGTGTAGTAAATATATAGGTATTATATAATTATTTAATATTTTAGTGGTTGGTGAGATGGAGTGAGTTAGGATTTATGAAAAAGGCAGAAAAAGGGGGTTTGGGGACAAAGCCCTCATTATTTAAAAAACAAACATCGATGTTTTAATAGATATATTGATATCAAAATTTTTGAATAAATAATTTTCTTTCCATTTATGCATTATAAGAGTTGAGATTCGATATCAGTCACGAAGAGATGAGATAACACCCAGTTGTAGGGCGAAACGTGGTATCGCTATAAAATGAAGCTTACCATTGTATAACAAAGTGTATCGATACCTTTTCTTCTCTCCCCTACCGACTGCCACATTTATAGGTGATTCTGACGTCACACACTTTTTCGCGTGTACAGAGTATAATTTCATCATTATTGTTACCTATTGCGTAAATTACAGTTTAGCGTTAATTTTTTTTTAACGTTTATTTAATTGATTTATACATGTTCTTAATAATTTTGCAATAATGCTGGAGAGTGTAGCTAACAGTTGAACATCCTATCTGTTTGTGAACAATTGTTTGCTCCATTCGATCGTTATTTCTGGTGAAAGCTACCAAAAAATGTGCACTATCTGCCTTAAGGATAAAAAAAAAAGAGTAATTCATTGTAATCGTGTCGAATTCTGCATCGGCTAGATTACAATATTTCACATTTTGAGTTGACGTAATAAACATTCGTTGTGCAATTTATCAAGCATGGAAAACTCATTTTCCGCTGTGACATTTTTTTCTCTCTTTTCTTTTTTGTTTATCGCCTTCGATGAATGATTACTCCATACAAACGATTAGTCAAGCCCTGGGTTCTGGTGAAATGTATAGTATGCTGACGAAAATGTATTGTCATATCATATTTTGAATACGTTAAAAAGGAATCAATGTTGAGTGTTTAGTTCTAATTTTTGAGCCAGAGTAAGTTCTTTTGAAGGTAAGAATTAAAAAAAATCCTGCTTATCTAAAACACTGATACGAGAAACGGCATTACTTTTTTAGTTATTATCTCCACTCTGAAAGTACCGAATTGAAATTTGCTTGTCCGGCATTTTAGCCCATTGGCAATATGAGAACTTGTTTTTCAAAATAATTTAATTAAATGAAAAAGTAAGTTTAATTACTTATTCATAAATCACAACAAACACAAATTACATAGATAAAAATGAAACTGATAATTGTGAGGTATCTTAGGAGTGGGGATATTTCGTCTTGAAACTAGTACCAATTTTTATTTTGCGTGCATTCTCTGTTATATTTAGTACTCTGTGGCATTCTTGTCATTATTTGTCTCCGTATATTATATACTCCTAATTTACTGTACCCATAATTTTTATATTATCACTCTGAAAGAAAAAAAAAAAAGAAAACGCTCAGATGAGGCAGTCTACCTACTCTATTTTCAACTTCAACTAGCTCATTAAAGTAATCTTCGTGAAAAAGAATCCAACTGTAACATTTTTTGAATCAAAAATATAATTCGCCTTGAAAAATTTCTCAATTTCCTTCTTTATTTTTTTTTATTTTAGTCAAATAGAACCTGGCCGTTTACGAGTGCATTCAAGAATTGCAGGCAACTCTAATACGTCCATAATAAGTAGTGTTTTAAAGTTACGAACATCTCGTATCAGGCGCGGATTCAGGGGGGGGGTTTTGGATGTTGAAACCCCCCCCCGAAATTTAAAAAAAAAAAAATCAGGTGAGAAAGTAAGAAAGAAGGGGGAAAAGGAAAAAGGAACTGAAACCATACTCAATAAAAAAAGTGAAGCCAACAACTGATTAGTCTTCCATATTTGCATTAGGCAGAAGCAATAAAATTGTTCAGCCATAAGTACTAAGTAGCTCCTACTCTTGCAATCCAATATATAAAACATATTAGAGAAATGGCAATCTTTCGAGCCCCCTAACGTCTCTCCTGGGGGAGATAGAAATACGCCACTGCTTACTTTCTTGTAAAAAATTTAATTCTGAACAACTTTTGTTGCAAAATTTTTTTCATAAAACGAATAGTTTTTGCGTCGTTCAGCCATAAGTAGCTCCTACTCTAGTAATCCAATGTATAAAACATATTTGAAAAATGGCAATCTTTCGAGCCCCCTAGCGCCTCTCCTGGGGGAGATAGAAGTACGCTGCTACTTACTTTCTTGTAGAAAATTTAATTCTGAACAACTTTTGTTGCAAAATTTTTTTCATAAAATGAATATTTTTTGCGTCGTTCAGCCATAAGTAGCTCCTACTCTAGTAATCCAATGTATAAAACATATTTGAAAAATGGCAATCTTTCGAGCCCCCTAGCGCCTCTCCTGGGGGAGATAGAAATACGCTGCCACTTACTTTTTTGTAGAAAATTTAATTTTGAATAACTTTTGATTGAATAATTTTTTGATACAATCAGTAATTGCTGCAGCGTTCAGCTTTAAGTAAATCTCTACTTTCCATTTAAACACATGCAGGAAGTAGGACATCGAGACTGAAAGTAGAGAAAATATGTGTGATTAACTGAAACAATGACAAGTTGCAACACGTCAATAATTATGTATGAATGTGGTGCAGCTTTGGTTTTTAATCCTTTTTTCTTTCTTTTCTGAATTAAATGTTGAAGTGATAGATTTTTCTAAATGAAATAATCGTGACTAAAATGTTTTAAATAGTTTCGTGTACCTATAAGTTATAAATTTTGAATTTTGGATAAACTTATTTAAAATATTATTTCTTTAAAATGAGTGCGAGTGCGAGTAAAATTACTCAATTTTTTAAACCAAAAAATCAAAATGTAAATGCAGTATCAGTTCGGGATTTGAGTAATGTCTCCGAGGAGTCAAATGCAGCATCTACATCGATTGAGAGTCCAGCAATAAAACGACACAAGCATGATATGTCACAATCATCAGCATTTGAAAAGGTAAGCCGAAGTCAGTTTATAGTTTAATTTAAATTAATAAACTTTATTATTTTTTATAAAATTAAATATTCAAAGCCCTTTTTGTAATTATTTATTTATTTATTCTATTTTTAGGGTCCTCCTAATGACATTGCAAGCTTTAGTTGTCGGGATTTGACGGACATTGAAAAGTACGAAGTTCTTGTAAATGTGTGGATGCCGGATAGTGCATTCAAATTTCCAAGCTCTGGTAATCGAAACTTAAAATTTCAACATTCATGGTTTCAGTCTTTTAAATGGTTAGTGTATTCAGCGAGTGAAGATGGAGCATACTGCAGATATTGCGTCCCATTTTCTAAAGTATCTGTTGGCAAAGGAAGTCATGAGACATTAAATTCATTCATTCGTACTGCTTTCCAAAATTGGAAGAAGGCAATTGAAAAATTCCAAGAGCATCAGAATAAGCAATATCATGTAGGCGCTATTGAAGATGCAAAAAATTTTAAAGAAATATATGAAAACCGTAAGAATGATGTGATGGTTGAAATTGACAAGGGTAGAAAAATTCAACAGCTTGAAAATAGGAATAAGTTAATTCCCATTGTTCGTACTATTTTATTTTGTGGTAGGCAGGGGCTTGCATTAAGAGGTCATCGAGACGACGGCTTATTGAACTTAAATATGCCAGAAGAAAATGATGGAAATTTTCGGGCGCTTCTCCGCTTTGCAATTGAAAGTGGTGATTTTGATTTACGAGAACATATTAAAACTGCCAATGCAAATGCAACCTACTTGAGCAAATCCATTCAAAATGAAATTATTGAGATTGCCGGAAAAGTAATTACATCAAAAATTACAAAACGTGTTAATGAGGCGAAATATTTTTCAGTAATTGCTGATGAAACCACGGACGTGAGTGGTATTGAACAATTTTCAGTTTGTGTGCGATACGTCGATGTAATTGGCAAAGAATATAAACTTCGAGAAGATTTCTTATGCTTTGTTCCTGTTGTTGACGTTACAGGAAAAGGTCTTGCACAAACTTTACTCGCAACACTGAAAAACATTGGTGTAAATCTGGCCTATATGAGGGGACAAGGCTACGATGGGGCTCGTGCTATGAGTGGCTCATTGAATGGTTGTGCTGCAAAAGTTAAAGAGTTATACCCTGAAGCAATTTACGTTCACTGCGCCAACCATAATTTGAATTTAGCTCTTTCTCATGCTTGTGAAATACCCTCTATTCGAAATTGTATTGGAACAATTAAGGAAACTGTCAACTTCTTTCGTCAATCAACAAAATCTGGTACTGTTTTAAAGGAGCAGATACAAGCATCTTGCCCAAATGCTAAACAAATACGCCTGCTAAAATTCTGTGAAACACGTTGGGTAGAGCATTTAGAGTCGCTAAGTCTATTTTATGATGTACATGAATATATTTGTGCAGCCCTGGAAATCCTCAATGAACAAAACACAAAAACTGAAGGAGTTAAACCTCATTCATTACTTGCATCGATACAAGCTCCTCAATTCCTCGTTGCTTTAACAGTTTTGAAACCAATATTTGCTTTAATAAAGTCTCTTAGTGTTTATCTTCAGAAGGAGGGCTGCGATTTGAGCTGTTGTGTTACATACGCAAATAATGTGTATGACGAAGTTGAAGAGATGCGCCAAAATGCTGTAGCAAAATTTGGACTCATCTTTAGAGCAGCTGAAGAACTAGCGCAAAAAATTGGAGTTGACATAGTAGTCCCACGGAGAGTAGGACGGCAGCAAAATCGTGACAATTATGTAGGAGGTGCAGAAGAATATTTCCGTTGTTGTATCTTTGTTCCTTTTTTGGACCACTTACTACAGCAGCTAAAATCAAGGTTTCTTGAACATCGGAAATTACTCTCATTAATTCAAAATATACTGCCAGTAAAATGTTCTGAGTTGGATGATGAAGAAATACAAGAAACGGTAAACACATTTGAAGAAAGATGGCCAAATGATGTGGAATGTAGGGATGATTTTACAGCTGAGTTTACAATGTGGCGCAGACAATGTTTGAACCAGCCCCGAGAAAAACGCCCAGTTACTTTCATCGAAGCATTGAATAATTGCGACTTATTTATATTTCCTTCTATCGGAAAATTTTTGAAGATTGGTGCGACATTACCTGTTTCTGTTGCCCCCAGTGAACGATCATTTTCTTGCCTTCGTAGGCTAAAAACCTACTTGAGAAATAAAACAGGGGAAGCGCGGTTAAATGGGTTGGCACTGTTAAACGTCCATAGAGATTTTGAAGTGACTTGCCAAGAGGTAATCGACTTAATGGCAAAAATGCCTCGCCGATTAAATTTCACATTGTAAAAAAATTATAAAAAATAATAAAAATTTCAAATTTTCTGTTTTATTTATGAGGAATTTTTTTTTTTTGAAAACCCCCCCCAAAATTTTTTTCTGTATCCGCGCCTGTCTCGTATTCAATTCATTCGGGTCCACACTAGACTGCTAAGTGTCTAAAAGACTGAAATTTGTCAGAATTTATACAATTTTTTTCACTGTGATTGTTGGGTTTTTCTTTGAGCTTAACGAGCACCTAAACTTGTTGAGATTATGCATTTTTTCCCTTATCTATGAACGTAAAATTACAGTATGTGTCAATTTGGCGATAAGATTAGCTTTGGTACAATTTATTATGCTATTTTCTTCAAATTTTGTTAACTGTGGACGAACTTGAGAAGTTTCGTTTCTATTTTATTTTGAATTCGTTTTACTATATTTTGTTTTAGAGGTCACAGTTCAAAGCGGATTTTTTATTTCCGATTTTTCATTCATTAGTCAACAGCCACCAAATTTTTCTGAAAGTGTAATTTTGAAATTTGGATGTTTTGGTTGCTCCATGTCAGTCAATTTTTTTCTGCTTCATTTGTTTTGAATTTATTTTTTGTATTTTCTCCTGTTAAGACAAATCATCACATTCAGTAATACTCAATATTGTGAGTTAAGTTTTTCCTATATTTTGACAAGGAAATATAACTTTCCATTCTAATTTTTTTTCTGTTTCACATTGCTGTGTTTTTTGTTGTGATGAGTCAACGAAGTAAACATAGTTTTCAGATTTTAGATAATTGAAAATATCTCTGTTGATCGCCCTCACCCATAAACCGAAAACCAAGTGTGCAGAAAAAATAATTTTTTTGAAAGTAATCAATCCATTTTATGTTTTACTTTCTTTGTATTTCGTATGCGCACGCGGAAAATACCGATTCGCGTAGGACAATTTTATTAAATCTCATCTTCCAGTTTTTTTTTTTTTTTTTTCGTTTATTTACGTTAATTTTTTTATTATCAACGGTGTCCAGCAGCCTCATCATTTTCGTATCCATTAAATTTTTCTAGTTCACACTGCCAAAATTTATTTTGTAATACTTTCTGGCTCTTATTCAAATCATTACAACTTATGTATTGTGACCGAACTCTTATCATTCTTTAAGTTTTTCGCAGTTTTCACTAAGCCTCATGTTTTTTCCTTTCTGTTTTCCTTCGCTTTCATGTAATAGGCTATTTGATCCTGTTTTGGCAATAGGCACGTCTAACGTGATTAATATAAATCAAGCTCATAATAAGATTCCCAAAAAGCAGATGTTTTGTTAATTAAATGTTGTTGTTGAAACATTGTGCATGCCTACCTTCATTGTTATATTTCACCTTTTGTCGGTTTTGACCATGAGGAATTATCGTTGAAAAAATTAATTATAAAAATTGAATGATCATTTTTACCTATCTGTACGCACGACAGAAAATGAGATGACAAATTAATTCAGTTTTTTTTACTAGAATTTGAAAAATTGAAAAGCGGTGAAAAATTTCCCATGTGTGTTTCATTTTAAGGAGTGGCTTCTCTTTGAATGTGTTTTTCAGTTGGTCATGCTATGCGAATGTCATATGGATCTGATTGAAAATTTATGTCGAGTTGTCTTCGAATTTTATTTTGTAATAATCTGCATCACCTGATTTTAGCACGTTAAAAAGAAAACCCAATAAAATAAACACAAAAAATAACAATTTGCAACTGTTCCAAAAAAAAATTAAAAAAAAAGTTATTGCATAAAATTAATGTCTAATCATTACGTCATTTTTTTCTAAAAGGCTATTTCATATTACTGATTTTTCAATAATGACGCAACATCCCTGTAATGATAGTGAATGTTTGTACACTTACATCATTACCTCATCTGATTGATTATGTTTTCATGCGACCATTGACACACTGAAGTTATTTGAACTTAGTAACCTATTTAGTTCTATCTGTGCTCGACTAGAACTGCAGTGTTTAAAGAAGGTACCATTTTTTAAATCATTCATGTAGGTATAAACCGTTTAGTTCGCTCGGATATTCTGCTCTGTACTTCTTGCTGTGTGTAATCCCCCAGAACGATGGTTATGATCAGCTCTTTTTCCCATGACAACATGTTACTTTATTCAAATTTTAGCCGTTGAATTACTGCGGTATCCACATCTTTCTTAGAAAAACTGGCTTTTCACTCTCTAAAACATTAAAACCAACTCTAGTTTAATGTGAGTGTAATGAGTGGCCATGGCTTTCGAAGAAAATTATGTATTACTTCATTCAACTATACGCCACTATCATTATCGATACTGAAGTTAGTTTTTGGTTCCCATTTAGTTTTTTAACTGCTTTATTCATTCGTTTTTCAAATAATAGTATTGTAAACACCGAAGTTCAAAATTGAGCATTTACATGTGAGGGAAGTTTGAGTAAGCAATTCCTGAGTCATGTAAATTCGTTTTTTAACATTGTTGAGGAAGATGTGGCATATTTAATGCTTGATGGAAAGTGAATGTGCTTCCAGGTAAAAAGATGCTTTACGTTTTTGCATGAAGACGTGTTCATTTACATCGAGATTACATTCATCAGTGATAGGAGCTATTTTTCACTTGAAAAATACCAGCGCAAACATTGTCTTTCTGATAATATAACAGAACTTACTTACTACGAATATAATCATTTTTACAACAGTTTCTAGTATTTGTTCGGGAATTGAGAAGTAAATTAATTTAGTCCTCGTTGAGTTTTCTCTATGGTAATATGGATTTTTCAAACAGGGAATTTCCAGAATCAAAATTTTCTGAATCCAAAAAATATTAGTTTCTTTTCATTTAATAGGTCCTGTATATGACTGTGTGGAACAAAGTAAATGTTCTTTTTTTCTTTCTAACCTATGAGAATAATTTTATTCTGATGATAAAATGAAGAAATTATATTTTTCATGATTCTGGTTTTTAATTTGAGTTGTGATGGTTTTTTTCATAATAGTTCCACACAGTATGTAATATGACGATTGGAGACTGATAATTTTGTTGAAAATAGTTTTTACTCCTGTTATGGTATCGTATTTCACATATTTTAGAATTTTAAAAGTTTATTATTTCCTGACCATTTCACCAAATTGAAAATTTTTTACAACATGATAATTCTGTAATTATATAAATTTTTTTAATTATGTGGAATAAATTTCGAAAAATATAATAAGTATCTCTCAAACTGTATCATCTTCATTCAGTATGCAAGGGTGAAGTTTTATTTTGATTTATGGTAAAAAACCATTATAGTTTCCAATATGGATAATACTGACTTGCATAGTTTTACATTTTTTGTACTTCAGACTATAACCACTAATATGGAACAAGTGTGCTGACCTTTTTTTTTCTTACAATGTGAAACTTTGATCTAGTCTCAGTTCTGGATTAAGAAAAACCTTTATCCTAAATCCAATCATTATGTGTGTTCTACTGTAATTACTATCTATGATGGTATGGAACAAAGTTTAGAAATGAATTTTGTCCAATCTGGATGGATTACGTAAAAGCAAAAATGTATTTTCAAGTTATTTTCAGATTTTCGTACTTGTTTTAACTGAGTTGGGTAATACTTCATTTGTTCCATGTATACTTATGAGATAAACATAATATTTGAAGAGCAACCCTGGACAACCTCTGATGATTTCGGAAATGCAGGTTTTTGATAACATCAGATTTTGAAAATTTCATCATTTAGATAGGATTTTGAAAGCTGAAGATTTAGTCATTATATTAATGCAACTAAGTTTGTGAAATGAATTCATCTACCTTCATTCTTTGTGGCTCCTTAGAGATTAATTATCACTCGATTACTCTACTTACATCGTTATATTGCTACGAATATTCATTTTGTTCTAATAGATTATTCTAAAAATTGGCATATAAATTACCTATGTTAATTACGTAGGCTCAATGAGACTCTACACTGCGACATTTCATTAAAAGCGAAAATTCATGAATGTCACCTAGTGTCAAATATTGATCAGATCGCTTTATCATTTTATGGACAAATGATAACGCTTCCTGAAGCCAGTACCCAATGAATACGTCTAATTTCATCCACATAAATAGGTACTGGATTATTGAAAATACTTTCAGTTGTAAAATTTAGACGAACAATATTAATTAAAATTGCGATAACTTACGAGTTTTTACAAATATTTGATGCGAGTGATAACAGTAAACGCTTAAATTGATCTCGTCCCATAATAATGATGAACATAGGTATATTTTATTTATATTGTGAAAGACGTGTAGGTGAGCGTTTTTTTCAGCGATGAAAGTGGGCAATAGATTGCTTTCGAAATATTCTATCCTACATTTGGAGACTTTCTAAATCAATTTTGTTTGCTGAAATTTTGAAATTTTATCGTTCCGTGCATAGTCTTTGTTTCGGTTTAATTTTTCGGAAATTCTTTATTCGCGCAGTATTACCAAAAAATTTTTTGTTTGAACCGAATACTTGAAAAGAGATTAATTTGTTAAAAGTCAATTGTAATCTCTAAAATAAATTTTTCAATTATTGGAAAAAAAAAAATCCAAAGCTTATTACTGCCAAAACCTATTAAATATTTCCTAACACTATTTCCCAGTCATGAATTTCATTTATTACGTTATTTTTTCCATTTTTCTATGATTTTTAACATTGAAGGTTAGTTAAAACATCATTACTGTAAAAAAAAAAACCACTTTTTTGGCCATGTCTCAGATTTTAGCTCCCTCAAATAAAATAAATGTAGTAAAATTCGAACAATCATATTGTGATTATTATGTTTTTTGTCGTCCTTTTTATAATAAAAATGAAAATAAAATATTTTGTTCCTTTTCTTTGGTTGCGCATCATTAAATATTTAGATTAGTGTGTTTCCGATTACAGAAAATTATTCTCCACAAAAATACTTTTTTTTTTTTTGTGAATGAAGCCGAACGTCTTCAAAAATAAGAAAAAACCAATCCAAAAATTTTCACGTATTTCCTGAATGAAGTGTGCTCCGTCGGAGATATTGCGACGAGACCGAAAAAAAAAATAACAAAACAAAAGTAAAGAAAGAGGAATATCGACTAAACTTGGAAATTACTGTTACCATAGCAATACGTGGTGAATCTAGGGCAGAGCGGCTTTATTCAGCTGTTTTCCCGGGGTATCACACTACTTCATTCTTATTATTATTATGTGAATAACCTTTACTTTTATTTTAATATGTCTGCAGATAATAGGATTTTACCCATTTTGTTGCCTCAGACCAGATATGATAGACAATTTTTCATCACAGACCGATAAAATAAAGCAAACGTATCGTAACTTCTGTTTCGCTGTGAAAATATTACGTGTACGTTTCGTACCCATTCATGAATCGAATCTCATCAAATATTTTTCTAATAGGTATGAATTTTCATATTGTCAGAATTAACATCGAGGTCATTTAACTTGAAAAGTTCACTCAAAACTTTTCTTCAGTAAAACTTGCTGCATGCAAAGTGCACATTTGCAGTCACGCTGAAAGCACATTTTTCGTTTTAGAATGCCAGATGAATAGTTTTCGTTATTGTTATTATTTTTGATTATTTTTTATGTGTGCACATCTTAGCTCTCGGTAGGGGGCTATGCGAGACTAGAACGCAACATCTCAAATATTTCATTCAATGATTACTTAGCTTTCATTTAAGCTAGAAAACTGGGGATGGCATTGCTGGAAAGAAGAGAAAATTTAAAAGATTTTCATATAATTTTGTAATCGTTATTACCAATTTAGAAACGAACAAACCAAAACAAAAAAAATTAAATAATTGAAAAATTTTCCGTTTTTATGGATTTTAAAAACTTTTTATATTTTATTCAATGATTCCTCAGCCGATATTGAAGCTGGAGAGCTGAAGTTCGTATTATTGGAAAGAGGAAAAAATGTTCATAAATTTACTATCAATATAATATATCTTTCATCTTCAGCAGCTCGAAAATAAATAAACGAAAAAATGGGAAAATGATAGATATAAGTCAGTTTTGTGTTCCCACGATACAGGTCGCAATTTTTGTCCTGTAATCACGAAATTTTGTACGAACATTTGTGCGAAGCCAAGGACCAGACCTCTATTGATTTTAATGCCGATCGGCAGGACGGTACTTCCGGTACCACCATTTTTGTTTTTATTTTGGCTATAAAATTCTCAATTTTGCACCCATAGCCACGAAATTCAGAATAAATATTTATTTTAATTCATTGTCGTACCTTACCAATTTCGGCGTGAATCAGCCTTATGGCACTTCCGGTACTTCCGGTACCGTTATTTTTATTTTTATTTTGGATATAGAATTCCCAATTTGGCACCAATAGCCACGAAATTCTGAATAAATATTTATTTTAATTCATTGTATTTCGCTACCAATTTTGATGCGGATCGGCCATACTTCCGCTACCACTATTTTTGTTTTTATATCGATCATAAAATGCGGAATTTTGGAACCATATGTACAAAATTTGAAAAAAGTGTTGAATTTGTTGTAACATACTACCTTTGGTGCTGATCGACTGACTGTACTTCCTGTAAAGCTTTTTTCCCGCTTTTTTTTTTCTAATTTGCATGAACTTTTCTTTTTACAAAAATTAACCACATGTTCACGTTTTCTTTTTTTTTATTTCATAATTTTATTATATTTCTTTGGTTTTATCTAAAATATATGATTATTTACCGTTGTGGGGACTCTACTCATATGAGTTAAAGGGGCTTTCATCCCTCGACGACAGTTGCCACCAAAAGGCTGGCATATTATTCATCTCTATGACATTAAACAAATAAACACACAGGTTCATATGTTCTTACCTGTACGTACATACAGGTAAGATACATTGTTTGGGCAGTGACAAATTGCCTGATAATGATCTCGGTGATATCACAACCTGGTATCAAATATGCTGTGTTGTTTTCTATCTTTGTACAAAATAGGAAACAACGTAATTAAATGACATAATTTCATATGTATATGTACATATGTATGTCTGTGTGCGTGTGCCAGTTTTTCTATATAAACTCACAAAACTGGCTACAAAATTGCCAGTGTTTGCCCAGGATTTGGCTCTCCATTAATTTGTGTATGATGTGGTAGAACATGCAAAGCTGTTGATTACCTTCTTGTTTTAATACTTCTTCATAACAAGGTATTCCACAACCATACTTTACCATCATAATTAATTTTCCATTTCAAAAAGTAACGCTTTTAAATTTCACATTGTCTAATATGTTGTCAGCAGCTAACAAATTTCAGACAATCATAACATACCATTAACGCATATAAACTTCAGACAGTTAGTGTGACCATCAAAATTTATTATTATTTTTCTCGAAAACCTACTTTTTCTAGCGAGGCTTGCTGCGCTAGAGTTTTTTTTTATTTGTAAAATGTGATTATTACATATGTCTTCTAAACAGCATCAGCCCATGTCATGTGTCTCAGATCTGGAGATTCTTTGATGTCTTCACTGGTGGATGGAGTGGGATGTCGAAATACGGTAGCCAATGGCCAGCTCTTTAACCATATAAATAGTGGACGTGAATTAGTCGAATTAAAAGTGATCTAGACACCCGTCACTGCCTCCTAGAATTTTTTAAGTTATTACCCATTTAATTAGAGGTGTAGAATGAGTATGATTCTTATGAAAGGCATATTGTATCTTAGTTTATGAAGTCTGAACGCATCTTCGTACCTCTCAATGGTTTATGAAATCTTGATAACAGAGTGAGTGTGGAGGAAATGTTGGAATTGAAAACGTATCATTGTGGTAATAGGGTATTCCGGTTCCAATATGTATGTATGTAGTCAAAACTTCTAGCAGCATGAATTTGTCAATCACATGAAAGTATAGTTAATATAACGGTCTCTCGAACCTGTAAGATTACAGTTGGTGCAGCCGATCACCTAATGACTACCCCACTTAAAGTACTAAACAGTTATTATCGACTTTAATATTCAAAATTTCGTAAAATATCAATTTTTCAAATGCGTTTCTCGTCATGCAGTCTTAGTTTTTGGCAAGTCGCCATCTTTTTCCCCTTAGGTTTACGTGCATCGTTTTGTTAAATAACTTGAGCGTGTTCAACGAGGGTACTTTTCCTCTCCAAAGAGTGAAAAACTAGCCTGTTTTTAAAAGATGAGTATATACTCGTGTCTTTGTTGTATAAAGTTCAAGTTCAAATCCTTTTTTTGCTGATCGCTGTCGTGTTCGTATTTTGTATGTAGGCTTCGTTCATTTTCCTTATTGGCGAAAACGTAATGTTGATTTTTTTTTCTCGCGCGTTCATCCTTCATATTATTATTTTGAAAACAAAATAAAATACGTTGAATTCTTTACTGCCGATCCGTTGGCCGCCGATCAAACTCGTCATCATGATGAAATAGCTTTCTCAATGATTCGAATAATTTATTCATAATGGTAGGTGGTGGATTACTGAAAAATTCGTGTAAAATGATAAGGTGGGTCAATTTAATAAAATAATTGTTCATCAATGGAAAAAGGAATGAAGTAGGAAAAAATATTTCCAGAGTTTATATCCTCTTTTTTTGAAAAATCCGAGTCTAATTAGAAAGTACAATCGCGAATTCAGCTAAAATATCTGAATGTGATTTTATCGTGAGAGGATGAGGGATGGAGAGAAAATAAGTTAATTTGAAAAAGTATTTCCTAATACTTTAAATTTGAAAAAAGATAGCTCAAAAAGTTGTGTGATTTTTGTTGAAACAAAGAGATTTTACATACAAATTGACTCTTAAATTTCATGTATCGTGTACGGATATCAAAGAACCGAAAACGAAGTAACGAGACACTTCAAATCCTCGTTTTTGCTTCGATACTTTCCTCAGTTTTTTGTTACTAATTCTGTGCAAACTTAAGCAAATTATTATTATAATTATTATTATTATTATTTTTGTTTTTAGTTTAGGCATTATATGTATATTCATATAATACTGTATTCCCATAATTTTTTAGGCCATTGAACAGAATTTATAAAGCAGTCTTTTATTTAAATGAATAAATGAGCAGAAAAATTTGTTCAAAAATATAAATTTTTGTGTTTCAAAAATATTAAAATATACACGTAATTGGCAAAGTTTAGAAATAGAACTGACTACCAAATTATAATATTTAATTATCAAAGTAAGTACCTAATTTGAAGTTAGAAAAAATCATAAAATTTTGAGAATTGATGTAACCCACAGAAATTTAATGGTATTTTTGGCGATGAGTGATTGAGACGAACAAGTGTACTTGCGAACTTGTCGATCACCTAGTAGGCAAGTGGACATAAAGTCTACAAACAACCTTTTTGCACTCACAGTTTCACTTTGTCAGTATTGCAGATTTGAATACTGAGCTAGTTTCACACACACTCGCCTATTTATAGAACACACAGCACCTTTTTACAATTGTGGTGGTGAGGTATGAGCACACACCTATACTCACACATGGTGACCTCTCGATGTAGTATGTATTCAGCTGTTTTTCAAAACATAAATTTTTATCCGAAGGTATTACTGTTTATGGAGAAGGAACTGGTTACTTCCTTCTCAACTCTCCAACACTTTGTTGGAAATTTTGCATCAATCAGCTCTCAACAGCTGATTGCAAAATAACATTTCCCCTCCTCTTGTTATTGGCATATACTTGCCGACATTCAGAGTAAAAAATCAGTTGGCTACCAATAGCTGATGGAGAAGGTTTATCTTCTCCTTTTCCTCCCTTGGTTGCTTGTCAGTATATAGGTATTAACCAACCTTGCAAAATAATCAGTCAGCTGACAACAGCAGACGGAGTAGGTTCTCCTTCTCCTCTCCCTTCTTTGGTTAGTTGTCCATACATAAGTACTAACCAACCATCCAATTTAACCAGTTGGCACATAGCTGCCAATGAGAAAGGTTCACATCTTTTCCCTTTTTGCCTATTCTGCAAACCTGACTCCTCCAATGGCATTGAAACTAGGTCCATCATCTCTAGATGATTTGGTTCTACAACTGACACCTGAAAAGACCTCCGTTAGAAATCCTTCCAAGAGGAAGGAGAACCAGACCACCTTGCAACTGCTTTCCACTTCACACTGCATACAAGTGTGCTTTCATCGACTGTTCCAATGAACTTGATAACCCAGCAGTTACCTTTGCTTGCAAATTATGACCCATTTCTTGACAGCTACCTCCCAATGAAAGAACTCTCAGTCAACCAGCGGTGCTAGTTGACAGTTTAGCGCTGAGGTTGTTGCCTATCCATATTGCTGAAATTCTCCAACTACACTGAATACATAATGTATCATTTGAATCACTCAATTTGAACTGTATTTCAGCGAACGATTTCATTGAAAATTTTACAGAATTGTTATCTAATATAATTATGTTGATTTCTCAAAGAAATTTCAGCTCATTTGCCCGTTGAGTTTTCAGGATATCGTTGAAATTCTGGTTGGATTATGTGATTCAAATGATAAGAACTCAATACAGTTGGGGAATTTCAGCGATATGTTTTCCAAAAATTTCAACTTTCTGCTTGCAACAGTTTTCTGGCAATTGTGTTTGATAACTGTGATTGTATGTAACTGAATAAGCAAATTTTCATGATTCTTATCACTTGTTAAAAACTTAGTACAGAAAGCTACAGGAAAAACATTCGGGCATCACCTCAACAATTAACCTGTATAGTTGCAGAAAACATATCATCAGATTTCTACAAATCCTGTAGTTATGTAGCTGCCTGAACAGAGCTAATGCTTCATCTTCCCAAACTTTTTGCCTCCATTATGATGTGGTACAACGTGTGACTATTTTTAGTTTATTCAATTTTCCTCATTAGCTACAAATGACATAAAATATAGACAAAAATAATATACATAAAATTTATCACATTGTTTTCATAACTATCATAGAGGCTGAGTTAAAGGGTAATGAAAAAGTACTGTATATGTTTTTCAAACTCGTAATAACATACATTATTTTATTGTTATGAAGCTGAAAATTAATGTATTTTACTATTTGTCTGAGGTGAATTTTCGTAACTAGGAACATCCTGCATGTATATACACAAAATATGATGAACCGAGGAGCCACAGACTATAATTTTATTGATGAGAAATATCATCATGCTAATTTATTTGGCAATCTTTATGTCTTTTATGGTCATTTTAAGCTTCTTAATAAAAAATTATTACATTCAAAATGAATTTTGTTCAAATATACCATGCGAATTGTAATGTGAAGAGAATTTTTGGCCCCCTATTGTCTAATCGTTTGGTCTTAGAACTCTTTCTGCCCGCTACATGTGCCCTACTGCAGAAATATGTCTGGACTTCATTCGGTTTTTTATAATTCAATTTAATATATCCCGCCTAAGTGTATTACAAATACCATACTCCCACTACGTTGCGCAGTGCGCAGGTTTATTTTAAATTAACTCCAAAAAGATTTGTGTGCGCATAATATTTTGCTGACTGAGAATTTAAGCTATAATTTTCCTGGATTTTCATTTACGGGAACTGCTTTCACAGACCTTGAATGAAATTAATCTTTATGTCACCTGTTTTCATCTAAGTATTGATTTATTTCGGGATACCTATATAATTATGGTTTCCTCGATACTTTTTATGTGCCAATGACAATTTGATCTTCGCTGGTAACTGTAGTAAAATGCCGTCATCAAAGGTTTCCAAAAAAGCATAGAATATTTTTATTTAAAAGTTTTGTATATGTAGTCAACACTGTAAAACAGACTGAAAAAAAGGTTTGTGCTTATATCTAGTCGTTGGTTGCGTCATAAATTTCTGGAAAATAGTGGTCGTGGGCGAATTTATTATTTTCTTGTTGTTTTCGCTGAATTAGTGTGTAGGTGTTGAACGAGCTTAAAAATTAACATTTTTCCGCCTGTTAATTTATAAATCATAAGCTATAACTACAATTCAACAGTTCGTAAGCAAATGAGCTGTAAATATTAAGGCCATTTTCCGGGGATAGTTTGATGACCGTTCGTATTTTGCGTTTTGAATAATGGATTTTTTGTTTTTTTCATAATTTTGTCGTTCTCTTTGTCTATTATGCTTTTCCTCCATTTATATAATTAATATTTTTATCACGTCTATGATTGCAAATTATGAATGAATGTGTTCTTCTTAGGTTTCTAATCGCTATTGCATTCATCCTTTTATCGTTGTGATTAATAATATTATAATTGTAATTATTTCGTATTACGGTATCTCTTACACCTACACTTAAAGCCAGTTGTACAATGACGACTTTACCCTCTAACTTCGCGAATTAATCTTTTGAAGCTCTACTATCGCTTGTGTAGTAATACCCCAAAGTTACGGAGTAGGTGGGACTGAAAAAAATAGCGTAAGTCAAAAAAGTTGAAGTCGGGGCATCAAGTTCCATACAAATGTGTAATAATCTAAGTTCATTGGGTCTTTGAGACAATTTATTAGTTAAATACTTTGTATTTCGGTATTTATTTTCAATGAATCTCCAACTGCTTAAAACCAATTATGGAAAAAATCATAATATGAAGTTGGTTTATTTTGATACCAAACGTTTTAAAAATTATAGTTTCGCCTCTATTTTTTTGATATATTTACAATAATACATAGAGAGAAAATAAATGGTAAATTGGCTGTTTTTTTTGTTTTTTTTTCATTATTGTCTATATTTATTCAGCTGTGTCAGAATAGGCATATATCTCGCTCCTTTTTATTCTTAACGTTGATATTTTTTTACTTTTTCACTTTCAGGTGGTCCCCATATTACCTGTTAACTTCTAAAAAAAATTTTTTTAGAAAATTTTGGAAAAGTATTATACAGAGTTTGTGTACCTATTGGGTAGTGGGAATCATGAAACATGAACGTTTCCACCCCTCAAGTTGATTCTACCCTTTTTTACAGCCCCTAAAAACAAAACTTTGTGCAATTCAATGTTTTATATCTTTCAACTACAAAACTATTGCGCCTATGAAAAATGTGTAAATGAGCTAATTTGTAGAAAATTTAATGAGACAATTTTTCACCAAGAATAAAATTTGCTGTAGAATTGACACTTAGATGAGAAAATCAGGAATAAAACCGTAAAGTATGGTTTAAAACATCTTGGTGGGTTGAGAGGAAGTATGAACTCGAAAGGTTGGCTCATTCCCTGCATGTAAGGAGACCTTTCATCCATAATATGTTTAGAGCTGCGAAAATAAAAATTGAGAATTCTGAAAAAAACAAAATGTTATGAATTTCGCACTGGGCTTCTCGATATTTTCCAGCTATCAATTTTGTTTTCAGCAAGTTTTTTAGAAACTTCTTTGTTCTTAAACACGATGGTTAAAATACTGTAAATGAATCAGAACGTTACATGTCATGGCATGAGCACCCAGCATTTTAAAACGATATAATTGGTGCTGCACTCTGTTGAAGTTCAAAATAATTATTCTTAATTTAACCCTTTCCTTTGTTTTTTTTGTTTTTTATCCTAAATTCTCATTGTAACGTTTCACTGCGTGTTTCTTCATGTTCTTATGTAGGTAGGTGAGTGACTGGGCTGAGGAGGTTGCTGTAGTTGTTACGGATCTAGTGTGGAAGATAGGTGTGTGACGACGTATATTTTCTTGTCCCTTGGACGTTAAACACATATTAATTATAAGTACCAACAACTGTAGTGTCTCTACATTGGGGCTTTCTCGGTGAAACAGATACTTTTTCAAGCATCTGCTTCAAATAAAGAAACTCTGAAGTTAAAAATATAGATATTTTTGATTTCGTTTCGATGTTGAATGAAAACTGACTTTAAAAAGAATCAGTTCTCACTGCTACAAGGCGCTTCCACAGGCAATTTAAGTCAATCTCTGTAATGGAAATTGATTTTACAGCACTTAGCGTTTGAAGTTGATTTTGACCTCGAATGCCTATATTATTTTCACTTGAAACTGATGGTGGCTGAAAAATTTGTTTTTTTGGACAAGCTGTTTCTCTGTATAGTCAAAAGCTGCAAATTAAACTTTGATTAATCATTTGTTCATGATCTTCATCTGTATTTAGGATCCTGTACAAGTTACGTAAGAATGCGACACACATAAATGCATCGTATTCTCGTAGCAAATAAATGGATTCGAATTTACAGCTAAATTTGAATACTGAAACTATACCTGGACTCAAATACACGATCAACAGGCTAGGCCTATGTAAATCTTCCTCTTTTGAAGAAAGGAAAAACCTATAGAGAATTAATTCTCAGCCGACAATGCCTCGGGAAAATATTCCCCGGAAATACATGTATATGTGAATCTATAATAAGCCTCACATATAATAAACAAAAGAGTACATGAATCAAATGGTATCAATTCCATTTGACTCTCACTCTTCAAAAAAAAAAAATTTCTCTCTTTTTTCTCCTCTTCTTCTTTATTCATCAAAAGATTTTGACGTAATTATTATATCAAAAACTATAATGACGATGATATCGCCATTTCCCAGTTGATATACACAAAAAATGTATATTCAATTGGCCCTTGAATAAACAAGGGTACTATTGAATTTGACAAGTTTTGTAAAACATGATGAATTCTTTCTATACTACAAGGCTAAAAATTATTCCTACAAAAAATTTTTAGCCGCTCCCAGCAAAAAATTCATCAAAATCTTAAAAAAGAATTTGATATAGAACCAAGGTCGCCACATCTGGATAGGCCATATTGCATATCGCCTACCCTATGTAAACAACCATTGCTATATGTTCTTCGAAAAAAGAACATTAAAAAATGTTTAACCTAAGGCTGAATGCAATTAAGCCTGTTGATCCTTAAAAACCGATATTGACACCCCATGGAAACGAAGCAATATAAATTCGCTTTGCCTCAATAAAACTTCATAAATTTCAACAAAAAACTAATACTTATTTTGTCAACACACGCGTCTGAAATATCAGGAAAAAAATGAAAATAGGCAATGGCTTGCTTAACCTTTTGTCTTACACACATTGGGATGTATGACAATCTTATCGCGAAGATAATTTGTGTGCGTATTGCTGGTCAACACACACACACACACACACACACACACACACACACACACACACACACACACAGTGACTTTTTTCCTTACAATTTTGGAAAAAACATCGCATATACACATGCGCACTCAGACAAAAGTCCTTCCACTCCAGTTAAGGAATGAAAGAATGTCTGAATCAATCATGTGATTGACAAGAGCACCAATCAATCTGCAAAATGATATTCACTATCTTGTTGAACTGTCATTCTAGTAACATTGCCATGTTCTGCAGATTTGATAATAAGCTTCTCTTTTGAGTATTAAGTGTATTAGGGTGTTTAGTACTGTTTTTATTAGTGCGTTTTGTAGTTTTTTGTGCAATTGTTTGTACCTTATTAAATTTTTCTAATAAACTTACAAAACAATCGCGTAATTTTGGACAAGAACCTCTTGAAGATTCACACCCACGTTGGCGTTTCCAATCATACTTCAAACACTTGAAGTCCAGAAAGTGCATTGGAGTCTTTTGCCAACAGGAAACACCAGAAGCACCAGTAACATGTAAGGGGTTTTACTGTTCCTCGATCTTTCTCAAACAAAAATCTACAAGCAAAAAATGGTAAATCAAAACCTAACAATATCCTTTAATTTTGTGACATTTGGGTCTGGGAATTATCTTGTAATTTCTACACTGCGTGCTTCGTGAAAAATTGTTAGGCTACCATTTCTGTATATTTTGATCTCTTCGTTTTTCAAAACATTCATGGAGGAATGCATTAATTTTATTGGATCAAAACACTTATACGTGTTCTGACCTACTTGCGGGATCCAATTATACCAATAGTTGGAACTCATTTTTGAAAAGTTTTGTTTTAATTACGAAACGCGATGCATTCTTCCAATTCTATGTGCTGAATACGAACAAAAACTCATAAAAAAAGTTGTAAAGTGACCCCAAAAACATCGATGTCTTTGGAGCCTAGCATTACTATGCAACATTATGTAGGGCAAATTTTAAATTTTCAACGCCATTTTTCGAGTGAATTTTTTCATATTTTTTTCAAATCCAATTCTTGAATTTGAAAAAGGCATGCGTGACCTGCGATGACTAATCCTCTTGCGCTTACTGGTCATGCCCTATTTTTCAAAATCTGTTTTGGACTTTGAAAACTCCCCATTCATTTTATTTTTTTTTCAAATCCAAATTTTAAATTTGAAAAATGTAGGTGTGACCCGCGATGAATAACCTTTATTGCACCCACAGGTCATGCCCAATTTTTCAAAATCCATTTTGGACTTTAAAAATTTGTATTTTTAATTTATTTTTTTCAAATCCAAATTTTGAATTTGAAGAAGGCATGTGTGACCCGCATTGAATAACCTTCATTGCGCCCACAGGTCACGCCCAATTTTTCAAAATCCTTTTTGGACTTTGAAAATTTGTATTTTTAATTTATTTTTTTCAAATCCATATTTTGAATTTGAAAAAGGCATGTGTGACCCGCGATGAATAACCTTCATTGCGCCTACGAGTCACGCCAAATTTTTCAAAATCCGTTTTGGACTTCGAAAATTCGTATTTTTCCATCTTCTAAGATAGTGAGTAGGCCTATTAAGTTCTTAGCACCACTGGAGCTAAGAGCTGACGGTACAGACTCCAGCCCATTTATTGGACTAGAATCTATCTGAACAAGATCTGTAAAATCAGGCATACATGCAAGCACTACCTACAACTCAGTGGCTGGTGGCACCACTGGAGTTGTGGTATCTTTGAAGTCATGATAAGTCAACCTTGCCAAATACTTACTCTACCATCCAGCTACATTTTTAGATCAGAGGGTAGAGGTGATAGCGGATTGCAATCCACACACATCAAAATTGTGATAATCTTGTCAATTATCACAAATTCACTTAAAAAATTGCTAATTCTTATTTTTCTTCTTTACAGAGTCATTCCTTTATAGCACTAAACCCTGACTGCCTTTCTAACATGTCCAGCAATTTTATTGGACCACAAGTCAGA
Organism: Ericerus pela; assembly: GCA_011428145.1. Taxonomy (NCBI): domain Eukaryota; kingdom Metazoa; phylum Arthropoda; class Insecta; order Hemiptera; family Coccidae; genus Ericerus; species Ericerus pela. The sequence continues at coordinate 278,294 of WOFM01000567.1, read as the reverse complement.
AGATGGGACCCACCCGTGGATCTCAACTTCTAAGGAAATAAACTTCGTTTTATTGTACTTACTTTTAGATTTGTGGCCCAGATTATATTTGGTAATCCTAAGTTACATTTTTGTGTAAATATTTTGTAAATAAATAACATTAATGTACTTGTGTGTGTATGCCATCTAATCTCTTTTTTACAGATCTCTTAGGGACAAGTGAATCTTGGAAGATTCACAATGGACACTGCCCCCAGTATTGTGGGTGGGAACCCCCACAATCTCCTGCGCACCTGGCGGGGAACTTGCCTACTGAAGAAATGTAGGTAGGCGAGTGACTAGGCTGAGGAGGTTGCCATAGTTGTTACGGATCTAGTGTGCGAGATAGGTGTGTGACAACGTATATTTTCTTGTCCCTTGGACGTTAAACACATATTAATTATAAGTACCAACAACTGTAGTGTCTGCCATTACGCTTTCCACACCAGTGATGCCTAAACATTTTATAGCAATTATATCAATTGCTTGTTTTTCATTTGAGAAGTTGATATATGGATATTTTATGATTTTTGGCTTTAATTTTCTTCATCACATTTGCATGTCTTCGTTACTGGAGTTGGATGAAATATTTTTCAAAAACATCAGCTGGTTGATTTTCATTCAAGTTGTCGTTTTATACTGGTTTTTATTTATTTTTTATTTTTTATTTTTTATTTTTTGACAAATCGCTGAACTAACTCCTTTTGATTAATATATATACACCCATGAAGAAGAAGAAAATTAAATACCTGTATCTCGTTTCAAATCTTACAAAATATGTACTTACTGTTTTGTTAGCACCTCTCCCATCATAATTTGTATGGTTTTATTTCGAATATTTTTCTGTCATCAGACGTTGTGGTTTTAAAGTCTATTTTAAAATGGCGTCGAAGACTACAGAGTAAGTCTGCAAAAACATTCATTCATTCATGCCTTTGCAAACAAAATCGAGTTGCATTTTTCATGAATTTTACGCCTCCACATTGCGTGCCTGCAATCCTTTGCGTGTTTCTCAGTTGTTATTCCGTAATAGAAATCGAAGAGGGAATTGTTTCACCCTATGTTATACGTACGTCAACTCTGTCGAATGAATTTTGTTCATTCCACATTTTCGCTAGACCACGAGCATTACATTCTACACCCTATATTTTACTATTATTATCCCTCAGCGCGTATAGGTTCCTACTTTCATTTTATCTGAATTACGTCATTCTTGGGGAAATTCAAGGTGAGATATCTCGACTTTTATGATTTTCAAAAATGATTTACAGAACTGCGAATTATTGTAGAAAAATGCCAATATTTGTACCATTTAAATAAGTTTAAAACAACTTCGAACGCCTAGGGTTAAAATTCCTACTCTTTGACGCAGAAAAAAAAAAAAATAAGAAGAGAAAAATGTTCGAAGATTTTTTGCTGTGCAATATTTGAAAACATATTCTAACGCCAAGAGTCAGAAGTATAATTCTTTTTCTTTGACAGTAAAAAAAAAAAGAAGAGAAAAGAAATAATATTTTAAAAGATTTTTTACTGTACAATATTTTCCGTCTTTTTTGAATGCATCTGAGCATTAAAAATTTTGAAATTCTAAAGTTAAATTGTTAGCATATGAGTATTACTTCTCGTATCCAATATGAAAAAATAAAAAAATTCTTGCGCAGCAAGGTACGGTAAAAAAGCAGGTTTTCAATTTTATCATAAAAAATCATTAATCTCTTTTTAATCTCTTTTTCCATATCATTTTAAATAACTTTTAAAATTTCATTTTACATATTATCATCAGTGTTTTAAAATATTTTTTTTTATTCTCATCTGTTTTTAAATCTCTTTTTGTATCTCTCTGGATATTTTTTGATTTTTTATAAAAATTTAACTGTTTTTTTATTTTATTTTTTTTCAATATTGATTTTCATAAACATTTATGTCGGCATTCAGTATGTTCAGAACTGTCCGTGTATTAAATTTCATCCCCATAAAACGATAATTGCATTTCGACTACAATTAGTTGAACTTTTGGCGGCCTTCATGGCTAAACCGCTCGACCAATTTTCATTATACTCGATACCAGTATTTGTTGGTTTCAGAACCAACTACTTACCACATTTTAGCCATATTGAATGATAATTACGCCTTAGCCACCATGGGTGAAACTTACGTCAGCCCCCATAGCTAAACTACCTGACTATTTCTCATAAAACTCAATACCACTTTTCATTAGGTTTACAAATTACTAACAACTACCTATCAAATTTCAGCCCCATCGAATGATAAGCGTATCTTAACCCCCATTAGTAAAATTTTTGTCATCCCTCATTTGTTGAACTGTTTGATTGATTCTTATTTTCATTGTGTTCAGAGCCAACTACCTACTAAATTTCAGCCCCCACTGAATGATAATTACATCTTAACATTCCCGATGGAATTATTCATCAAATTTTCACCAAATACAATCCCATTCTAGATTATATCCAAACCGTACCATGTACCAAATTTTAATCGTAGGACCAGAATTATGACCTCTATCGTGCTTACAAGATGAATGCCCGATGTACATACATACATACATACGTACATACGTACATACGTACATACGTACATACGTACATACGTACATACATACATACATACATACATACATACATACATACATACATACACACGTACATACATACATATATTAGTATATAAGTACTATATATAGTACTTAGTTCTCCGAGAAATGAGTAGCTGTACATTATAAAACGAAAAAATATATTTTAAGTCAATACCCAACTCAAAATTCATTAATAAAGTTCAGTAATGAAACCTCTTGTTAAATTACTGACTATGATTGAAGATTCAGTATGTGACATTTTGTATCCGCTGTGCTTAGCTTTAATCACTAAATTTGATGATAGACAGATTACAGAACAAAAAAAATTTGTTCTGGGCAAATTTTTCATCGTTATCTGATGGATAAATTAAGATATTCATATTTATGCCCAACGAGCATACAAATTATACTAGAGGCACAATACGCTACGTTTGTTTCACCCGGCGTTCAGTGAGGCCAGCTACACCCACTCCATGAAACCGAGACCTTCCTTTAGAAAAGCATAGGAAATACACGTTTTTATTCAAATTTTCGATCATAATTCTCTTATTTGAAGAGATTGTTACTTTTTCGTCATAAATGACATTTTAAAGAAGGCTTTAACAAGTAAAATGAACTTAAGAACAAGAGATATGAGTCAGTAGAAGCCAAGAAATTGAAGAAGACGGTGAAATTGTGCATTAAATTGATTTAATTTTATGTTATTGGTTAACTTTACCCTTTTTGATACAAATAATTATGACTACTTATTTTCACAAATTTGGTATTTTTAGCCTTATCATTATCTTTTGGGTTCAGTTTACAGATAACATTGAATTAACGTTAATATATCGTCTTGAATTTTCTTGGCTTTTAATGCTCAAACTTCTTGTTCCTACTCTCATTTTATTCCCTAAAGCTTACTCTATAATTTTATTTATTACAAAAATGTAGCTATTTCTTTAAATAAAAGAATTATGACCAAAGATTTGTGTAAAACAGCATATTTCCTATGCATTTCAAATGGCGGGTCTGGGTTTGATGGAGTGGGGATGGCAATCTCACTGAATGTGATGTAATTGTCCCTCTAGTATAATTCGTATGCTCGTTGTTTCTACCAACAAATGGAACTATGACAACAGCTAATGGAATAATTCACCTGCAAAAAAGGATTTTGTTTTAGAACTGCAATCTGTATAAGCATCTCTCCTTTTTTTTGGAAAACTAACGTTTCGTGTAGTTTTGTCCAACTTATCCTCTGAACCACCAATCTAGTAAAAATAATCTGCTTCAAAATAATTATATTATATATAATTATGAATACACTTGTGGGGACTCACTGGTATGAGGTAAAGGGGCTTGGACCTCTCAACGACAGTCGCCGCCCCAAAGGGCAGGCCAATTACTCATCTATATGACGTTAAACGAAACACAAAATACGTTCGATCGTAATTACCTGCAAGTACATGCAGGTAATGTACGAGTACCGAATCGTGACATCACCAAACAATGTCACAATCCGTACACGAACTGGCCAGCCATCTCTTATCACGATAGGGGATGATGCGACCTGGCCACCCTCACCGATGTACGTATTATCTTACGTACGTGTGTTTGTGTGCATGTAAATAAGCCGTATATAAACCGCCCGAACTGGCTCTAAAATCGCCAGTGTTCGGTCTGGTTCTGGCTTACCCGTACTTACGTACGAAGTGGCTGAACACGCTTAAATTCTGTTGAATTTCCTTCTGGTGAGAATATCTCTCACAACAAGGTATTCCACAACACAATTTGAATATAGTTTACCATACTGCGCTCCGGGGGGGGGGGGGGTAGTTGTCCGTACAACTCAAAACATTTTTTCCGTATCAAAGTAGAAGATAATATCCCATAGATGTGCTTCCCTTTCGCGTCCAGTGTGAATCGGTACTGTTTCTTTTCCCCACGATGTCCACATGCTCTATTGCAGATGGTGGTTTGCATTTCTCTTTTGGAACAAAGTATAGCTCACAAGCTTTTCTTTTGGTGACGTCATTGTAGTGACGGGGAATAAGAGAAAATAATGACATTGTTTAGTTCGGTTTTGTTTGTTTTTTTTTCTATTTAAAATTTTTTCATTTCTAGGACCTTATTTTTGTCAGGTTGAAAATGTTTTCCGGTATTGCTTTCGGTGACCCCATCGGCCTTCTGGCGTTAGTACAACATTCATCAATATTTCCTTGGAAATTCTGGTTTTACGAGAGTTTTAAATTTTGGTATTTGTTATTTTTTTGTTTTTTAAACAGTAATTTTGAATACCAACAACGAAAAATACTTTCAACTTTCACTTTTCCAGTGTTTCCTCAAGCAAATATTCATTACTTTTAAATGACCTAATGTCTTGTCAGTATCGCTTTTCCATCGGTTTTTTTTAAATTATTTTTATTTTTTATATGTATTTTTGAATTAGGGTTTTCGTTTTTAACATACATTGTTTCCGCTTCAAACTTTTTTTTGAGTGTTGAAAAAGCATTTATAATTGTTTAAATTTCAGAGTACTTGTTTGGAGAAATTGACGTAAGTGTTTACTCATTTGTTAAGCAACGAAGGAAATGTTTACCCAGAATCGACAGTACAGTGATAAATTGTATTACTTTGATGCGAGAAGGCTTTTACTAGTTGATACATCGATGAAAAGATGATTGTAAAAATGTCTTTCAGCTTGGTTGCAATATGGTAATCTTAAATTTGTCTTATTTATGCGTTATCATAAATATCGCTGGTATCCAAAATTACTTTTGTGATTAGCCTTAGTAAATTTAAAAATATTTGAATTCTCGCATTTGTGAATTCTTTATTAGTGTTTTTTGTCTGTATATTATTTGATTAAGTATGTTTTTTAGAAATGGCTACATTGTACATACTTTATTCGCAGATTCACAGATACATTAACAAGAAAACCGCCCAACTTGATAAATCAGAAATTTGGAGGTGATGTATTAGTCGAAGAAGATCAATGTTTATTTTGGAAAGGTCCATCTAAGTTTGAGTCTTCGTTTCCCGTAATCTATACCATTTTCGTCAATCAATAGGCCGAAAATTAAATGATAATTTTGGGATTTAGATTAGTTTTTCCTCTCCAAAGTCCAAACTGCAACCTTACTAAACTTGTTTCTTTGTGCGTGCGTGTGTGTGTGTATATATGTGTGTTGAATTAAAAATCGTGTAACTGCTTGTGGTGGTTCATACCAGTTGTCATAGAATTACTTACTTCTATTTGCGATGATTTTCGAATGTCAGAGGGGGTCACGTTAGAATTTAAGGAGTTGTGAGTACCATTTTTTGTTGTTTTGTAATTTTTAAAATGCTATTCCAAGCTTGACTAAAAAAATAATTTCTATCCGAGATATTCAGTATCTTTTTCCTTCTTACTTTAATGAAACTTTCTTTTTGAGAACACGTCTGGGAAATGATATACGGTTGCATTTGGTTTATCATTTCAAAGATATTCTGCTGCTCTTTAGCGTTTACTTTCTTTTTATTATTTTCCATTGTCGAGGTCATATTGCCCGGCGTGTGCAAGTTATTTATAAATCTTTCCATGACACCAAGATCAATAAGTAGATTTTTAATAGAAAATCTTCTTAAAAAGTGAGCTTTAATTAGCCAAAATAAAAAAAACATTTTACGAACTTAGGTGCGTTAAAATAAAACAAAAATAAAAAAATATTTTCTCAAAACATAAGAAATAGTGTTATTTTATTTGAGTAAACTTAAGTTCATAGTATGTTTCTTTTATTTTGGCTAATTAAAGCAATTTTTTTAAAATCAAACATTACTTTTTGTTTACTACGTTTTGGAGCGACAACATGTATCTTCCCCATATCTTTTTGCATTGAATTCGTTTAACATACACCAAATGGATTTCCTCTATGGTGCGTGTAAAACTGACTAACCTGGTTTACATAAAAAACAAATTAAGTGAAAACGGGAAAATGGTCTCATTCGTTTTCTTTTTTCATGAAATTGATAATTTTCAAGATCCCCACTCCTAACCCTTTGTGAGGTCAGTTTTTATACCCCGTTTGCAAGCAAACTGGGTAAAAATGCAAAATGTAAAATTTGTGATGACTTCAATAATGTGAAATAATAACGAGTTTTAAAATGAATTTTCAATGTTCATTATATGTTTACTGAAAAAATGCGTTATAAGATATTTATGAATATTTTCTCTGGCACACGCGAACTTATTTAGAAACTTTTTTTATTAATTTATTTTGTAATTAGAAATCTTGTTTCATATTATGACGAGAAAAAATTATCTTTCAATACATTGAAATCAGGAGGGAGGTAAGAAAATTTTCATGAGATTTGTAAGACATGATTCTTTTAAACTATAATGAAAATTCGATGTGAAAACCACTGGTTTACTAATCAAGGAAAAATAACGAAAATAGCCTATATATGAAGAATATATTGTTCAACTTCGTCAAAAAATGAAAAACTCTTGACAAAAATCATAAAAACTCACTGTAGGCTTGCTTAATTTTTTTGACGTAAATTTTACTTGTACCGTGCTTCACGATGATTTCAATATGTTTTAATGAAGAATTGGCAATATTTCTTATCGTCTTACCGTCCATCTACAATTGAACGTGTCAAAATTCTCAATCTTCTTGCTTTTATTTTTTTAATTTTTTTTTCCAATTTATTAGCTAATAAAATTTTTAATTTAGCCCATTTCAACATTAGTCGAATTTCTCCGTACGATTTATGAAAATAAAATAAAAAAATTAGCAGATTATAAAATACTCGGTAGGTAATTGACATTTTGTGATGATAGCAGTCTGTAAAAAAACTAGTTGTAATTGAAATAGTAAACCGCAGAAAAATCACCAGTTAAACCTGTATTTAAACAGGGATCAAATCTTAAGTCTCAGTTTGAGTCAAGAAAAAAAGTAAGAGCTTTGGAAAAATTTTAAATTATCATGATCTATTTAAACGAATATCTTTCAGTATTTTTTTTTTTTTTTATTTTTTTTTAAATAAAATGTAAATTAACATTTTTAATTGGAGTGAAAAATTAACTTGCAGACATACTTTGATGAAGAATGTGTTTGAAAATATTTCGGGTAGCTCTTTTAAGTGCCAATTTTATTTACCTTATTCTCGTAAACCATTTATTTCTTCTGAACATATTTCTTGCTGCGCTGTAGTCCACGTCAAATAAATTAAGCTCTGAAGAAGATAGGCAATGCGACATTCAAACATTGAATGGCTAATCAAGATGACATAAAAATGTTGAATGGCCAATAAGACACATCGTTGAACTGGTGTGCTTTTAACATCAGAGCTCAACTTATTTGGTGCGGAGTACACGCTACGAAACTTTCATTCGAACGTAGGATAGATTAGGTTGGTACCTGCGTACCTACACCTACTCCTTTATTTTTTTATAGTTCATTTCGCAAGAAAATTAATATTAATATAATAACAATTCTTTCGTAAATAATTCGAAAGCCAATTTCGATGAAGCATTTTTCTTCTGCTTTTATATGAGAATAGTAAATTTTCCTTAAATTTTTTGGTATTACGAAGTGTGGTATCACGACAAAATTGGCTCATTGCTTATTTTTTACTTGGCAAACTAAAATTATTATTTATGAAATTCGTCTCCATCCTTTGTGTATTAATTGATTTTACATTATGCTGGTTTCCTTTCATTTGTGGTTTGAAAGCTGTATACTATTAATTACGTTATCATTATTCTGATTTGATAAATTATGCCTGTCATACACTCTTTTGAATGATCCGGGAAGCAAGTTATTTTTAGACTTTTTGTCTACTTTTTCGATTGGAAAGGCAGTAAATGGCGTAATATTTCATGATTTAGGGTATTATTTTTTCTTGTGGTTGTGTAAGGTGGTGCCCGTTTGCTTACTGAAAAATTTACTTTTTTGTTAGTACATTAAATTGCGGTTTGCGAAGAACTTTTTTTTTCTATGATTAAATGAAAAATTTATTTTATTGCGATATTCTCTCCATCGTTAATTTTCTACCAACAGAGCTGCCATGTCATAGTCTAAGTCAATTTGAGTACTTTTTGTATTGAAAACTACAGATAAAATAGCATTTTCTGAAAAATTTTCCGGTAGACTTCCGCTGTTTTTTCGCAGTTACACTTTTTGTTTTGAACTTATTCATCTATATTTATAAATAGATAATATTCGTGACGGTTGAAAACTTGTAGAAGAATGATTTATACAATTATATTATTCATACATTTTAGAGAAAAAGACATTTAATGTTTTCTTTGAGATTATTTAGGAAAAAAGTTGTTTGCAAACTCAGATTTAATGTTTTCTACAGGAAAAACTTTATTAGATAGAAGCCTGATGTCAATACCATTCCAAAGAGCATTTTATTGCAGTTACCACAGATATCTACCCTATATACATATAACATAAATACCTAACTTGCCTGTTTTCAACCACCTTCACTTCCCCTTACCACACCGCACCAAAGTAAACAAAATTGTTGGCACTCTAAACACACAAGTGTACCCATTTATATCACACTTATACACACTCGATTTAATGTTTAAATACAAAATACCTCATTAAAAATTACAAAAAAATTTATTTTTTTGCCCTGTCACAATAATTTTTGGTATCTTGGTTTCAGTCTTAGAGACTGATTGAACATCCACACCAAATATGACATCAGAACATGCATTTTAAAATAACCTTTTCTACATGAAAAATGCATTGTACATATTTTTTTTCCGACAGACCAGGGGTTTGACGCAACATCTCAACACTCCATTAGGATGAATGCTCAACATGGTAAAAGCGGCAAGTTAGGTATCTAGGTTATGGTATATATGTATAGTATAGATATCTGTGGCTGTTACTAGCACAACTAAACGTGACATAGTTCTTGTACTAACATGTGGGGGTGCTGAAATCAGATTTGCTTTTTATCAGTTATCTATCCCTTATCAACTTGCTTGCTTTTTCAATGCAAAATTTATCAATACTTTTCAATCGTATTTAAGGCGTCGTGGTAGATGTGTTCTCTTAAGTGAAGTATTTCATGTTCAAGTCAGGGCTGAAATTTTTTTTTTTTTTTTTTTTTGAATTACAGAAGCGTATTTTTTTAAAACTGGTTTTTAACAGTAAACTAGTACTGAAATCACAAAAAATTTTTTGTCACACCAGTCTGAAAGGTAGATTTCACCTAAAATTAGCTGGTTTTCGAATTATGTGTATTATACATTGCGTTCTTGATAGATATTAAGAATTTTGTATTTCAAGAAAACTTGAAGAATCTGTAATTTCAAAATTAACTGGCAGATTCGGTCTATCTCTTTACTTGACTGAAATATGAACCTATGAAATGCTCGTGCAAAATGTAACTTTAATCTGTGAAGAATTACGCCCTCCAGTTTGTCTACTTTGAATTCGAACTTCAAAATTTTGTTCTTACTGTTTAACATTAGAATAGCCCTATAAGTAGAAGGTGTATTACTATTTCTATAAGATGACAAATTGAGACATTTAACGTGTTTAAATGTAGCCGTACGCTTTCCTTGCATGTTTAGTCTGCTTTCTTTACACTGGTAGAATTTCAATAAAATTAATGATGAGCGTATTCCTATTGCAGTCCTTTTTCTGTTTAATTATATTGGAATATTATCTGGATAATCATATTAGCAACATTATTATGCAGGGTGTTTCCTGAGAAGCCTGCTGAACTCTAACTCAGATAGTACACCCTCATGATCAATGAAAAAAATCAGTGAACAATAAAATTGTCTGCTTATTTTAAAGGTCAAGTTTAGAACTAGATAGGCTTATGCTGAAATAATGACACGAACAAACTTACTTTAAAATAAATTGTGATCTGTGTATTTATACTCTTAGTATTTGCTTCGAGAAATAAAAAAGATTCTTTTCACTTTCGCCCTATCTTGGTTAACATCTTATTAATTTTAATAATTAGACTATCAGTATGGGTACTTAGACTTACCTTAGATTTTTCACCACAAGTTGGGGAACTCCTAGCACGTTTTCTGTGCCAGGTAGGGAAAAGTAAAGCAAACATTTTTGTTCCTCCAATAATTTTAAAGCTAGTTTCCTCATGTCATGCGTTTAGTACACCTAGCTCCTTAAATATTGAAAACTGAACGCACGTTTATTAAGCAATTTTAGTTCTGGTAGATTTGGTAAAATTAATTTGGAGATTTTCGTAGAATCTATCTATTTCATAGGGTGGCGTGGTATGTCACAACTTCGAGAAAATTTCTCTATGGTTTTTCCGATCATGGTCCACGACCCCCAAAACAGCCTCCCCTTAAAAATTTAAAAAATTAGAATAAATTTTTTTTTTTGTCACAAGTCGACTTTCGAACCACCGAACCAGTTAAATCAGTGTTTTACTAAATTAACCACACTGATCCTCTACGGGTTTAAAATTAGTAAATTTTAAAATCTAGTGGATAGAATTTGAGTTATGTATCTTTGAAAAAAAAACATTCCTCAAGTTGATTGTGTCACTGTATGCGTGTACTAGTTGCAAACATTTATTGGCTCCGATTTTGTTAATTCTCTTTTATTTTCTTATTCTTCAACTTTGTTGTTTTTGCTGTACGCCTTTGTGTGTCTGTGTGAGTACAAATGTATGAGGCTATGATTTTCTTTCATTCTTAAAAATTTTTCATCCTTGCAGAGCAGGACTGAAAGTTAGTTAACATACTTTGGGTGTATATCTCGGTAAAGTTCAAAAATAGGCAAAAACAGAGTTTTCGAAATGCGGTTTTTTAAAGTTTTCATTTTGATAAAATTCTTAAAACCCATAATGAACGCAATCCGCAATACACATAATTTGAAATTTTATCATGAAGTTTACGAAGCCTATTCTGCTGTTCAAGTTCAGCAGGTTTCTCCGGAAACCCTCTACGTAGAGAAAACTTCGAAATAGTCGTATAAAAGTAAATTTATGACAGATAATAGAAAAATAAAGATTCCGGAATGCTTTATGGATTTTCTTTTATTTTTGGATTTTCATTTTCGCTAATCCGAAGACTTTCTTCATTCCACTTCTCTCCTTTGAAGCAAGTGGAACAATTTTGATGAAATTTAATGAATTAATTCATTTGTTTGAATTGCATATTTCGATAGTAATTTTTACCATCTTTCGAAAAATATCGTCTCAGTCGCGTTTAAAATTTATATTTACGGCCGAAGGATTGTACCATTACCTACTTGATTTTTCCCCCTCATTTTTAGAATAAGTCGTACCTTCGAGTGCGAATAAAGTTACTACAGGAATCCGCTTTTGTTCGATCGCGTAAAGAGACCTCGCTTACGTTACACTTTGTTTTTGCGTTTCAGTTTTTCAAATATCCGAATATTCAAATGAATTAATCAAAAACCTAATTTGTTGGTTTATTGGTGGCTTAAATTTCAAGATTTTATGCGGAAACTAGTGACAACAGAGAAAACTGAACAGAGAATTCTTCAGAAAAATTATTTGGGCAAGCTGAAATTACGTAATTTTCTTATTTTTTCTCATATTTCTTGCATATAGTTTTAGGAAGGGTTGAAAGAGGAAACTAAAATAATTCAGTTAAAATTAATTATTGATGTCGATGTCGAAGTGAGGAAATATGGATATAAAGAACGTATAGTATCGTGAAACAACCGTTTTTTTGAGCAACTATTGTCATCAAAATAGACCTCTAACACCCACCAGTGAAGGAGACAGCTGTATGTCCACATTTTCAGTTTTTTCTAAGGTATAAATAATGAAGAATTTTTAGCAAGGCAAAAAAAGCTGTTCCAGAGACCGGAAAAATAAGATTTAAGTTTAGAATTTTTGCTTATTGCGAGTGTAATTCAACACTTTTAAATTACCTCAACAAATAAGATAATTTCTGAATATTATCTTTTATTAATATTTCACTTCAATTATTACAAACACTTTAGAATTATACTTATTACTATTTCTTAATACTAGTGAAACCTAATGTCCATAGCAACTAGCATGGACCCTAACGTCTCTACTCGACTGTAGGTTTAGGAATGAACATGTCTTCAAAATGAAGATACGACATCACCTTCGTTTTCTTTGTTTCACTCAAAAGATGGCCGACCAAAAGGGTGGTGTGACATAGAACATCCGCCAAATATGATGACACATCATTGTCAGCATATCTGGTGGTGTTCGTCCGTGGGAAGCTAGGTAAAATATAGACAGCTATTATTCCGAGAATTAGGAATAATAGTTGTCTATAATTTGTTCGACACGTTTTTGTAGACGAACTGAATCATCTGCAAAAACGGGATGGAACATCGCTAAATAATGAAATAGTTATTTATCTTGGGGAAGAGGAAGATTTAGTAAATCTTTGATAAATGCAAGGGAAACTCTGTGAGGGGCAATTATCTCTCGCTCCTTATGTGAAAGCCTGTGAATCTTTCTAAATTGGTCTATGTTGTTTACAAATGATTAAATTTATTGGACATGAAACTCACTTTAATTTCTCTCTATTAATCGGATATAGAATAAGTAGATAACACCTTATTTTTTTTGTTTCAAATTCGAATAACACCTCTGAACGAGTTTAATGAAAATGACCTTGAATAACTAAGAGAATGTAGTACTGTTACTAGTTGATGGTTGTGGGAGCCCTTCACTGCATACGTAGAACTGAAATAAATAAATTTTTATTATTGCGAAGTTGCGATCGTATACTGCGTATGTACCTAATGTACAGTATATTGTTCATTTTTCGACGTCATCGACTTCAGAATTTTTTAATCGTGCCATTCGAATGTATAGTTTCGCTATCGTATTTGCGAAAAATACACCATTATTGAAATTTGAAAAATACACCATTACTGAAATTGAAAACAAACGTGAGTTGTGATTTCTGCATGCACATCTGTGAGACTCACGTCTGTATGTAATTTAAATGAGGTACTAGTTGCAACGCCTTGTTCGCTGTCGTCGATAATTAGATACTTGAATTATGTGCAACTTTGCAGAAAAATGCTCATTTATTCAAACCGTTTGTTTCCCTTTTGAGTACTCTTACAGAATTAATGTATCTAAAGAGTAGAGCTGCTGTAATTGAACAGCACACTGGACGTATTTTTGCTAATACAATCGGTAGTTTCGAAATGAATCTCATTTTTCTAGAAAATCCCTTTCATATATTTTGTTTTGAAATTAAAGGGTAAATTCACCCCTCAAACCCTTCGCATTTCCTCTAAAATTTCTAAGTCTATAATTATGACGTTATCAGCAACCCCTCTATAACAAAAATTTAATGTGAATATTTTCTAGCCAAAAATTAAGACTTCATTACTCTCATCGGACACTACTGTCACTGCTCATTGGTAAGACTTTCCTGCCCTTCTCTCACCTCATAATCATCACCGTAGCGCCCACCAAATCTCTCATTCTACCTCTAAATTTATCAAGTCCATAATTATGATTTCATCAGCCCGTTCGTGACAGAAATCGGATGTGAAAATTTTTGGATAGACCTTCAACCGTAAGCATATCCATATCAATTGGATAAATCATAATTCATTTTTCGGCACATTTTTTGCACCTGAGGTCACTTCTCAAGGTACAGTTGGTAATTTTTCTTAAAATAAGCACTGAGTAAAATATTCATTATTCTTTTCATGTCAACTGAAACAAGCTACATCGATAAACGATGTTGCAATAGAGTTTTTGCTTCTCATAGGATGCGCGATTATTCGAAAACTGTTTGATTAATCGATTATTTCAAGCAATCGATTTACCATTTCTTACACCAACTTACAAACTTAATTTTTTCAACACGCATTTATTTTGAGGTAGAATAGAAAACGTTTCTTCTCCAACAGCCAACAAGTAGGATTTTCCTCATATTATATTTCATCTATTTCTTAAATAAAAATTTTGTGATACTTGCTCAACCCTGAATGATATTAATGAATCGATTAATTTTGCAAAAATAAATCGTGTAACGGAATATCGTTTAGTTGATTAATCGAGGTAATGGATTAGTCGAACCAATCGATTAATTCGCGTCACTAGCTTCGCAGATGAAAAACAAAACATTGAACTAATTGAAGGAAAAGGAGGAAGAAGAAAAAAACAAGAAGTAAAATAGTGCGTTGATTTTAATAGGATTTTTTCATTTCGTGCAAAAACCCTAAAAACAGCCAAAGACTTCTTATGTACACCAACATACTTGAAAAGGTCTCTTCCTCGTGTTTTATTCCACAATTCGAGAGCCGAAATTTTTCTTAAAAATCTATTCTTTATATTTTTAATAACGTCAATCTAACAAAAAATATTATGTAGGCGGTATAATATGTTTTCATTGTGGCCAGTGTAAACATTTTTATAAATTACTGTAGGTATATATTACCGAGGTATTCTGTACATCGCCATCAACTATGATTCATATTCGTTCGATTAAAAAAAAGTGAATAAATTCGAAGGTCTTCTTTCGTATATATTTTGATATAACTTGAACCATTACTCTTTTTTCCGTAGAAATTGCGTATTCTGCTTAAATTAAGTTTGAAAAATGCTATTTCGAGTCCACTTTGTTAATCATGTTCATCGCTTCTTTCTAAATTCTTTTATATATTTTTACCATCAGTTGGCGGCGTTGATTTATTTTCTTATCGAAGGTCTAGAAGAGGCGTTTTTCTAAAAAAAAATCCTAATCTAGACATGAATCATTATCGACGTTTTTCGTGAACGAATTCAAGAATTATGAGTCACGCGCCGAAAAACATTTTCTTTACGGTACCTGTGTATCTGTATATCTATGGCGGATTATCTATTTTATAGACTTATGTCTGATATTAGATGAAATATAAATTGTTCGACAATATTTTCATTATTGCATTGTTTTCGATAAGTTTTCCAATAATCTTTTACCGGATCAAATTAAAAGAAGATTTTCTCGTTTTATCGAAGAATTGCCTCTGCTAAGGTACTGAAAATAATTCATCGGCAATGATTGAACTTAAAATGTTTTATTCTGGTCTCACAGTCTCAGTTATATTAATTAACGAAAGGAAAATGTTTGAACAACTGTCATACACCACTTTCATCATTACACCTGAAATATCAGCTAATAAACAATATGTTTTCCTATTGATTACGTAGGAAATTCAATTAATATCTCATTTGAAATAATTTAAATCCAAATCCCGAGACTCATGTATTAATCAAATTATATCACCAGAAATTGTCTAATAAAATTATCTGATGACTTATTTTTTACGAATTATTCACTCTGTATTGTGAAAATAAAGCACATGCATAAAGGTATTGATTCAGTAGCGTAACAAGGAGGTCAAGGGGTACTTGTCTATAGGTGGTAGCTTTTGGGAGACGGTGAAATTACGAATCAATTTTTTTGAAACTACCGAATATTTTTTTTTCACTCGTACTTTTCTTTTTCACATCATTTCTTATATACCTTAAAATTTATCCATGGTACTGGTAGATGAAGCACATTGCCTAGCCCCAGATGGAAAATTTCTAGATGCCGTTACAGCGCTACTGCATTGATTCGTGTGCATGTTTAACCTACTAATACATTTCCAAAATGGTTGATAAATTTTGTATATATCAGATTTTTTCCATATTTCCTATCGTTGATTTCTCCGTCATTTTTCTTTCAATCATTTGACGTTGCCTATTTAACTTAAATTTTTCAAAGGCACCAATTCAACTGAGTCTTCATCAGACTCCAATATGTATTTAATTTTGTTCCCAAATTGACGATTAATACTCGTACGTTATTTCCCATTGAAGCTCTTTTTACTTTACTTTTCTTTCTTGTTTTTATCCCATTACAATATAGCTACATACATTGTTTTTACAACGATTTTTCTGGGTATTTTCTGATGCCGCGCTGCAGGAATTTTCATGGTTTTGAAAATATTCTCTGTGCATATATTATCGTACTTGGCGACGCGATTTCGGCTTTTTTTTTTCCTTTCTGTTTGTTACGAACTTTCATTTAAATATTTTAGTGCGAATTGATGTTAAATTTCATCAGTTAAAATGTTTCAGAACAAAAACCACAATTTGCATAATCTGTGAAACGAAACTGAAGTACTAAAGTTGCCAATTTTCAGTTGCTACCTTTCATAAATCTTTGTTTTGATATTGATTATCTCATATAATAACCGATGAGAATTAGGTTGAAAAACGCAAGGAAAAAAGAAAGACTTCATAACAAAGGTTTTTTTGCCGGAATGTGTTAAAAGTTGGTTCCCAAAGTATGTGGTTGAAAATCATCACATCAACATCTTCTCTTGCTTCTCCGGTGGGGAATAAAATGTGTGACTTATTCAGTTTTTCTCATTTTTCTCAGAATTGAGAGGAGTTAGGAAGTAAATAGTTCAGTACAAAATTGTTATCAATAAAATTGTCTATATAAAACATTTCCTTTTTTACATAATAGAATTTCATAGGTAAAGAATTTCAAGTCTTAAAAAGTTAATTATGGCTTCAACATACGTAGACTGAGGTGAATATTTGTTTCAAATTTCGTATCTATTGGTCCAAAATTAAGCATTTTATAGCCAAAGTAATAATGAAAATACCAGCCAGTTCACACTAAAATCATGAGGTCTGGTCTTTGGTTTAGTCTGATTGTTCAGACAAATTTTGTGACTAACTAACAAAAATTGGGACCAATACTATGGTAACAAGAAAATAAAGTAGATATAATTAAGTATAAATATCCGTATGAATTACAGCAAATAGTACCAAAATTTTCTTGAGCCACTCTAATCCCTAGAGGCTAATACTGGATCGAAATTAATGAGTAGATTTTTATAGAAACCCTCTTAGAAATTCTTCCTTACTAGAAGCAGAATATCACGTTCTCAATTCTATAAAACGCATCAGTATGCCACCTTTTATTTACATGTATGAATTTTAATTTAATACCTCAGTATCGCATCAAATTATTGCCTCAGTATTGCGCCGGTATGCTGCAGTCTTTATCTTTAGTCAAACTATGTCTGAAGTTTTGTATGACAGTGTTACTTATTTTTCTTGAAAATGAAAGGTGTAAAAAAGTAAATAGATCAGTACAAAATGTTTTCCATATACTTCTCTATAGAAAAAATTCAATTCACTCTGCCATAAATTGTCATAAGTAAGATGCTACAGTCATCAAAACTACAGGTGAATTTTCTTTATTACTAGTCAGTAATTTAACACTGTTATTTGAAATAAAATTATAATAAATTCGTACGTGACTATCTAAGCTATAATGCCCCTCTTCCCCAAAAAAGTGAAAAAAATCCATGTATATTGAATTGAAATAGGCCAAAAGGTTGGAAAATTTGAAGCTAGTTGAACAGTTCATGATTTTTCTTAAATACCTTCTTATTAACTTACCGAAAGTTTACCGAGATCTCCCTCTTACCACATCTACCAGGGAGCTCGATAAACAAAAAAAAATAATTTTTTTCCAAATATTTCACAAAATATTGATTAACTTAGAAAATATATTATTTAACAAAAAATATTCTCCACAAACATAAATGGTAACGTATTAAATTATGAGTCGAGGCTATCTAAAAATAATTATTCTTTCCAATACACACCAGCTTACATACACATTCAGCCAATGGCAGCCAAATTGATATGTGCTTTTCTCCAGGGCCATTTTTACAAATGAGTCCATAAAGCCGGAGTAAAAAAATTTTAAAATTAGTATGGCGATAGGTGATTGAGACAAACGAGTATATTACACACTCATCGATCACCTAGCAGGCCAATGGATTTATAGTCTAAGAACTTACTTTTTGCGCTCCCAGCTTTACATTTTATCTGTAATGTCAAATAATTTGATACTGAGCTAGGCTCACACACATACACTAAGAACACACTCCGCCTTCCAAGGTTGTGTGGTGTGCTGTATTTATACACGCACACATCCGCAATTAGCATCCACCAAAATAAGAAACAAAATTTAGTCTCACCACAGCTCTGATGAGTATTTTAACGTATAATGCCAAAATGAATGGAAAATAAACTGATAATAAATCCACCAAAATGAAATAAAATTCAATAGCTAAGTGTTGGATATTGAAAAATATTGTCAAACTAAATACTTTTAAAGGTGCTATTCCTTGAATGTTCAAATCATATGCACTTTTTATTGACGAATATAATAGTCCCATATTTATTTCAGAATTGTACTAATTTGCATTTGCCTTATTGCAAATCTGAAAATAAATATAAATGTAAAGATGGTCAAAGAATTTGCTACGTAGTCTATACCTACATTATATTTCATGATTGTACATGCTTGTAGCCCTAGATAATGGAAAAGACCATTCAGAAAAATCCTACCTGAACTATAATTTTTTCAGTATTTTTCTAATGGATCATTTCCATTACAGAAGGAATCTTGTATGACGTTCAAGAAAAAAATATGATTTTAATACTACATTTTAATGAAAGGAATTTATATGCTAAATTCTTCAGCTATTTTTATGTCTGTACCTACTCATTTATTTCATGTAGAGATTATTATAATTTTAAAGTAAATATAATTTTTAATCACTCGGTATCGTAACTCCCTATGATAAGGCAAATTAAAAATAATAATAATAGTTATACAGTGTAGCCCTTCCTACAGGAATCATAAGGTATGGGAATCGACCCCAACATATTCAGTCATAAAACTTTTCAGAATGTTAATTCAATTTATTTCAAACCCTAATTATTTTAATTTTTGCTGGTCTGCCTAGCAAAGAAAGACACAGTGGGTACAATTCATTCTTCAATAAGAGATTTAATTTTTTCAGTTGTTTCAAGAATTAACCGAAAAGAAAAAAGTAATGTAGATAATCAAATGCGAAAGAGCACAGTGCTGAAATAAATGCTTCAAATATAATGGTAATTTTTCATGAAGACATTTAATATTAGCTCATTTCATCTGCCGTAAGTGTCAAATACACTTCCGGTGTCCATAGATTCTGGACTTTTTTCAGTTGTAGCTTAATTTTATTAAATATAAGCAATCATAAAATGTAGTTTCCTTTTTCTCCTGGTTGGGACCATTTCGCTGCTTTATATACTCTGGCCTTATGGGCTCATTTGTAAAAATGGCCCTGGAGAAAAGCACATATCAATTTGGCTGTCATTGGCTGAATGTGTATGTAAGCTGGTGTGAATTGGAAAGAATAATCTTTTTAGATAGCCTCGATTCATAATTTATACGTTACCATTTATGTTTGTAAGGAATATTTTTTGTTAAATAATATATTTCCTAAGTTAATCAATATTTTGTGAAATATTTGGAAAAAAATTATTATTTTTTTGTTTATCGAGCTCCTTGGTAGATGTGGTAAGAGGGAGATCTCGGTAAACTTTCGGTAAGTTAATAAGAAGGTATTTAGGAAAAATTTGTGCAAAAATGTCTTTGCCCGAAATTATCCTCAACTTCGCCCTTTTTTATACCTTTGTTTTCTGGGGGAATAGTAACTGCCTGAAATTTAGGTAGTGTACTTATACCAGTAGTAATCAAAGATGTAGAATTTTCTTGTTCTATTATTCACATGAGAACATTAACCTTCATGAAGTACACCCCTTCCACGCGTGTACAACATGGTACACTGTTACGCGAAATTACGTCAACTCCCTGAGGTTTATAATACCTTACTTATGGAATTTTATGACATAATAGTCAAAACTATTTTTGTGCAAAATTTTATGAAAATAATTTTTGAACTAAACTGTGTACCTTGTAGCCGCTAATTTTTGAGAAAAATGGGGAAAGTAGAAAAAATCACTCATTTAGTCTCTCCGTGGGGGAAGCAATAAGGGTGGGGCGATGATTTTTAACCACTACATGAGGAGACCATCCTCAACACTTTCCAGTAAAAAAACCTGTAATGAATTTTTTCGTTTCATCGGTTATTTGCCTGGGTTATAATATTAAGCATATAAAAAATGCCAATAAAAATCAGTTTTATTTTTTTAATAATTGTTATTTTTTTAATATTATTTTTATCGTTATTGTTAATTTTATGTATATTTGCAGGTTGTGTTCCTTAACTCTTACAAGACTGGTATTAGTCAAGTCTTTGGGGGCTGATTTGACTTCTATTGTGATAGCTGTTAAAATACAAGTACGTACACGTAAATATAAATTATAAATATGTAATAATCACGTTTTTCGGTCCTTAATTAAATAGCAATGCATAAATGCATAACCGTGGTTAAAGGAATACGGTTGTTATTTCGGATTGTTTGTGAAGATGCGCTGTGGTTTGATTAGTATTAACTCGTGAAAGCTACAAATTACATTCTAAGAAAGCACTTACTAAAATTTTCTGTTGATGAGTGGATGAGTGACAAATACGTCTTTATTAATTACCTGTATAAAAGAAGATTCCGTCAAGAAAACAAATTTTAGTGGAATAAGATCCAAAATTTGCAAGGATGGTTTAATATAGTTTAAACTTATTGTATTATTCTTTTTGACTGCACGCCCAAAATTTTAAATAAGTAAAGGGAAAACTGGGCTATGGTTTATACTTTTTTCTTGATCTATTCTCTGGAAGTTAGAATTTCCTGATTTGACATATTACAGATTAGGATAAGAGAATAAAGAAAACGTGTTTAAACCGTCCTTTACAGTTGGTTTATCTTTTCCCATATTAGAATGTTTCAGTCTAAACTCTTACCTTAAATGTTTCCCCATTCTTATGACTAAATATTGTAAGTCACTATCTTCATTTTGAAAGATTATAATGCCAAAAATATAATAATTAACATATAATATGCTTTTATAACTGAATTAATTTTTTATCCATTGTTTCCCATCTTTATGCGTTGAAATATTGCCTATTTTCGAAGGCTTGGTATTGAATGAAGGTTAAAATTTTCTTAAATGCTTAGTATTGAAAAATTCCGTATCCTTCAGTGCGATAATTGCCAGTCCCTTTTGCACTCCATTCGCCTAATGTATGTTCAAGATTTTAATGTAAATTCAGTCGTGTTTTAAAAGCATCTCCGCCAGTTTTTCTGTACTTATTCAAGGTGAGAGGAAACCAATAGGGAATCGAGTAACTACCAGTGTTACGGGTCACTAAAGTAGGTCAAAAAATACAGTATGTACGAATTGTGCGGGAATCCTGCCGAACGAGAGTATTTTCGATTTCAAAACATTGTGAAAAATTGGTTTTAATTTATTCGGGCCAAAATTACGCGTACTACACCTAGAATTTCATTGTACGTACTAGCATATTTTTCGAACTCGCTTGAGCTTCCATTCGTGTCGAAACAACTAAATGGCATTTACCATTTTTCCACTGATTGATCTCATGGTATCATGCAAAGCAGCGGATTGATTATAGATTTGCCTTTAATTCGTAGAGTTTTTTATTAACCACTGCTCTTTGGGAGTCTTACTTGAAATTTCAAGTGAAAATTGTTCAAAATCGGTAATGAAATTTTTTGCGTAGGCTAACTAATTACTTATTCATATAGGTACGTTCAACATTTTCAGTAAACAGCTTGTCTTACAAATTGATGTGGATTTTTTTTCATTTTCTTTCTTCTTTCAATTGAACATATTATAAGTTTTTTTTTTTTTTTAAATTAATGATTATATCCATTTAGAGTTCATTACACAGAAGAGTCTTTTCGAATACTTCTGAAATTTTAAAATTGATTAGTTAGTTTGATCTATCCTAATTTCTACGAAACAAATAAAAGCACGCCCAACAAATTTATGAAAAACTCTAGGATGCCTGTTCAAGCATTATTAGAACTTAATTTAATTTTCGGAGGAAGTGGTAATAATTTAATTATTTGGTCGGTTTTTTTTCCAAATAGTAAATAAATTAATTATGTTAATATCCAGAATTCTAATTAATAAAAAAAAAAAAATCCAGCACCTTTTACTCTTCCTGTAACGCCCTTCCTGGTAGTAGGTACGCTAAATTAACTTCGTGCGCTACATAGCACGGAGACATCAGGTCAAGTTTTCATGCAAATTTTCGCCATACCTATTTGACTGGAAAACATAAATTTCCACGACAAATCTTTTTTCAAGAATAAATTTTTGATTCGTTCTTTTTCATGTTATTTCGTAGATCAAGCCTGTAGCAACGAATTACGTTCAAGTGGTAAAACCAATTTTTTATTATCAAATAGATCAATGTTAGGAATTAATGGAAGTTGAACGAAAAACGCTCAACAATGTAATGGATAGACATTTAATTCCTTGCATGGAATTTTTTTTTATACGATTTGTTATATTTTTGAAATGATTTGAGAGGTTGCGTCCCTAAATTTTCGATTGAAGTGTTTTATTGCATGTCAGAAATACCGTTTTAGTGACCGGTATTCCTCAATTCAGTCGCAATAATTTCTGCGAATGAATAAAATAGGCTGATAATTTGAAAATGTCAAATGAATTAGTAGAAGATACGATTTTTAACGCCCAGCTATGCTGAAAGTGAACTTTTTTAGTCCCTTATTGATATTCTATATCTTTTGCGGAAATTTAGATTCCTAGTTATTTTCATACGAACGATTACGGTTAAAAGAAGTTTCGTGAGTTTTGGTTTCAACATAGAAATCGATAATAATTGAAGAGCCGTTTATTTAAAAAAACGTAATTTTTAAGTTGAAAATAATATCTAATGGCTGAAGCCGTTCCTTGCTGTAACACCTTAAAAGGAAATATCAATCTATCATAGTTATGAATATTTAGGCTTTTAAAAATCGTATTTTCGATTAACAAAATTCAAAAATGTGTATAGTCAGATGTCCAGATTCGTAAGGCGATGATTTCATTAATTATATTGTCTTACTTGTTTGATGAAACGTTAATTTTTTAAATCAGTATTTTTGCACTAGGTGAATCAACATCGAACTGATTTCATGTGGTATTATTAAGTAGAAAAGTTCAGTGTTTCCAGCCCTCCAAAAAAATTTCGATGTAGCAGAAAAACACAGCAGTTTTTTTTCTCAAAATCGCTTTGTCTTCAGCGCCTTTGAAAATTGATTCTTTAGATAAAATGATGTGGAAAACTTTGACTTCAAATTTGTGGATTACTTAGCTGGGTTATTTAAATTCTATTATTTTTTTAGCTGTAACGACGTTATATGAGCGCCATTATTAAACGAGAGAAACGATTAAATTCTTGTTTACCATTTTTGATTCACCTTAACAATCCTAATTCGAAGAAGTCTACGACCAATTTACTTCGGCAGTTCTCGGACAAAATAATTGGATGTTATATTTGTGAAATGATCCAACTAATTAACCCTTACTTAATGTGATGAACGAGTATACGCCGTAAACAAAAAAGAAAATCTATCTCATCTTTAAATCCGACTTAATCGTATCGTGTATTTTGATCCTTGGTTATTGTTTGAGAGAAGAAAATTATGAAACCGCTGATTTGGTGAAACTCATTAATGTGAGCAAAAAAATTCAGTTTTACGTATGGCCTCCCTAATTAGCCCTAAAAATGGAAAATTTATTTTCAAATATCAACCGCAAACTTTTACTTGAGACATTTCCTTTGAAGAGGCAGTTAATAGTACGCGGATTAACGCTTTTATTGCCTTTCTTGAATATTGTAGGAGTTTCGAGATATTGAATATACCAAAACATAAAATGAGAGCTATATTTGAAACAAATTAATTTTCTAAAAGGAGAGTATTTTCTGTACTAAAAATAAATTTTTTTTTTATGTTGCATCTGACATGTATGGCGTATTTTAGTATCTCCCTCCGTTTTTTCGTTATAAGTTTTTATTGAAATCTATCCTAATTTCTTTCAAAAAAACTAATTTTGAGATTGAATGTTTTGAAATTTTTTTTCAATATTTTGATGAGGACTAAATGGAGAATGCATTTCAATTAAAACAATAGCCTATTTTTCAATACTGAAAGAGCCATAAAATTTTGAATATAATGCTGCATGATAGTTTAACATTGGCAATAAACATATCTTTTTTGCTGCTTAACTTCCAAGCAGCCACAAAATGGCAAGTAAAGGTAGATAAATAGTTAGAAACAGTATGAATCTAGAATTACTGAAAGGATATGCCTGAGATTTTCCAGAAAAAATCATATTATTCCAAATAAGGTTTGTATCCCCCTTGGGGGCAAAGTTAGAAATTTTTACCTTGTGAGAATACGGAAAATGGATGAAACATATCTTCAGCATTGTGAGAACCAGCGAAGATGACAAAAGAGAATTCAATAAACTGTTATCTCTCATTCTCTCTCACTTTTTACTAACTACATATGGAGGAGGTTATATGTTTGGTATGTTCTATCTCTGGAACTAACAAAATTTCCTTCATTCAGAACAAGTGTCTTACTTTGTGAATTTTAATAAAAGTAGGCTCAAAATGTTCCTCACCATCTTGAGAATGTCCTAGGCTATTGCGTGAAATACCTTGTTGTGAGAGATATTCACACGTAGAAGGTAATCTACAGCTTTGTGTATTATGCCACTTCATACATTTAAGTATGGGAGAGCCAAATCCAAGGCAAACACTAGCAATTTTGTAGCCAGTTTTGTGAACTTATATACTGGATTTGGCACATGTACACAGATACACATATGTACATATATGTATGGTATTATGTCATAGTTTATGTCATTTTCTTTCTCTATAAGGTGATAAGAAGCAACGCAGCGCATTTGGTATCAGTCTATGACATCACCAAGATCATTATCAGGTATTTGTCACAGCCTGTATAATGTATCTTATCTGTACGTACATACAGGTATGAACATACAAACATATGTACACATGTTTGGTTTAATGTCATAGAGACAAAATATACCAGTCTTTTGGTTGCAACTGTTATCAAGGGGTAGGAGCCCCTATAACTCATACAAGTATTGTCCCCACAGCTATTCAGATTTGAAAATTGAAAAATCAGAATGGTTTAACCGAAGAAAATAAAAATTTAAACACTGAAAAAATTATTGTCATAAATTTGGACATATCCACCATTAAGACCTACTCATTCAGATTAACAAAGTTAATTTTTTTTTTAATTATTCATTGGTTTGTTTCGTCTCTTCCTCTTCTTTTTGGCATCTGTTTGCAAGTTGGATCAAGTGGTTATTCTTTCTTCGTGTTTGGTTTTTTTAATGCGGAATACATTTTTATTCTCCCTTTGGTGGTAAAAACAAAAATGAGAAGGCAGGCCACACAAATCACAGTGCAAATCTTGGTGTGAATTTCGGTGCAAAGGAGAGAAGAAAAAACGTGTGTGTGAGTAGGTGTGTGATTATTGTGTGCGCAGCTCACGCATACAACCACATCACTTGTAGTAGCCCCTCTACTGTTTTCTTTCTCTTAATCTTCTCTCTGCCTCTGTCACAACCTAAAGAGAGATTTATTTATTAATATCAATCTTGGTGTCATGAAGCAACTTTTGGGTAGGGGTGAGTTTGTTTTTCATTTCAAAACTCAAGGAAAATTTTGGTACCAAAACTCATATTCATATACATATTTATATACAAATATTTACACATATGTATATTTATAAAGTACAGTTTCAACTTTTTACCTTAATACAAGTTGCGTTTTTTCTCAGATTGTCATAAAATTTGGAGTGAACATTAGTACTAGCCCAAGGACTTGACTCATTGATTTTGTAGCAGATCAGCCATATGGTACTTCCAGTATTACTATTTTTGTTTTTGTTTAAAAATTTTTAATTTTCAACCAATAACTACAAAATTTGGAATAACTATTCATTTTAATCTATTATAATTTTCTATAAATTTTGGTGTGGAATCGCCATACAGTACTTCTGGTAACCCTTCTTGTTTTGGTTATAAAATTTCTAATTTTAGACCAATAAGAAGGTAATTTGAAACAAATATTTATTATGACCTATTCTAACATGTTACTGATTTTGGCATGGATCTGTGGGACAGTACTTACGATGCTGCTATTTTGGATATTATTTTGTCTGTAAAATGCTTTATTTTGAACCAATAACTAAGAAATTTGCAAAAAATATCAACTATAATTTATAGCAGGGTGCTAGCAATTCTGGTATATGTCTTGACTAGAATGTATTTCCAAAAAAATTATTTATGTTCGTATTTTGAATGAAATAATTATTTTTAAATGTGCTCATGTAAGGTAAAGACTCGACATGTATTATAATTTGTACCACATTAAATATTTTTGTCGCTCTTGATAGTTTTTCTCTGGATTTAGATCACAGTCTCTCATTTCCTCTTTCGCACTTTTTCATTTATTTTTTATTGCTGCTGCAAGTAAAATTTTATTTTTATTCTGAATTTAAGCACATATCTTTATGTCTATTTCTTTTCTACATATTGTAAAATACTATGGGCTAAAAACGGTTGGAAACATTATTGTTCTCCAGAACCTCAGGTAAGATTAGCATAAGATTTTCCAGAAAAATTATGTTATTCCAAAGGTAGTTTATGGCCATCAAGGAAGTCCATAGCCCCTTGAGGAAAAAGTTGCCAATTACATCTGGAAAAACAAAAAATTAACAAAACATTTCTTGAAACAAAGGAAAAGGAGTAGAAATGAGAATTGAAAAAAAACTTTTCTCTCTTTCTTCATCGACGACTCATAGTTGGTCTAATGGATATAATTCTCTCTGTCTCACTCTGTTCCTTTTTTTTCCCATAACGTTTCACTTGGGTCTGCAAAATAGGGATTAAAACATTAATACTAGACACTACGCAAGTGAAGCTGCGCGTAACAGCTCCTATTGTATGTAAATAAATTTTTATATAATGTGTCAACATAATGTATTGTATTTCATTCTATAACTTGTATTTAATATTAATCTTCCGAAATATGAATGACCGGAAGTCCGCGGTGCTGCTAGCTAAATTTAAAATTCATATGGGTATATCATGTTTCAATGAACTTAAGAAATTTTTTTTCCAACTTTTATTGTACCTACTAGCCTTAATTCTTCCTGTCACACAATCCATGCGTTCAGTTTTTCAATTGGGTCGGCTACCGGCTGCAGACACTATTATTCCCACCCAGTCGTGTTTATTGTTGTTCACTGATGGAATAGATTTGATTTTTAGTGGCCTGTAACGTGGGGGTTCCAATGAACGCAATCAAACTGACCGCCATTCGGTTTTGTTTAATTTTTCAAAGTTGTAAGTTCAAACCTTGAAGCCTTCCTTTTTTTCGCTCCCTCCCCAGCTGTTCAACTTGTCAGTTCTTGTTTTCTGCATTGCCTGTTTCAATTTATTACATTTCATCATTTTTCACTGAGAATTATATTCGTAATTTTATTGATGTTTTGTTTTTTTTCTTCAGGGTTCCAAAAGAACTCTACGTTCCAATGAATTGTTACTGCCTTCTAATGGTCTGCTGGACACCGAATTGCAACTGAGTTTTTCCTTACAGGTACGTCATAAATTTGTATTTTTCATTCATAACTTACGTAATATTTTAGAAATTAAATAAAACAGAAAATATAGAAAATAAATGATTCACTGATTCAATTCTCTGTGTAAAAATTCTCCCGTATTATCAAATTCTTTATCTTTCTGAGCACAAGTTAGCATAACTTTTTTTTTTTTAATTAGTCCGAGCACAATAGTTAACGTAGTCGCTTGTAAAAATTATTTTCACTCCGTTGATTTTTTTCCGCTTGTGTACAATGACCCATACATTCTTTACGTTGTAATTACCAGTATCAATTTTGTATTAACTGAGTACGTTGTGACTATGCTTTTCATAATTTTCATATCTGATGTTAATTTACGTCCTCGTAACAATTATCGATCAGAGTATTAACTCTTAAACCATAAAAATGACCCGATAAAAAATGAAATTGTTAAGAAATTAGTTTTAGTTACTTATTTCACGATCGAATGGTCTTATAGAACTAAGTATTTTTCAATTTTAATTTGTTAGCCTTGGAAAATAAACTTTTGTTCAGTTCCATTCAATATATTTTTTACTTTCTACCTTCTCCAGAATAAAATCAAATCATGTCTGATTTCTTAGCTAAAGCTTTACGATTTCCCGATTTTAAGGACGCTTGTTACATCTATATTTATATTTAATATTCCATTTATTTATAGGCAATCATTTGTTTTGTATTCCTTTTTTCTCTGGAACCACTGGACCAATTTTACTGATACAGATCTCATTTGAAAGGGTTCCATGTACAATTGTGGAGAATCTAATTTTAAAAAAATTAATAAAAATCAATGGAAAATTCGAAATGAAGGCAGAAAAATTAAAGGTGCCCACAGACCAAGGATCCACGTGCGCAAAATTGATTCTCGGCTAAACAACGCTGTTTATCATAGACGTAGTTGTGAAATGTTTTTGAGGTAGCGGGAAAAGAGGTGGGCAGAATATAATATAAAAAAAATTAAAAAATGATAGGAGTAGAAATAAGGGTAAAAAAAAATAAGGGCGCCCACAGACTGAAAATTTATGTGCCAGAAACTGATTCTTGAATAAACAAGAATTATTGATCAGTGACATACTCCGGTGTAAATTTGTTTTGGATTATGATAATAATTTTTTCAATCTTTAAATTCTCGTTTTCTTCAATTACACCCTTCTGATTTTTTAATTTTCAAATGTGAATAGCGTAGGACATTCTCAGGATGGTCAGGAACATTTTGAGCCTACTTTCATTTAAATCTATAAAGTAAGACACCTGTTTTGAGCAAACAAAGTTCTGTTAGTTCCGGAGATAAACATATTAAATATATAATCGCCTCAGTAGTAGTCGGTAAAAAATGGCAAATTTCTCATTAATTTTTAGTTTTTTTATGGCTTATTCATGAAATACTAATGACAATAAAAAATCAATTTTTGATAGAGAATTGGGGAAAATTTTCTTCTCTTTCCAAAAGCACTAATTCCAGTTTTGTAGCCCAAGTAGCGACTGATAAATCTTAAAAAAAAGAGAGAGATAAAAAGTTTTTTTCTAAATTAAAATGTAAATTGTTGCAAAAATCTTGAATAAATATGCGTCAAAATTGGGATTGAATTGTATAATTTTTGTACAATTTTGATTATATGAAATTTTAAAGTTGTTTCCATCTCCAAATGCTCAATAAATCTAATTTCTTCAGTAATACACCAATTTTGTTCTCAAACAAGGTATTAAAATTGTCCTTGTGTGATCTGTGACCATAAAGAGAGAGGTTTGGACCAATTCTTACTATAATGAGTGATATATTATCTAATTTGTTTCTTGAAGCACCGAGTTCAAATTTATGGTTCATTTTTGGATTGAATCATCTGTGGGGGGCTTCAGTGGCCCCAAAAATGAGGTTACCACAAATTTTTCATACACCTACTAAATTGAGTAATGTATTGTCAGATATTTCTTGACATCCTGAGTTCAAATCTCTAGCCCATTTCCGCATTGAAGATTAAATTTAATTCTTAATGCTTTTTTGAGAATTATTACACGTATTAACCATCTAATTATTTCATCTTAATTAGGATTTGTTTTCTGAAAGTTAACTGGGGAAATTTGTTGAAGATTTGTTGCAAAATTTATTTGAGAATCTACAGTGGTAGAAAAACTGGAAAAACGTAAAATGAATAAAAGCTTTAAGCTCGAAATTTTAGATGCATAGTCTGCCCGTTCGTATTTTACCATTTTCTTCACAACCTGTTTTGGAAATTCACCCGACATAGTCATATTTATACTATACATTTCAAATTTCCTATTTCATTTTTTTTTTAAAGATTGATAATTTTTTTAAACAAACGAGACTCAAATTTGTTCAAGCCAAACTAACATTGCCAAATCACAACTGTCATACATAAAAAAATTTGTAAAAAAAATTCTGGCTTGTATTAAGTTATGAAGGCGTGAAAAAGTATTATGAAATGTTTATTTTTATAAAGAGAGGAACTTTAAAAATTTTTGGATCAAAGTAGTAAGACAAAATAGGGGAAAATTAACACCGAGAGAAAAAAATGTGTTTCATTAAATTGTTGAATAAAATCAACGCCATCATTTAAACACATTCTTGTTTTACCAAGAATAGAACAACTGGATTGAAATACATTTTTTGGTTGATTAGAAACCGACTGTAAAAATAAAAATATGACTATGAAATTACTAGTTTACTGTCATTTACCAATAATGATTAAAATTTTTATTTTTAAATTGGTTTTGTATAAGTAGAAAATAAATCCACACCTTCACTTGATAAGTTTTATGACTCTAATTACTAGGGTTAATATTAGCAGTGTGCTTCTTTCTTATTTTCATTGGGAAAAAAATGAAAATATTTGTCAGCATTGGCTATCCAATACAAGCCCTAAAGCGCAGATTCGCGGCGCTTTGGCTTGTAATAACCTGGCAACACTGATCGATTAGATATTAGGATGGAAACAACGAAACATTTGTAGTTTGAGCATGCGCCTTGAATTTTGTCTGAATAATTTTCGTTGAATTTTTTCTTAATAATACTCAATAATATTCGTTGAATTTTGTTTTAAAAATATTCGTTGAATTTTGTCTTAAAAATATTCGTTGAATTTTGTCTTGAAAAGTCGGGTTGTGCGTTTATTATAATGATTTGAAAATATTATTTTTCTTATCAATTTCAAAAATTAAAATTAAAAGACGAACTTGCAGAAACAGGGAAGGAGATAGCAAGACATTCCATTTAACATATTCCTTCAGCTTTACCCCCACATTTTACGTCAAGAAAAATTTCTATGGAAATATGTGACCCACATTCCCATCTGTTTCGATTTCTGAAGGTAACCATTCAGCAAAAATGAATTACAAAACGTCAAAAAATTTTGTCGCAAATGTGAAGTTTATGAATGACATCGAGCTAACTGATATTTCTTATCGATACATTGGCTCAGAGCCCATATTTCTCCATTTTAAAAACACTGGTCAATCACACAACCGATAACACTAATGAAGAAAAAGTCCAATACACGAATGGTATTAATACCACGAACAACCTATAAGTGATTATTTTTAATTCTGCAGTGAGAGCCACAGTCACGGAAAATGAAACATTCCAAGTTATTCGGAAATGTGAAATGTGAATCACCCAATGTGCAGACAATTGCATCATCAGCCATCCAAACTAGAAACAAGTTCCAGGAAATGCACGATGAAAGGTCATCATCATCACCTATGAAAGCACCACCATCAGAAACGAAAATTAAAACAACAGCTGCTGAAGCTCAAATGCATCGCTATCAGTTATCCGTGCTCACAAAAATAGGGAGCAGTAGTTCCAAAAAGTATAAATCCAAATCAAACAACCGCATTCTTGTAAAAAAATGTTGTGGAAAAATTGATTCGTCAAGATCTTCGAAGCAAATTCCCAATTCAAAGTTAAAATCTGCTTACGTATGCGAGAAGCATAAACGTTTTTCAAAATCAACTCCAAGAAATTCAGCTGGTGATAATGTGATTTTTGGTACATCAGACGACATCGATGAGCTACTTCCAGATTATGAAAATCTAAAATCTAATCCAGACGCACCACAACCAAAAGCTAGCATCAGTCATATTGATGTTCCAATCCCAATTGTTTTGGCTACTGAAATAAAACCAGGATACCCAACTAGAATTCCTACTGACCCTATGAACACTGCGATGGTCCATATGCATGAAAACCTCAGGCTGAAGAAACAAACAAGTACAGCTCGCAACGAAATCGTAAACCCTAACAACTGCAACATTAAAATTATTAAATTTCATAATGTCGAAATTATCAAGGAACACAATTCACAATTAGATCAAGAAGGTAAAATAATTCTGAAAGTTATACACAAATCACGTCAACTGCAGCAGCCACAAGAACGTGTAAATTTGGTGAGTGAAGACGACACGCATCTGACTAAGAATCTGTTGGAATACATGCTGGAGAATTGGGCCAACATAGTGAAACTGTGGAGAAGTGAAGGTTATCTGAAGCAAGATGAGCACTACGAAACAGTCGAATTTGATGCCAGAGATCATCAATTGACAAAACAAAATAATAACATCTCCGCTATTGACAGTCCTGAACTACAATATCCGTCAAAACGAAATAACATGGGTACGGTAATAGTTAATGAAAAAGAACAGCCTCAAAATGTTTCCGAAATGGTGCAACACTATTTAGAAAAAAAAGGTCCCACATACCAGGAAACAATTACCACTCAGCTACGTTACAATTACAGACGACAGAAACGTTTTTATCCTGTACACTTGATGGAACATGTGCTCAAGTACAAAAGGCCTCCATTTTGGAACTATGCGAAGAAGTACCCAGGCTTCACTGTCCTTCTGAACAAATACCAGTTAGAGCACTTGTATGAACGTGTCCCTCAAAAATAAAAAAATACTGTTTTAATGTAAGTACCTGTAAGTATTATTCAAAATTCAATCAAACTAATTCAGTTCAATGACTGCAAGCTCACTTCATTGAATATGGTCAATGTGAAAATGATGAATTATAGACACCTAAAAGAGACAAAATGCGTTTAAGATTATCAGTAATATTATCACAGAAAAGGCCATCGCTACGAATACTGTTTTTCTACTGGGTTAGAAGTGAATGTTTCATTTAAATCATTCAATTTTTAATCAGTGAGAAAATAGACTTCAGACATTCACATGATGGTTGTTCACAACGGAGCTTCGATTAAAGCGCAATGTACTTCATTTACTACTAAATTATCATGGGTGTACAACTGGATGATGTTTCGGGATATTGAAAGACTTTTTTTGAGACCGATTAAGACTCACATCTCTGCTTATTTTTAATTGATAGTCAAATAAATAAGTAAATACACGAACGAAGCTATACTAAATACAACTGATCAAAACTAGCCTGGGCATAGGATGTGTTCAGGTACTTACAGCAAACGATCGTTTTTAGAAAAATCAAATGTCGAGCTTATTTTTGATCTCATTCTTATTTAGCCTATCTTCTTTTGTGGTGTTAAAATAAACACTCAGAATGTATTTCGGAGGTGAATGAATTAACACAATGAACTTTGCGCGTTTATTTTAATGCCACAACATGTATTCATATTATGGAATTACTTTACATCCACAATACAGTCGGCACATTTTCCTACTATCACAATGCAAATCTGGCATTTTGTTAATTGGCCATAACCTAGAACATATTCTTCACTATTTTTTTTTTGCCTAGTGAGTGATTTTACTCATTGAGTTTAACAAATGCATTTGATCTTAAAGGGAAATACCTACTAGACTAAATCCTTATCATCTGAAAATCACTTAATCTGAACAGAATTTCAATAATATTGCAAGAATCAAATGTACTATGTTGGTTAAATTTTTGAAGAGTATTTAGCTAATGTATGTTGATGTTTCAAAATTTTAAACTCAATTTTATTCAGTTTAGTTGGGGAATTTATGGAATTTCAGCAATATCTTAACAACCAAATGTACATTTGAGCAGGAATGTTCACAGAATCTCAACAAACATACTACGATATCTCATTAAAATTTCAGTTCTCTTCAACTAACAGTTCTCTCGCAATTACATTTGATAACTGATTGTATGGAATTCTATTGGGATTCATGTCCAAAGTTACATATTTCTTAGGTATTTCTGCCAAATGAAAATAGACAAATACACCACAAAAAAAGTCTTGGTGTGTTTTTTTTTCATTTTTATTATAAAACAAAAAATCCTACAAGCAGTTATAAGGGTAAAAAAACTGAATTTCTTTCAGTTTTCATGTATTTCCTATAAGTACGATGTATAGAATAAATCAATAGACTAAGGTTCCGTTGCATCATACCATATCTTGATAAAAGTTTTTTTTCACCAGTCGACAACAGTTTTTTGTCAAAGGAAACAGCTTGGGTCCTTCTATTTATGTGTTATGAGCATCTTAATCAATTCACAAAAGTGGGAAAAATCCTCCAAAAAATTATTCGAATCACGAATCACTCAGTGAGAAACTTCGAATCACAAATCACAGATCACAAATCCTTCACAATAAAGTCATATGAATCACGAATCAGAAATAATTTCTGTCTAGTGGTTAAAAGTGATTCGCACAAATCATTTTCTACTAATCACGAATGCTCCCAGTCTCAAATGTCAAATAATTCTGTTTGACTTCGGTATGGAAAAAAGTTCGGAATTTTTAAAACTTTTTGATAAAAATTTGTTTTATTTTGATGAGTGTAAAGAAAAAACCTCCGATAAAATAAATTGTGACAGTGTCAAAAACACCACCGATGCTTCTGGAAAACATCTTAAATGTATCTATATCACAACGCAATTGATAGGTACCTAAAACCTCAACAGGATGCCTCTCAAACCATTGACAATGCTCTCAAATTTCTAAGTCCAAAACTATGATATCATCAGCCTCTTCAGCTGCCCGTAAGATAATGCCCATCACCCTACATTTTAACTTATTCAAATCAGTATGCAATAAATCTGTTGAATTATCTATTTATTTATATTTATTTTATTTAGGTAGGTAACTTTCTATTTGTTTATTTTATTAATTAATTAATTTATTTATTTATTTAGAAGGCAGTCTGTGGATATTGCGGGGTTTGACAATACACTTGTCATCATTTTGGAATTGAAAATTTTAGCATTCAAAATTGTAGCAGCCGGAATGGATGATGATGTCATAATTTTGAACTTGAAACATTTAGCAGCAGGAGGGTTTGATGACCTGTTTTCCGTCATCTATTTCTGGAGGGGTTGATGACGTTATAATTTTAGCTGTCACATCTTTTTATGAGGTACCTGTACCCCTCTTTGAAAGACGTTTTTCATCAAAAAGTTCTCTGAAGAAGCTGTTTAATTTTCCAAGGAAGAAATTCAACATTTTTTTCCCCAACAAGCTCCAAATTTCCTTGAAATTTCTGGGAATTTCTAGGAAATTTCCTGACTAAATAAGTAGGATTTGTGATTCTTTGTTTGAGTCTGCTTTTGAATGAATGATTCAAATCATAAATCCTTTATTTCCTAATGTGATTCTAATAACGAATCACATTCCTCATTCAAAAGCGATTCGAATCACAAATCACGAATTCCATTTAGCCCTGAAAAATGATTTGAATCCCATTTTTTCACAGATCCTGCTCACTCTTGCTATTCATCAACAGTAAGACCGTAAGCACGACATGAGCATTGAGCATTGCGGTGTAAAAACACGCGCTTCTCACTCTCACTCTCAACAATTATTGATGATGAGGATGAGCGTAAGCGTTAATGCTCAAAGTTGTGTCTGCAGCCTACGTGATAACAGCTAATGATGAAAACTTTACCTTGAACGAATGTTTTTTCAGATCTGAAATCTGTGTGTCATCCAATTTTTTGATTAGTGTGAAACATAACTGTTATAAAATGTGATATGTTGAATCTTGAATCTTAGTAATTGATAATTTGATATCAGCTTCTAGCCTTTTATAGACATGGGGTAATATGTATCTATTCTATTATTGAATTAATGAATTTTGATATTGAAATATTATGGTCTTTTAAATGACAGGTAATGATGGCTTCTCTATTTCAAAATTTTTTTTGTTATTTATTTTTTAATACTCTCAAAAGTTATTCATTCAACAGCACCTAATTGAATTATAAGCTACAAAATGATGAAGGAAAGGTTCATAGAAAATACTATAATAAACTTAAAATTGACAATTCTTAATGGACATACGAATCACCAAGTAATGCTGATGAATGATGACAGTGTAAACATTAATTTTTTTTTATTCGTGGGTATAAAAGAAGAAGCTAATAGAAAACAAACCCTCCAAAAATAGATGATGGATTTATTTATATATGGATCCTCAATAAACTTGAAAGCGAATTAATTTATCATCACAGAAAAGTCGAAAAAGTATCCAACGCAAAAAGTAGTAAGAAATTGGAAGTCGACTCATTAAAAAACATGTACTTATGTTGATTTAAGACAGAATGTAGGAAATTTCCTGATGATTTAACTTAATTTCAAAAACCCGTAAACGAATTCGTGGGGAAAATTAAGCAAAATTAAGCAAAATTTGAACTCTGCATTTTACAAAACAATTTAGAAGTTCCAGTAAATTAAATATATGCTCAAAACTCCGAACAGAAGAGGGACTAATAGTTAATAACTTCCTTTTGATCTCATTGCATTTTTGTCCTCTACTTCAGTTCCTGGCTTATCAAATTTTTTTCATAATACTATGGACAGTGCTCAAAAATTTAATATTATATAATTTTCTTATAAAAAATGTTACCTGCTCCATTATTTGTTTCTACAATACGGAGACAGAGGATGAATTTTTAAGGAAAAACGAAAGTTTACTAAATTTTTACAGAGACACACCATGACCAATTTTAATGAAATTATTATTCAAAAATAAAATAATAAATCGTGCTTTTTCTGATTTTCAAATAGGTTGAATTTTAATATTTGGCATTCTAATCTGGTCTATTTCTAATAACATAAACTGACAAATCAAAATCTGGACATTGCCTATTGCGTGTGTTTTGAAAATAATTATTTATTTTTACGTGAATTTACTATTTACGAGAATGTGCCAGTTGTTAGGTGAACTAGCTAGAATTTTTTGTTTTTGTTTTGACAGTTCATTGACCTTAGAAAGTAAAAAAAAAATTATGTGATTAAGTGACTAGAATTCATTTATTTTTTATGATTTAAAACTGAATGATGAGACCCCTTAAGACTTAACTGTATCATCGATAAGGGAGATAAACAAAAAATTTTTATGGAGGTAGAAAAAGAGAACCGATCTCACAGAAACAATTAACTGGCGGTCGTATCTTACCATAACATTGCCTGATTTAAAAAAATTCATATTTGAAGAATAAAAAGAATAAAATTCAATAGTAGGTGTGACAAAAAAATTCTGAACACAATTTAAATATGAAAAAACACTTCATCGAAATGAGTGGGTGAAAGAAATGGAAAATAAAATTTTCATCTTACATGGAAGTGTGAGTAAATTTGTGAAATTATGTCTAAGTTTATTTTATTTTTTTCATATAGCTACCTAATACCTTTGTTGTTTTAATCCGACTGTTTCGGCTATAAAAACATCCTGTTTCCAGTTTATCATTTTTTAGTCGAGCAAAATCTTACAAAAAAACAAAAAAAATTAGCGCACCAACTTTAACTGTATAGGGTTGTAGGTTTTGGGTGGATCCCTTAGAGTAACATACTAAAAATTGCACCCTCGAGGAAGAGTGTGTTTATCCCTTAAAATTCGGCTCTCCGCGTTTTTCTCGACAAATTTCAATTTTTCGATAAAAACAGTTCAACAATAAATTGTTCAAATTAAAATTTTCTTTTAAAACGTTCTATGTATTTGTTTGTCCGATGCCTTCCTTCCTTTCCAGAGAGTCATGAAAACAACCATTATTCAATGAATATGTTCAGTAGCATTTTGCGAAATATAACTCGTAATTACCATACTATTTATGTAATTAGTAAACTCAGTACATATTTACTACCCATCTACCCGCATTTCGTAATCCGTTATCATCTCTTTTACATTCACAGTTTTGCTTTATGTGAACAGATGGGATGTTGAGATGGAGGGGATGTTAATGGGTTATGGAAGGGGGCTTGAAGAGTAGCATTGCTTCATGAAAACGGATGGGGTGTGAAGGCGGAAGAGATGATAAGGGATTATGGAATGGGGTTGGATGGGTAGAAAATATATATTGGGTTTACTAATAATTATCTAAATAGTGTAATAATAACGAGTTATATGTATTTCTCATATAACGCTGTTAAACATATTTACTGATGAATAGTTGCTTTCAAGACTCTCTGAAGCCAAAAGAGACGTCTGAAAAAAAGTGCATGGAACCTTTTTTTATCATGCACAATTTTTTACTGAGCTATTTTTATCACAAAATTGAAATTTGAAGGACCGAATTTTGGAGGATAAACACCTCCTCTCCAAAATTGCAAGATGCCAAGAAGATGCAGCTTTCTGTATGTTTCTGTACGGGACACACCTAACAATCCTATATAGTAAAAGTTTGTGCGCTAAATTTTTGTTTTTTCTCATTTTGATACTCATTGGACTGGACTATTTTTCTGATGAATGAAAAAGGAAGGAAAAAAATTGTATTTTATTAAGCACAATTTCCAAAACTTGCTTTACTCTTCGTCTACAATTAGATAAAAAATATAATATTTAAGAAATTAAATTTAAAAAAAATTTACTCAAAAACAAGTCGATCACCGATCATTTTTAATATACCTTTATTAGTTT
Source organism: Ericerus pela (assembly GCA_011428145.1). Classification (NCBI taxonomy): domain Eukaryota; kingdom Metazoa; phylum Arthropoda; class Insecta; order Hemiptera; family Coccidae; genus Ericerus; species Ericerus pela. Next base: position 239,425 of record WOFM01000567.1, on the reverse strand, counting down.
AGTACCAGTCTACTGAGGTGCCTTGTAATCCAGTCTGGTTATTGCAATCATTTGTATAGTACGTTTGTTCTTTCTCCAAAAATCTCCCTCTGCGGCGCATGGTCAGCGTGTGAGACGGTCAGTCAAGGGGACGAGAGTTCTAATCTAAGTAGGTCATGTTTTTGATGTGATTTTTTAAATTATTTTTCAAAAACATTTTACTCTCACGAAAGCGTATTTGAAAAAAATTCATTTTTAACGTAATTTATTTCTACTGATGAAAAATCAGTAATCTGTCCCCAAATTTTTGAAAAATCAATCCCAGAAGCCATTTTTTTCCATTCTTACCCAGCTACGGCTTTATAAGTATTTTAATACTTTCAAACCTGTACCTCGATGGTAAGTCGATCATAAGTAAAAATTTGTATAACGAATAGAAGAATCATATCAAGATATCAACACTATCAGCATTAACAATCAACAACATTAGCCTTGCCATTTTTTAATTCAATTTAATTTAAATTCTCCCTCGATAAACGCTTTTTGCGATTCAAAAAAAACTAGTTTTCTATTGCAGAATGGCATATAAATTTGAGTTTATACGAGTATGTAGGTATTGGGGTATATCGTTAAAGTTGTATGATTTAATTTGTAGAGTCAGTATAGACTGACAAACTTGCACGTCGACAGTACTATAAATATAGGCTATATTCATAATATTTTCTTCTCGGGTTCAGTAACCTTTTTTGCTACTTATTATTTTGTTTTTCTTCTACGAGTGTGTTCACTATAATGAAGAATCTATGGAAACTGGAATAATAACATTATAAAAGTAAATAACGAAAATCAGTGAACGCCGTGTATCTATTTTTTTTTTTTCTTAGTATTACAATTAAATTACTTTTTTGTCACCGAATGCTCTTGGCCTTACTTCCAACTGTCTCCGTTCTGGTTTAAGACAATTGAAAAAGTAGGTTTCGTTATTTGAATGCCGTAAGACCCTTGTGCTGTGCGACGCATTATTTTCTCCTTCCTACAAGTGAAACATCTTCTTAGAGGTTAATGTACCTCAACATTTAATCTGACATGGATTCTCATAACGACGAGGATTTAAATTAGTAGTTGATTTTACTGCGCAACATTAAAAATTCTGTTCACCTCCCAGCTAGACAGACCGACAACAGACAGACATAGTAGTTGTTAATAGAGGAGAATGGCGCACTAACCAGTTTTGCATTTCCCCTCATAGACGTTTGCGAACTGTCATGACCGATGTCGATGTGTAGGAGGAAGTTAGAAAGACAAAAAAGGCAAAAACCGATTTTTTATTAATATCTGACATGTGCGTTATTTTCTTTTCTTTTATTTTCAGTACCCGCACTTCTTAAAACGAGACGGAAATCGCCTACATGTCATGCTACAACGGCGCAAAAGATACAAGAATCGAGCAATTCTTGGATACAAGACATTAGCAGAAGGTGTTATAAACATGTCCCAGGTAAATTATTAACTAGTTGTGTATTTTACTTGATACCTTTTTTTTTTTTCAAATGATTTTCATAAGCTCAGGATTTATCATATTTTTCATAGTTTTATTTTAGGAATGAGCCTTTATGGCGGAGCAAGAAAAGGCCTTCTTATAGTTAAGATGTGAAATAGAAGATTGATTGTAGCCCAACTTATCCTCGAAAGAAAATTGAAATTTGAGTAGGTCATTGTATTTATGGCAAAAAATATTTTGGAAAAATGAAATTATTCCCATTTTGCGGAACTTTGAATTCGTAAGAAAACAAATTTTACCTTTTCAGACTTTGAGCAGATTTTTCGGAAATCCTTTCTAGATTCCTTTGTAATGAGTAAAGTTGATCTTAAATGATTGAAGGCAGTTTAGTGCGTTGTATTTTTTTAGATATTTACTATAAATGATGAATAAATACCAGCATTCATAATAAAATAAATTTATTTTAGGGCTGTTTCATTGAGCTTAAATCATCAGATCTTTTTATTTGTGGATAAACACGTATAAAAGCTCTGCAAAATTCATTTTAGGGTGGAACATACAAATTATACTACTAGTTGATTAAAATGAGTCAAAATTGGTTGTTTATTATAACTCCATACATCTAAATGGCTGCATGCATAATGCTGTAAAGTTAAGAATTACTTTAAGTATGAATTTTTAATAAATACGCTTTTCTAAGTGTAAAACGTTGTGTGAAGTTAAATCAAAGACTACGCCTACATAGCCAACAACAACTATTTCATTGTAATTTATTGCTGTTGAAAGGAAACTACGTGGCAAATAGCTACTGTTGCTGCTTGCTATTGGCTATGTAGGCGTGGCCCTCACACAAACACACATAACCGAACCCGCGAATCGTGATCGTAGCGCTTTCAATTGAATTCTAAAGTCAAAGTAGTCGCCCTCTGGTGGCCAGTTCGTTAAACATGTTAATTTCGAGATTATATACGGTTTTTAACATGAAGAACATACATGACCAAAGCTTTCGAAAGTAATTGCACGAAAACCGTAAGTAGTAGAAAGCTGAAATTTTTAGGAGACATGTAGGTAGGTTATCTTAAGATCCCCTAAAATTTTGGCTGCAATCGTACATTTATTTCTCGAAATATTGCTGAAATTCTGTTCAAATCTTGTGATTTTAGTGATACGAACTCAATCAAGCTGGGGAGTATGAACAGAAATTCGGCGATATCTCGAGAAATTAAGGTACAATTTCAGCCAAAATTTCAGGGAATCTTCAGATAACCTATGTAGATGTCTGCTAAAAATTTCAGTTTTCTACCGCTTACAGTTTTTGTGTAATTTCTTTCGATAACTTTGACGTATATTTTCAGTATTAAAAAACATCTCATAATCCAAAAAGCCGCAGTGGTAGTGGCGCAGTCTAGTGGAGGCTTTACATCATAATGGTCGCATCCAATACTTCGTGAAATTATGAGCAAACAGAATAAAAGCGTTTGAAAACGAAGCGTTTTTAGGGGTATTAGGTGTTACTTTAGCTGCTTTTTGTTCTCCTGAAGATTCTTTACTGAAAAATTATTGTTTTATTTCCCTCACCACCCACCTTGCTCCATCAAACCTTTTGTTTTTAGTTAAATCTCAACTTGTTTTTTTTTCTCGTCTTCGTGCATTTTTTTTTCTTTTATATTATTTTACACTCCGTCAATGACACTTCTTCAGTAAATTTCAATATCTGCTGTGGAAAAGACGAGACTTGATTGGTTTTAGAATAAAAGTTCAATTTCAGTAATCCTAATTTTAGGTAGGTATCCTTTCAGTTTCATTCAGACTGAACTAGGTTGTCAAAACTGATTCTTTATTTGAAATGTTTTAATTTTCTCTATTTGATGAATGCAATAATTTATGGTATTCAGTAGAAAAATTCCCGGTTTAATCAAAAAACAGTTTTGAAGAAAAAATCACAAGTAAACTATATGAATTTTGGTCCAAAATTTTGCTTTTCAAATCTCAACTGATTTGTATTTTTAGGAGTATGATACTTGTTTTTCATTGGAACCCGTCTCTTATCGATTTATTCAATACATTCCCTGTGGTAATAATCAGTTTTTCATTACGATAAATTTTATGAAATTTTCTCACTGTTCCGTCATATTTAGGCAGATGAACTTATTCACTGACCTAAATACTCCGCAATAATTAACGGCGAATATTTCTTCTAAATATTCACCGTTACATCCGTTAGTAACCCAATTAATAAGGCTAACAGTTATGCAGACGTTCAACTAATCAGCATAGCTGTCAGCACTATTTTGGCATGTACCTGAGGTACCTTTTGTGAAACGTAAACAATATTAGGCACAAAAAGAAGTCACTTGGTAAATCAATTTACACCAAAACTTCACTTGCCTTTCTGAAGAGCTTCAAGGTAGTTCTGCTACATTAAACTCTAAAGTCTGGAGGTGTTCTTACGCACCACCAAGTTAGTCGTCCACCCTATGGTGAGGTGAGACAGCATTAGATATAGAATTAGTACATAGAGATTACTACGTATGTGTATCCGCGAAGTAAGCGAAGTTATTTTAAGTATAAGAATTTATTATGACGAGGTGTTAACCGAAGTATATTGTGACTTAATTTCATATTAAATATTATCTCGCAGAAGCACTAATTTATTTTGTGTGTTTGTTCACAACTATCCGGGATAACAAACACAACACTCACCTTTATGAATTTTTAGTTAATATAAAGAGAAATTAATACCTCGGTGAATTTTTTGTCTATCAAAAACTGAGAAAGAGTTTATTTAATCGGACAGTGATCACGGTCATAGGTATGAAATATTCCTTATGGATCGGGTGAATCTTATATATTTGAACTACATCATACGAAAAATCTTCGAAAACCCTTATTGCGTTTTTCTTGGAAGAGTTAATTTGTAATCTTCAACTTTTGAGGGCTTCTGATCAACCAGTTTTAACTTAAAAAGCTGAAAAAAAGGGTTTGCAATGAAAAAAATGTGCCCTAGAGGTTCCGTTTGTCCTTCAAAGGTGGACCTAACTTCTGCTATTACATGCAGTACGTCGGAAACAAACATTTTTTTTAAATGTTTGTAAACCTTTAGTCCTTCGGAAGGTTCTATTACCACTCGTAAAATGGTTAGCCGACTTCACCATTCCGTAAGAAAAATTCTGCTGGTGACGCGTTCGAGTCTCAGATTTATTCCTTTTTTTTTTTTTTTAGAAATTTGTCATTATTAATAAATCAGTCAGTGGGATGAAAAAAATCATAAATTTTAATTAACCGAAATTGTCGAGAAACATAAATGGGACAGAGATGCGGTTGTCGTCAAAGAAATGTCCCATTTTACGATTTTAATTTATCTTTACTTCTCGCGCTTGAAAATCAGTTCTTATATATTTTGACGTAACATTCTAGTCCCTGAAGGTTTGCTTACACTTTAATTTTCTAAAAGAAAGAAGAATACAAAATAACCAGACAATAAATTATTGAAGCTGTCGTTCGGAGAGTAATGCTGAAAGTTTCGCAGGATATTGGATTACGTCGTTGTATTGAGGCTATGTCTTATTTGTTGAATACTGTCTTAGTCGAAGTTTTTTTGTTTTTTTTATACGTTGGGACATGAAAATAAATGAAAACAAACAAATAGGAAAAATTTTTATTAGAATTTGACGATGGATACATTATTTTATTAATTTGAAGCAGGCAAAAGAATTATGTTCGTTGTCTCTCGAATATAGACCATCTTATGAAATTTGTCGATCGAAAATTTTCTTTACAAAATTCCTAATAATAAGTATAAAAAGTGATTTATATATTATAAATATTAAATATACTAGCAGCATTACTCGACTTTCCATCACAAGTTGAAACATTTATTCTTTGAAGGGGAACTTTAATCAGTATTGAAGGAAAATATATTGTAAAGAAAGGAATGAACTGTCTTAATACCTCCTCCGTTAGGTATATTTAAAAGTAAGACGTTCTTTTTCATTAGTTACAACCTACTTCGAATTGTGTGTATGGTTGCAACTCAATTGTGAAAAATAACTAATGTGTTCAGAGACAAAAACTGGATTTAAAAATTTGAACTTAAGGTACAAAATAGACATTCTTCAAACTCGACTAGTTTTTGGTTGTATTTAATGTCAACAGACTCAAAATTGGATAGCCTGTGACTGGATGTCTTGAGATACTATTAGGACTGGTCCAGAATTAAAACTTTTAATGAAAACTTTAAAATTTAATTACAGCACGCAGTTTTCGAATTTTCACTTCTCAGAATTGACTCTGAAAGAAAACCTATAAGTAGAACTGAGAACTAATTTTCAACAGAACTGGTGTAGAACCAAAACAACCTTTAGTGAAAACATTTAAACCAACAAAGTAAAACTGAGGACTAACTTCAACCGAAGATGTCCATAACTAAAACATTTGAATTTTACAAGACTCAGTTTTTTGATTTTTCACTTTTCAGATTTCACAGAACAAAACTGAAGTATAACTGAGAGCTAATTTTTATAAATATAGGTCCAGATTTAAAACAATATGTGAAAACATAATTTTGATGTGATGAAAATAAAAAATTTATAAAATTGAATAAATGAACTTGCAAGATTGACAGTGCTTGAAGTCAAAAGCTAAATGTTCAAATTTTCTTTCGATATTAATCGTATGTCAAAATATCAATAAGTATTTTGTCCAAAAGTTATTTAAAGTAACAAATTTATGAGAAGTGTGATGAAAATCAGAACTAATGGAAAACTAATTTTAGGCGTGTTCTTTCAACTTTTTTGTGGGTATGTTCATATTTTGTACATATCCACCCCATAATCCATGCATTTACCATACTGAGAACTCACGGTGAAAAGAACAGGATTAGAAAATAATGAATTCAAATTCACAGAAGATTCACTGAAAAAAAGAATCCATCCAATCAGAATCCACAAATCCAATCCAAAATGATTCAGAACTAGATTCTGGATTCTGTTTAAGATTCTTTCCCAACTCCGCCTCTCACTATTGGAAAAATTAACAGATTTCATTTTACCTATGAAGATCGCAGTACCTATATTGAAAATGATTATATTTTTTGTAGGTATTTTATGTGAGTGTAACTTGTATCGTCGTAGTATATTAGTGATAATGATGAGAAATGAAACATGTCTTTCCTCTATCTTATCCTTTTCCATGTTGTAAATACTATTAAAATAGCTCCCTACATTTTGTTTTTCCAGTATCAAAAACAAAATTAAAATGTTATTACCTGTCATTCCTATTTAATTTAACAGATTTGATTATAATCAATTATTATCATCGATTATAGTAAATGTCACATACCGATTACTATCATAATGATTGTCAAATTCTAATCCAGCATCTCAGAAAAGTAATTTTACATCTTCCCCTGCTTGCTAGAACTAGGTTAACTTACTCAAAATGTTTATTTATTTTTTTCAACACAACTATCATACACAAAACCACTTGTCTGTAACGCTTATCACGTGACCAGTTTCACAGATATAGTTGGCTATGTGTATATTTCAGTTTCAGTCTAACTCTAAATCTTTTTTCTCTTCATTGTACACCTGATTCATTGATAATTTGTACCATAAATAAACTACGACTTTGTTAATAGATAAGTTTCTCTCTGGTTTTTTTTGATAAGTGTTCAAAGAACACAAAACAACCATCAACAACGCTACTATCGCGGTTTACTGTTTTATTTTACCATTGATAAAATTTACTGGTTACCTACCTAGATAGCCTAAAGATAAAATTTGATTATATTGAAAAATTTATTTATTTTTATCAAATAAATGGACAACTTGACAATTATGAACATTATATATCTATGACTATGAGGTATGTTGTATTATCATTCGCAAACTGGAACAGTGTTCAATGTCATGCCTGTTAATGAACAATTTGTTAAAAGTGTTGGTTAGTTGGCTTTGGAATGTTGCCAAAGATTCATGAAGTACATGAATAAGGATAGTTAGCTCATCTGGTTTGAGAAACGTGGAGAACAGCAAACACATTCAAACCAATATCAAATGAACATACTTTCACACTGCCGAGAAGTTCACATCTAATTTGCTATAATCGAGAGAACTTGATATTCACATTTCACAAAAATTAGAAAAATCAGTAATTCATCAATTTTAATCATGATTCATGAATTTTTGATAGTGATAATAATAAACAATAACAACTATTATTTTCAAATTTTGCCAAACAACACTTCGGGTAGTTGTTCTGGAAACTTAAAACAGTTTTTCAACATTAACACAGAAGTTAACACTCCATGATTTGGACACATATATGGTTTACATAGGTCTGTGAATTATTGCTGCGTAGCAGCATTGGGTACTCTCTAGTATAATATAATCATCACCTTGTTGAATTGGCCTAGCTAGGAGTTATTTGTAGGGGTTTAAATCCCTCATCAGAATTTGAAAAAAAGAAAAAACCTTTTTACACTTTAGAAACGAAGCTAAGATAAAATTTCTGCGAGAGCTAAAGTTCTTTCATTTCTCCTCAAATTAAAATTTTTCTTCCAAAAAATTCATTTTATTTATTTGTTAAAAATATCGAATAATATTTTACAATAATTTGAGGTATTATCACGAGCCTGTTTGTCCGCAGTCGGGAGTTAACATTTATTTTTTATAAATGAAAATTTTTAGTTGGTTATGTATCTTGTTGACAAGTATTCTGGTTCAGCACAATGACATCATAGACTAGCTTTGGTGATTTTTTTTTTTTTTTTTTGTTTTTTTTTTAATCATAAGTATGATGAAAAATCCAAAAAAACGAGAAAAGATACCACATAGCATTCCGATACACAAAAATATCAGTGGACTAAAAAAAAAAAAAAAATTTATCAGATTTCAGATTAGAATCTATGGCTTAAGCATGCTAAGTTCCTGTTTAATCCCTGAGCCATGGTAACAATTGGTGAAATTGGTTTGCCATAGATATATAATTACTTCTAGTTTATGTGTTTTCAAGTGTCAGGCTCGCCACTTCACAATTATATGATATAGTCATAAGTGTGAAATCTGTTATTATTTCTTCAATGGAGTTTATGTGAAAATCTCGACGAATGTCTACGTTATGTTCAAAACAATAGGCATTGATAATGCTAATGCAAAGAGCGATATTTTAACTTTGTTGGATCTCATTCAGATTTGAATGACTATTGCAAGCCTATTTCGCTATTCTATTGCTCCATTCCCTCTATTGAGAAGATGAAAATAAATAGAAATATTTTATTGTTTTTCTTGACAATACATATCTTTGCCAGGTTTTAGGAGCTTAGAATTAGAACCTTTTGGTATAGTCAAGGCCGTAGAGAGCAGTGGCTTATTCTGCGGGTATGCGGTGTATGCGCCGCATACCCAAACAGTTTTTTATTCAAAGAAAATTCAATATTCAATGGTTAGTGGCCTGAATAAGATAATTTTTTCTTATGAAAAACTATAAAATAGGTAGGTACATATTTTAGTTTAATAAATGAATAAAGTTTTCAATTTTTTTTCTCCCACTCCGCGTGGAAATAAAAGTCAATTAGAAGACGTAGGTTAGAAAAATCTCAGTTTATAGATGAGTGTTTCCCAACCCTTTTTTGGATACTCTTCTTGTGGCCATCGTTTAACATCTTCATACATCTAACACTTCCTGCTTCAAGGTGTTAGACATTACAATTTCTTTCAATAATAGCCTTTGTAATATGCATAACTTATGTGAATATTAAATATCTTCGTGGTCCCCTGAGAGGCGCTTCCTTAGGTTAGAAACCACGGTTATAAACAATCACATAACTTTTCTGCCCATTTCATCAGGTTACGCTTTTTATAATTTTATTAAACACTGTTTTTTAAATATTTTTCTTAAGTATGGTAATAATTGAATTCTGTTTAGAAGTTCTTAGCACTTTATGATTACTGGATATTCTCTTTAATAATGTGCGAAACTGGACCTCTAGAAGGCTATTGTATTTTTTTAAATAGAACTCAAAATGATAGTATTTATTTCTCGAAAAGTGTAGATCTTCTTGATAAAAAGTTCATTTCCAAAGATGTAGTCGTGTTTGTATCCCATCACGCTCTGTATATCTTATCATTTTCTTCTTGCCAGAAAACTTCAGTATTTTAATTTATTGTTCTGTTTGGAGTTACCTATAAGCTGATCGAAAAAAAAAAAATTCTCAGAAAAATTTTGCGGCCCACTTTATTATAAATTTCCTCCATTTAAAAAAAAAAAAAATTGTCCCAGTTATAAATTTTGAGTTTGGGTCTGTTACAGGTTTTGCAGCATCATATGGAAATGGAGTTGGATTTGGTGGGCGATGGCAAAGAATCGAAAGCACATAGTAATATAGTTGTTGCCAAAATTTCTGTATGTTCGCTTAGTAGTCAGCCAGTTGATCACGAAGAAAATAATAAATCAGCAGGTACCCAATAAATGCTGCATTTATAATACCTGAGAACAGGATACTTAAAAATAAACAAAAACTCATTTACGAAAATTTTTTGTTTTTTATGATTCAAAGTAGGACGCGGTGTTGCCGATTTTTCGGACGAAGAAGAGGACTTCAGCAGCGGTAATGACGATGGCGAGGGTGAAGGGTCCGATTCTGAGCCAATGGTTGATGAGCGTAGAAGAGGTCGAAAAACCAAAATGAACGGAAATGTCAGAGTAAGCTCTCCTTCTTCCTTTGATAATTATATCGTTCATTTGTGCGAGTCGTTAGCTCAAATTAATCTTAGGTATTTTTGGTTTATTGTTATTTCTTTATATTCATTTTTTGGTATTTACAGCAAAGAAACTTGAAACAAAAATTCATCTCATTGCTCAAAAGATTTCGCGTCAATGAAGACTTACAATCCCTGGATAACGATCAAGAAACTATTAGCCGAAAACTTTCTGGTAATTACATTCTGGGTATTTTTCTTCATTTAACGCATTAAATATGGCCATTGTGGGCCTAATTACGGGTGCTCGAGAGCCATTAACTCTAGTTTACGAACGATTTATTAATTTGAAAGATTATATAGTTTTGGTAGAATACGTTTTTCGTTATTCTTTCATTGTTGGTTGGTAAAATAACACGCATTAAAATCTTAGAGTTCTCGCGCCATTAACGTGTATCTATAAAATTTAGTAAATCAGCTAAATTTTTTCGTTTTATATTTTGATTTTTTATTGTTGTATTGATAATTTTATGGTAAATCGTTGAAACAGTATTTGACAACGTTTGAGTTTTGATTTCTTAATCGAAGGATTTCCAGGTTTTATATAATTACATGTATAATTTCAATAAATTTGTCGATTTTCCCACAATTTATTGTTGACATTTTTCTGTAATCGTTTTTCGAAATTGTAAATTGTTGTCTCTCGCCTTCGTCAGAATTTTCCAAAATTTCGTCTAGAGTTGATCTCGTACGTGTTAGTCAGTACCTACGTACTTGAAAAAAAAGTTTTCCGTCCATTATCGATTTTCATGGGATGTTCCAAAGTATATTTATTGTCCTTATTGAATTTCGGGTGATATGTCTTTAACCAATATAACTTTCACTTTCATAGATATTAAATATCTTCATCTGTGGCTATACTGTATCCGTCTGTTCAACTCTCGTTGCATTACTCAGTGTTTGATGTGACTTCGTATGTGATATCATAATCTTCTTTACTGCATTTCTAATTGTTGTTTTTCATACTTCTTTTAATTGAAACGATCTTACTGTCTTTTCTTCCACTCTGCGTATTCGGATATCTTTACTTTTTGTTGGCTGGCTTGTGTGTGTAGAGACATACGGAACTAGAAAACTATAATAACAGTACGGGTTGAGACATATGCCATTTTGGATTATACTTTTTTCAAACACTCTTTAGTTCATTCCCATGGGGCGCATTCAGAATAAACGCCTAGTTAATAACCCAAGCAAACAGAGCGCACCTAGACCATTCAGAATAAAGTGGTTGTTTATCCGAGTGATGCACTCACCACATAGAGGTTTATGTCACACGAGCAGTAAATGTTGGGTAGTAAAAATACTACGCGAAACTAAGCCTATTGTATTCTATCGTATTATTTTGAAAATAATATAACAGAATACAATAGAGTTAGTTTTGCGCAGTATTTTAGAGCCCAACACTAACTGCTTGTGTAACATGGGCCTTGGAGTAAACCCACATCTTTCACTCTGGTACAATTTCCACTATCGAGATTGTTAATTGTTACCCAAATGGTTATATATTCAAGCAAGTTTATCGAAGGATTTAAATTTTTATCACAACATTAACCAATCAAATCATAATTCTCACACAAGTTATTCTGAATTTTTTATTATAAAATTAGAGAAACCAAACAACCCAAGCATAACCAAGTGAATTCTCAAGGAGATAAGATTTAATCAAGAGTTTTTATTTCGAACGTGTCCTGAAAATGCGCATCTTCAATGGATAGAACAAAATAGTACTTGGAAAAAGTACAATCCAAAATAGCACATGTATCAACTCGGGTCTAATCAAGAGCGGTAGTGGAACGAGTTCTCAAAGAGTTTTGAACTTTCTAACCTTACTTGATGTGCAGTAATTATGTGAAATATTAATATTTTTTCATATAGATATTTTTCTCGTACTTATTTCCCACGAATAAATGATTGATACATTAATATCCATTGTTAAATGATAAAATCTTTAAGAACTTACAAACCCTGGAAGAGTTGTGTTGGAATATTCCACTTGTATTATAACCTCGAAATTTTGCTGGTAAAATGTGAGAAAATTAGGATCGCTTCTTGATAGAACATCTCAAAATGGATCCATATCATTATTTTGATTATGTTCTTCTTTTCTTACTATTTGGCTTTTTTTTTTTTTTTTTTTTTAATCATGAGTATGACGAAAAATTCGACAAAACGAAAAAAGATCCCACCCAGCATTCCAATACACAAAAATATCAGTTCATTAAATAAAACTTTGAAAAAAAAATTTTCTGGTTCTGGATTCGAACCTACATCTCAAGGGTGCACATAAACCCTACTTAACCACTGAGCCACGGCGGCAATTGTTGAATTAAATTTGTCACAGACATACAATCGCACGATCAGATAAAAATACGTGCAAGCATGGATCCACTTTGCGATGGTCTATCAACAGGCACTTTTAGAAAATTGGGATAAAACGTATTGGTACTTGTGGGGAAAATACTGATATTGGAAACATCGAGCGGAAAAATCCAACTTACCAACATCCCAGGGGGACAGGCTGTCCCCTTGCCTAACTAATTCCGTCCCTGACTGAACATTTTTACAAGCTGCAAGCCAACTTTTTTTAGAAGCCGCATGTAATGTGAAAAAACAAAAGCTTGCTTGTTTACAATCGAGATTTTATTTTATAAAAGTTTAGCATGGTTCAACACCATAAATAAGACAATCTCGTTTTTTTAGAAGCTAATTTGTAGCTTGTAAGAAAGTCTAGTGAAAACATCTCCATATTCTAAAATATATGTCAATTTTTTTTTTTTTTTTTAATTAGCATAAAAAATTACTGAACGATGTAGGATTTGTTTTGATATGTTATTTATTCAGTTATTGGTGTTAATTTCTCATTAAATTATTTTTCCCCTTAATTTTCGAAGTAAAATAAAATTCTGATTTTCGTATCACAAAAAGCCAGGAAAAAATTGAAGTTATATCACTTTTCTCAAATTCGGTTATGACATACATGTACGAAGGAAATATTCCACTTTAATAGATTTTATGAAAATCTATAAATGAAGTATGAAACACTAAAACGTAGAAATTTTCAGGAACTGTAACATTTTTGATCATTGTAAAAATTTTCTTTGACAAGTAATCTGATGGTAGTTTTCAGATTCTCTTAGGTCGAATTGTTATTTTATCTTTCCAAAATGATTTATAATATTCCTCATAGTGAACAAATATATTGAAGCACTGCTTTAAAGGTGGAAATCGTGACCTAAATTCATTCAGTATTTCGAAACAATATTTTCTTCTTTTGATCCTTAAATTATTCTGAAAGATTCTGAACCAAGCCAGTCTTGCATTAATTTTTTAGAAATTTTTTTTGTTGACGGAATGTCGTTGTTGTTTGGTCTCCAGCTTCACAACTGCCTGGTAAGATTGTAGGTTCGAGACTAGCTGCCCTCTCTTTGAAGACCCAAAATGACTATATGTCTGATTTGTTCCAAATCTCAAGTTGACAGACCATTAGCCACTAGATCCCGACGAGTTACCCCCTCGCATAAAGGCATCTGATAACCTCCAGACCAGGACTATATGTGGCCTCAATACCGCTACCCATTTAAAAAATAAAAAAAATAAAACAGATTTTCAAAAAAAACCTCCTTAAAAACATTTTTCCTTAAAATAAAAATTACAATGTACATATACATATATTTACACCATATTCACCTATTAATATTAAGTAGTAGATGTCAGGTTTTGTATTTTTGAAATTGATTCACGCTTTGTATTTTTACGCTTTTTTTCTCGCTCATCGAATCGATAGTAGTTGGTGGCGAAATGGACGCTGTTGATATCGAAGATTTATTTGAGGAGTTGGAAGATCTTAGTGATTCGGGCCCTGAAATGGATACGATGAGTATATCATCAACACCAAAACCATCGTTGAGACCCTTTTTCTCTAGTAGCCGATCATTATTGCATGATGGACTCAATACGCCTGGTAAGTGATTCGTGTACGAGGAAATTGTATGAATATTTTGAAAAGGAAAAAAGCGGAAGCTCGTTCCTTTCAAATTTTTCGGTTTACATATGGAACGTGTTTTTGCTCGTTCCGAAATTAATGGATAGTTTTAACGACAAACTGATACACACTCTCTTACTTTGTTCGGAGCTAATGCGTTTTGTATGTTACCACATATTTGAAATTCAAAAAATTACCTCTCTAGTCGCTACCGTTTACGCTTTTTAAAATCATTAAACGTGGAAAAATTGATATGATTAATGATGTTTGCATGGGATAGAATCCGCTTTGAAATATACTTTCCTGGTTCAATCCAGCATTTTATATCGTTAACTAAACAAACAAAAAGCTGTATGTGGGTGCGAGTAACGAAATTACAAATTTTTTTAACAGGCTCCTCTTTCCTATTCAGTATTCAAATTAAATTCGTCGTTTTGTATATTTTTCATTTTCCAGAGACCCTCGAAAAATTGGGTGTATTCTAATTTATTTTTTCTGGTGCTGGAAACGCTATAATGAATTTCAAACTTGCGTGACCAAAAATTTTCATTAAAATGTTATGATCACAGTTTCGCGCTTAATGTTAGTTGGGTATCGAACAGTTATGAAAACTTTGTTGAATTGTAATAGTACTTACCTACTTTCAGTGGTCTTATTTGAAAAATTTTTGTCTAAATTTTCACTATCAGTTTTAAGACTGGGAAATTCTTCGCCAAACTTGCTAAACGATCCATTATCAAAATTTCTAGAACCTCTACTCCTCTACCCCAAAAGCGTTTTATGTACAATTTTTTGTTTATGTTAACATGTTTTTGAACTAGATAAGAATTAAGAATTCAGTGTTGGAGTAGCCAAGTTGGGAATGCACAAACGACATTTTTTTCGTTGAAGGGACGTTTTTCATACTCTTATCGCTCTTAATTTCTTCTTCCAGTAAACTACGATTTGCTCAAAAATAGTTTTAATTTTCTCTAATTTTTGGCGTGAAAAATACGTTAATCTTTTTTGTGCCTTACTTTCTCAAGTTTATGCGCGAGCACTATAAATCGAATTTATTCCTGCATGAAAAATCTCAATAAAAAGAAAATGTAAAAATTTTCCCGCGCGTGTATCTCTTTTTTCCATTTTCTGTCAGAGAATAAATAATAATATTGGCAGTACCTACTATTCTTGCATTACCAAAGTTAAATTTTCTAATTCTTTTCAACGCTGATGGTATTTCCCGTACTGTAAGTTAAAAAGGATCACCGCTTTTTTCTGCTCTGTTATTCAATGTACTAACAAAATCAAACAGGCTTACTACAGTATAACCTATTGCGTTCCGTTTGTCTTAATTTTTGATCAATGCATGTAAACCATTTAAATTCTGATATTTTAATCGCGTTTTTCCCTTAAGTTGGGGGAGTAAAATTGCTGGTTCTCAAAATCTGTGCATGTCCACCAGTCATTTTGATTACCTTTTTTTCATTTATATTTTGCCAACATGTCCTCACCACAAGAGGCTTGTTGCCCGGTTACTAAACCAGGACATTCAAGTACTTTATATAAAAAATGCATCATTTTTCACGAAAAATAAGTATATATTGCCTTAGATTGTCGATTATCATTATTAACGTATTCGGTAGTCCATTTGTAGAGTATGCAGTATGTTTTGAATCAGTTAATGTAATTTATGCGCTAATTTTTTTTTCTTTTAATGAATAGATATAACATAAGTTTACGTAATGTAGTTAAATTAATACAAGCATTTTCGACATTTTGCTCGATTTTTCCATCACACAGTTAACTGAAAATGCACGTTCCAGCAAAGCTAGCAAATTCTTCGTCGAAAATGCTGTCCGTACTTTTTTATTTCTTTCTGTTTTTTTTCCTGTATTTAGCATGGAGCTTTTTGTTATGTGCTTTTTGTGTCATTCACAGGCCGTTTGCTACATAAGAAAAATTGTCACAATTTATCCAAGGCCACGATCAATAACAAGCACGCAGGTTAGATCACAGGTTTTTTTTTCTTTTAATGAATTTTACGGTTTATCAGTTATTAATTCTGACGTATGAAATCAATTTTAAATTACATGTACATTAAATCGTAAAGATTTGTTTTTTTTTTTTTTTTTTTTTTATAAGCTCAAAGAAGTGTATTTTGCTTTAAAACATGAAATTTTAGTCGAAATTTTCCGAAAACATTTACCTGCAAGGTTTCTTTTATGATTTATCATTGACTCGGAGGTGTTCGCATTTTCTTTCCGCAATCATCTTTATATTGACTGTATCTATGGAAGAATTTTATTTGGAATTCATAAAAAAATCTAGTTATGTAGTGTATATTTTTTTTCCAACAGCTCATATTATCCTTGTATTTTTCTAAAAATATTGGAAAATAACTTCCTTATTTCCACGTCGAAAGAAAAACATCCTTCATTTTTTCCCTCTTGTTTTACTTCTAACATGAATTATTGTTCAATTTAAAATTGGTTTAATTTACTTATCGCTTGAATGAAAACTTCATTTCTATTTTTTTTTTCTTCCAAGTGATTATAAAAGTATACATAAAATATTCGTAAAATATCGTTTTCTCTGTAATATTTGCACCTTACTGAATAATAAAAACGATTAATTTTTCTCCTCAATTCATAAATATTATGAAGCACCTCTAAAGAAATAAAATAATATATTATTTAATATTAACTTATATAACATGTGTCTTTCTAACTTGGATCAGCATTGCTTTTAGAAGGTTGAAAAAAAAAAATTTAAATTGCTTTCTACTTAAGCTACTCTTGTTAAAAAAAAATTGCATCCATTCAGAAATGTTGTTCATCTAGTAATTTCCGTTGAAAAATTTGCAAAAACTTCATCTTCATCTTGATAATTTTTGCAGATAAATTGATGGTAGAAACAGAATTAACGAGAAGTGTTAGTTTATTTTCTTATGCCAAAAATAAATAAATTAAGACATTCAATATTTTATGATATAATCTGAACAATTTTATTAAATGAAAAATAATATTGACAAAACCTTTGAGAATTTTTTTAATTAAGTATATATTGAAAAATTAGGGAAACACTTTCTTAGGTGGTCTGGGTTAAAATTTAATAGATACAGAAAATTTTGCACAAAAAGGAAATAATGAATGGTTCAGTTTTAATGGCAGGAAAACAAATATCAAAACTAAGATTAGAATTTGGTAGTGTTCGAATGCTAAAAAATAATTTTAATGTTCGTGAATTTTATGCAGTTGATTTGTCGCGATTTGAAATAACACCCGGGATATAGTTGTTTTTTCTCCTGTAAGTAATCAAAATCATACAAACAATCCGTGTCTATTTCATTTTTCTTAGTCTTAATTTTTTCAGTGATTATTTTACTTCAGTTTTTCCTTTCACTTCGATCCGCTCTTGTTTTATTCAAAATTTCCTTATTTCATTTTTATTTTTTTAGTTTATTTACAGTTGTATTATTTCTCTTTTATCGTTTATACTGAATGCAATTTCGCAATATTTCTAAATTAAGGGTTAAATTTCAATCGGTTTAGTCTCGTAAATTTTAATAGTCTTGAGAAGATCATCCGGTCAGTTACTAAGAATCCTTTAAGATAATGTTGATAGTAATGTTGTTTTCTCATAAAATTAATAAATTCACATTTTTCGTTGCCTGTGCGAAGAAAAGATATTCTTTGGAAGAAGAAATCATCGTTTCATGTAGATTGATCGCTTTTTAGTCTCAGTTCTTCCGAGGACGATTTTATAGTCTCTCATTTATTTTGAGTCACTATATCTACATCTGCTAAAAAAAAAAGAAGAAAAAAAAAAGCTCTTAATTACAAAAAAGGTTTGTACATGGTTGCATATATGGCTGTACAGTAGTTAGAATCAATCATAATTATTATGAAGAAAAACAAAAACAATCAGGTGCTTGTTTTTTTAGGCTGGTTTTTGGCGTTTTTGCCATTGCTCGTTTTCGTTATCAACTTTCCTGTATTGTTAATTATTAGAGTAACTCAAAAATTATGTAGTTTTTTTTCAATTAATTAGAGCGAACGTTGGAGCGAGTGAGTGATGAAAGTTCAAGAAGAGCTGATTCCGATTCACATCCAGATAATTGGACTGATAGCGATCCGCCTCCTCCTAACACATCACCTCCTCGAAATCCGATGGAAGAAAAAAAGGTGAGAATATACGATTTCGCCGTTATGGATGAAAGTACCATCTCAAATAATATTCTTTTCTTGAGATGTCTGCATTCGTTCAGAGTATGTAAGAAAAAAAAATTATCTTTTTTTTTTCATTTATGGTTTAAAAATAATCCAAGAAAAACCAAATAGCAAAAAATTTGTTGAAAATAAAATTGCAGAAATTATGCTTTTTTTTTGTATACCACCTGAAGATTCGCTTAGTTTAGGTATAGTGAAATTCGTACGAGGGTCCAGGTAAATATCCTGTCGTTTGATTTAATTGTTTCAGATTTCTAGACAAAATAAGTTGAAAAAAATCAGTTTTGTGAATAAGATTTGATTTTCTTCAGACCTACGCATTGCACTAACCTTGTTTTTGTCATTTATTTCGGCATCTATTCCTTTTTTTGCCTGTCATACTACATATCACATAAAACTGAATTAGAAAACAGTTTTTTGAATTATTATGGAAATTATTTTTTTTTAAAACTAGTTATTTTGTCTGTGTACACATCGCCCCCGTAACTGCAAGAAGGCGTTGCGTGTTCTTATATACGGACGAATGTGTGTGAGCATAACTCAGTACTCAATTTGGCCGTACTGATAAGTAAAGCAGTGAGTTCAAAAAGGTTGTTCGTGAACTATGTGTCTACTGGGCCGCTAGGTGATCGTCGAGTTTGTAAACCCACCCGTTCGTCTCTATCACCCGTCGTCATAGATATAATCTCCAGTGTGTTGGTATTCGAAACAGGGATCTTACGCAATTTCAAAAGTTGATGTGATTGCCAAGTGACGATCAACTCTTATTTTATTGAATCAGTATTATTGAATTTTATTTTTCATGTTGAATCGAACGAGCCCTGACTATAAATTCATGAACATAGCAATTTTGTTTCACTGTGAGGCCTCTTATATTCTTTAACTGATAAAACGGATGTGCTCATTTTATGTATATGACCAAAAACTTCTACGACATGTATTATAATTTTTTAGGACGAGAAAGATCGAAAAAGCAGATTATTTGCGCGGGATCGTAATAATTCTTCAGCTAGTAAATCAAAGAAAAGTTTTCAACTCAATGCTCAGGCTGATGTAAACCCTACTAGAACAAATGATTTACTAAGTCCTAATAATAAACCTCTTGATATGTTGAATCCGATGGATGTAAGTATTCGTCAATACTTTCTTATCAAGTGTGACCTCGCCATTATTAACTGAACTAATCTTATCAGAATATGTTTAATGTAATCCTTCATGAACAGACGAATATATTGAAGTTTTGGGAGATATAAATTTGAATTATTTTTTATCTCTGTATGTATTTTTTAAGCGACTGAACGACTTCATGTTGCCCTAAATTTTGTGTCACTATCGTATTTTCTCCCAAGTTGAGGTCGATAGTTTTTCAAAAAAAAAAAAAAAAAAAAAAAAGTATTACGTAAGTTTCCGTTAATTTCAGAAAAATTTTATGAAGATCCGTACCTTAAAAAAATAAAACTTGAGTGGTAGTCATATTTTAAGGATTAGGAAAGCAGTCCCGATTTTATGTCTATGAGATTCCTTAAAAGTTTCCTAGCAGTTTGATGATCTAGTTGGAAAAATTATTAAAATTCATCTAATTGGAACATAATTTTCATCGCATAAGTTAAATTATCAGTCGAAAGTATTGAAATATATTATTTTTCTACGACAATGATGGAAATTAAACAAAAATTGTAGTTTTATATTTTAGGATTTTACAAGTATCTAAGTTTATTCGTACAATCGTTGTTTTCAGATGCGTAAAACTGTTACTGATCAGATTAATAAATTGTTTCCTTCCGAAGACGGCCTTCCGGATGTCCTTTGTCTGGTTAATACTGGAGAACATTTGGGTAATCAACTTGCAAGCGTATTACAAGAGAGACAATACAAAGTTATGGGTTTATCAGGTTCTTCAGATATTCGTACTGGTGTTACGTGTCTAGTCAATAAAATGCAAAAATTGTAAGTGAAAATTTTTATAAAAACCAAATTGCTAGTCCAATTTTATATTGGTTTTTTGTTTTTCGTGCTTAGTTTCAACGCTTGTCCAAAGCGACCACCTCAAATTAAGTTACTTTTAGCCGGATCTGATAGTTATGTTAATACCGTTCTTCGACATTACATCGATCAACTATCTCTGAAACCACCTGACTGGATCTCATACATTAAATTCTTCGTCATTCCATTAGGTAAACATAATATAAAAAAATGTTGTTGCATCTAATGAATAAGGTGGTTTGATTATGATTTTTTCGTTGTTTCTCAGGATCAGGTTACCTGTGCAAGTATTTAGGAAGTGTAGACAATGTCTATAATTCTCTGTTTATCACAGAGAGTTGGAAAGAACGTTTAGAAAATGTTGATTGTAGCGAAATTGGTATTCGCATCCAAAGATATTTGCAACAAGCTAATTCCTGTGTGCAGTTACCAATCGCCGAAGCTATGCTGACCTGCAAAGACAAAAGGTTTTGGAATTATAACCGTGCATATATTTTGATGCAACTTTTTTTTACCGGATGTTTTTTCGTGTGTTACAGTTCCGCCGAAGAATCATCACAAATTTTCATTCCCTTCGTTCTGGTACGTTTGCATATTTGTAGCCCGTATTTTTCCTTCATAATCATTATTTAGCTCGATCAGAAACGAGAAAAACTTTGCCATTAAAAATGAATTAACTTAAATAAATGAATGCGTGGAGTCAATTTCAAATATTAGTTAGCGAAACTTGATGAAATTTTCATTATTGCTTAGAAAATAAAGAAAAATTGTGACGGTCCTTGTATTATTACCTGTAGTTCTAATATAAAGCGCTGTTTTCGTATAAATCTTCAGAAATTCATGAATGTATCTTCATTTCTTAAGAAATGGAGGCAAAATGTGAAATGACTGGTGCAAATACGTATGCGGTTTTTGGTTTAAAAGGGTACTTCGAAGATTTCGTCGTAGTGTAGTTATGTTTAACTGAAAAAACAAAAGAATGTCACCATACATCATGAGAAATACAAGAAGATTGCATTATGGAACAAAATGTTGCACATTATTAGACAAATATTTGTCATTATTATTAGTTTTATTTAGTTGTGAAAATGTGAAGAAGTATGCTAAATTAAACACACTCATTAATTCCAGACACTCTTAAGAGGGAATGAAGGATGGGCAATTTTATATTGTGTTGAACTATGAATAATAATTGAAACAACAGTTCTCAGTCCTTCTAACGGAATATATTGAAACTTTCGAATCATATAAATTAATTTTATGAGAACATTTCATTTTCTTACGTTATCGTATTTTAGTTACCAGTGTATGGATGTGTTAAAGCTCTATGGAATATTTTGACCATCGCCAACTCAGTTTGGGAATGTGTCAATAGACCATGAACTCTGTTCAAGGATCGCCTGCTGAGGTCGATCAACTAGAACACGTTTTGAATTTTTTTTTCCCTCAGTAATCTAATTTGGCTATCGAGCGTTGAACCTAACATGCAGAAATGTTACTCAATTAATTAATTTCTGTAAATTTTACATGACACTCTTGTCTGAACTGTATTGTTGAGGTAAATTTTCTATAGTTTGACGTCTGATAAAAATAAAAATTCTAGTATCCTCGCTCGTAACAACTGTTAGTAAACTAATACTTATTCAGAAAAATTTCCGAAGTATGTTTTTTAGCTATGTCAGATCGAATTTCTATTTTAATTTCGATTCACCAAGAAAATTTGGATTCTATAAAAAATTTGATGAATGATTGTCCCTATTTCGAATTTTGTCTATTCATCGAATTAGAACGAATTCATTTATACTGGCTGAGTTTCTCTCGAATCATGATGTGTTGAGTTTGTCTACAGTTTTATGTATTTACCTTTCAACTTCTTGTAGGATGTACGTCTTGGTAACGCCGATTTATTTACAACCAATAATAGTTTGGAGACTACTTTAGATGACAGTTCCCTCATTTCTCCGTGCATAATTCCCTCTACTATTTTAAACACATCTTCTCCTCCCGGTAACGTTGCTGACAAAAGAATAGAAAAACCTGGAACTCCTCCCAGCTCCCCAAATATTAACTATCATATCACTAGTCAGTGCAAGTAAGTCCGAACAGTTTGTGCTTTTTTTTTTTCAATTTTATTTCCGTTATTCATAATTTTTAATTCACGTTTTCGTTCTTAACGCAGAGACTTGAGCGAACCTCTAGAATTACAGTTGGACTACTGGCTTACCTCGAAGTCTAATGAGGTAAAAAATGATGTGGGAGGTAAGAAAAATGATTCCGGTAAACTGACGCTGAAGACAGCGTTCCGGTCTCTTCAAATCGCAAAATTAAATTTCGGTGAGACCCCCGTTGCGCAGTTCAGTATTAATTACACAACCAAGGAAAAGAAGCAAAAAAGTTAGTTTTTTTGCTTTTTTGTTTATCTACTTACTAATTAATGTATGCTGCCGTATGGCGTATTCGTCTTTCGTGTTCATGACATTTATTACTTTTTTTTTTCATTTCAGTTATGAGATTGGGAAAGAAAAAAGAGAAGGATAAAGAAAATGAACCGAAGTGCCAATTAGTGGATGGTGTTTGTAGACTTATTTGCTCGCCACGTGCGCAAAATATTCCATTGTCAGGTACGTTGTTCTATAAATTTCATGCAGATTTGCGAATTATGAAATTCTTTTATCCGTTGCTTCATTGTTTCTTTCAAAAAAAAAAAAATCAATCGGCAAAGTTATAAAAAATAAAACTCATTTCTCTAACTATAGATTTTTTTTTGTGGCTCACTGTTAGTGGGAGACTTCTTGCTGGAGGCACTGCTTTCTCGGTTATCGGGAAGTCATGTACGTTTCTGAGCATGTTATTGGCTTTAGAAATCTGAGCTGTCTGAAAATGAATATTTATGGCGCATCACTACTCCCTGGGTCAAAAACGTAATTTCGGTCAAGGATTTTACTAAAATTATGAATTGGTGTTTTGCATGTGCGTGAATGGTATCATTTCTGAATTTTGAAAAGGAGAGTGAAAAAAAATTTTTTGGTACGCTTTCATTTGGGGGAAAAAAATTACTCCAGAATAAAATCGAAACCCTCGCTTTCTTGGTAAAAAATAATTAAATGAAGTTACGATTCCCGATTTTTTCATGAAAAAAAGTTTTTATATTAAATGCAAAACTGAAAATAGTATATTTTATAATTATTGATGAACGAGTATAGTGGCCACAAAACGATGCTTAATTCGTCAAAATGATAGTTCTTTATTTTTCTAAAATGGAAGTTGACTCTTTTCTCGTCTTGGTCTAAAAGTGCAGTTTAGCAACATTTTTCCTGAAAGATCAAGGGCTAGTGAATACATGATATATTAATTTGGAAAAAACGAATATGCTCAGAATTGTATGCTTAGTTACACTCTCATAAATGACGAAGAAATTTCACTTTTTTTAAAAATTTTAGTAATTGTTTTTGAAATTAGTCTCTTATAGTATCTTCTCTTCTATTTCAGTCAACATTGATGGAAATGAATGGACCGGTGTGAAATTTTTTCAGTTATCGTCGCAATGGCAGACTCACATTCGAAATTTTCCTATCACTTTATTCAGTGGTCCTCAAGATATGAGTTCAAATTAAATAGCGGTAAGCTATGACTTATTCGTAATTTTATGATTATTTCAACGCTTGGCGAACTCAATGGCCAATGCCGAATTTCGAGTATGCATTGAAGAGGTGATTAGGATACGCAAATTAATATTTTTTTCTGCTTATCTATGAAGACAATATGACCGAAATATTTTCATTTTTAGTACCATATGAAGGTTAATCGTTAGGAAAATAATGAGAGCTAAATAATATTTAGTTTCTGCTGACTAGTTTTTTAATACCGGTTCTTCTTTTGTCAACGTAAGCCCATTATTCATAGTTGACACTCAGTGTTCACAAAACTAAGTGTCAATTTGAAACTTACAGTTCTCAGCTATATTTCTCAAAGAGACTAAATTTTTTTCATAGTTCGTTACAAGGAAGCTACATTTCTCATTATTCTCAGCTAAACTTTTTTCGTAGCTTCACTGCAGTTTGATAACAGACCCTTAGGTTAGTTAACACTAAGTGTTGACTATGAACACCGGCTTTATTTTCTCTTCTTTGTAATGAATGACGAGCATTTTTGTGACTTATTTCTTTGAAATTGTTTCGTAATTCCAATAGTTTGCATTTATTGTCTCCAAAAAAGAAGGTAATTTACTATCTGCAATAAACAGAGTTTAAAGGCATCGTAGGGGATAGAAACTGTAAGTGTTCACTCTGGAAACGAAACGGAGAGCAATATTTTATTTAACTTTTGTAACGTCAACTAGAGGCCGCCCTTTCAAAAAATTTATTACATTCTTTTTTGGAACTGACTGTGGTGCGTCAGCTTCTCACTCTTAACCTCACGTTACAGAAAGTTTTTTGTGAGAAAGTGCTGCATAACTTAGGAGATCGATCTTCTTGTCTATATTCAAGTCCCTCAATATTGTAGCTACGAAGCTACATTTTTATAATATTGAACGACAGCTTCTCGTAGGTATCGTCGTTGAAATAATTGATTTTTCGTTTGATTTAAAGTCAGTTCGCCACTGAAATTTCGGAGTACCTGTTACTTACCCTCATAATTATTAGTTTGTGAACAAAATCAAGTCGAATGAAGTTTTTTTTTGTTTTATTTTTTCTTTTATCTAGATTTTAGATTTGGCGTAACGGTTGTGACATATCAACTACATCGTAACGCGTAATTCTTGTTACATAGACTCGATACCAAAGATTCGTTATTCCCCCCTTTTTTTATTATTATACTCTATACTTACTCGTTTATTCAAATTTGCTTTTTAAAATTAACTTTCAATATTCCGTGGATTAGCCCAGATTAAACGTAGGTATTCGTTTCTTGTTTTCAATTTTATTTTTATGTAAGTATAACGTTATTTTAACGCATGACTTGGTTATCCGATGTTAGTATTACGTTTTATAAAACGATGTGAAATTTTTCAACGATCTCTACTCGACTTCACTGTTGATTTTACGCAAAAATTAATCAGCGAAACAATACGAAATTATTTAAAGGTCAACCAGTTTTACAAGAATAGTTCAATCATTTTTTTATATTCCGGATATTCCTCCTTCTTTTCTTCTCCATCATTTTTTCTCGTCTCGTTTAATCTTATTAATTAGTTACGATCGATTTGCTACTTATTTATGACCAAACCGCAGTTGTGGTGGGAGAAAATTTTCGAAAATTTTTTTCTCTTCTCACTAGAAAAAAAACAACAAATATTAGTTGGTTTTTTTTTTTTTATACTTAAACGTGTTAGAGAAGTTGAGTTTATTTATAAAATATATTGGAAAAAATCGCTGCTAATTTAGAACTTTTTTATAAGCTCTTATTCTTGGTTCAGGTTCTAATTATTGTCGCTTCTCTGTAACCGCCTTAAAAACTATGCTCCGCGTCAGATAAGTTGAGCTCCAGTGATCAAGGCTCATTAATGCAACGTTGTTTCTCATTGGCCGTTCGAAATTTATACGTCGTTATCATTTGCCATTAAATATTTCTGTGACATATTGTTTATCTTTTTCAGAGCCCAACTTATTTGACGCCCAATACAATACAAAATTTTTTATTTCCAAAATTACGACATCAGCGTTCTGGGGGATACCTCAAAGTTGGTATTTTAACGAGAATCTATATTTCTTAATAGAGTTGGACCAACACAGCAATAAAACACAAAGTTTTTTTCCTTTTATGAAAAATCGATCATTTAATTGGTCAAGCATTATTTTCTCTTTTGTAATAAACCAAATATCGCCAAAATTTCTAGCAACTAAGTTAGCCGTTGCAGTATTGGTGGCTGCGATTTATTATTTGTATAATTTGATTCCCATTCGACTAATACAATTGATTTTCCTAAATATCAAAATGGATTTATTTATTGGATTATTTCTGTTCTCTCTGATAATTGATAGGGAAAGAAGGACTCCCAGACTCCCAGTAATTCAATTTTTAAATCTATTTTTCTTTCATGTATTGACAACTTCCCACTTTCAAAGAGTAACATCATCCTACTCCCAAACAAAAGAGTTTTATGTCCTCCAAACTTGCCTAAAACATTTTGTTTCTACTTTTTTTCTTTGTAGTGAGAGGAATTCATAGTTCTACGAAAAATGAATTGTATTTAAAGCTGAACACCGAAAAAATGGAACTCTTTAGTAAACAATTTTTTGTCGTTATTTTTCCACAAAATCTGTGATTGATCCATTGATAGCATAGTTTGATTCAAAGAATACGAAATAACTTACAGAAATCTTGACAACTTCTTCGTCAACCCATTAATTCTTATTTGTAACTTAGGCAAAGTTGTAAAAATTTATAAATTTCTAATTGAGAGAAGGAACAAATATTTTCTTAGGTCGCCAAAAAAAAATTCCATTATACTGTATAGAAAGAATTATTTTTATCTAATAAAGAATTGATAATGTTTTATTGCGTGAAATTTTAAATGTATGAATGGTTTTGAAATTCTCTGGAAAAATAGTATTTTTAAAAGTTTATGATGAGAACTAAAATTAATACCTAGCATATCATTTTTAAATTATTAGTCCCCTTCCGTTTTTTATGAATTCAGATTAACTTTCAAATAATAAACAATTAATTGGGTCAACCAAATAAGAGAAATTTTGTTTAACTTTTTTATTAAATATTAAGATAGGCCCTTAAAATGTCGCCTCTTTCACCATTCATTTTCCAACAAAGCTCATACAAGTATATGTTCGTCTTTGGAACTTACTTCGTTAATTTTGACGATACACCTTATGGTTTTTGAGAAAAAAATACCTATGCGTTTTTACGCGTATTGTCATTTTCTTCAATTCCTCTGGCATTTAAAGCTAAATTTTTTTGGCTGTCATTATTTCCACGTGACAATAATGAACTTTTTTGAATATTATTTTAAACCAATTCGGTATTTGAGTACGATCAAGTGAGTATTTTATTTTTTAATTTGCTCTAACCTAATTTGACGTTAGAAATCTCGATTACATTACCTAAGTAGTGAATTAATTTTTTTTCTCATTTTCAAGCAATCATTTGCAAATGGAAAAAACTTTGTTACAGTTTTAGAAGAATGCATTGCTGTATGCTATATAGACTGATTTTAGATTGCGAAAAAATACGCGTTGATAGGTCTATAAAAGTAGGGAACTTCTACTGTATTGATGGCTCAAATTATTATCTTTTTGTTTTGATCTCAAATTCGCTCAGTCGAATATGCATGAATTAATTACACCATCGTCTAGAAAAGTGTACTCTAAACAAACAAATTTGACTAACAAATATTATATCACATAGGCTACGCCTAGTCAATTCGTATTTCTTCGCCTATTTTTATTTACTTTTTTTTTTAGTTTAATTTTTGTATTTTAAGCAATTTTAATGTATGTATAATTATATTTGTGTAATCATGTTAGTTGCATATTCGCCTGAATGTCAATTGAATTTGACGCGTTACATATTAGGTAAGTAGATGAAGGAACTATACATTATTATGTAAAAAATGAGATAAAAAAAAATTAGAAATAGATTATCCATCGCTTTAATCGCGGATTTTAATCCTTTCCTTCTCTATATCTTCATTTTTTCTCATTATTTCTGTTTTCTATATCTCTGTTTCTTTTTCTCTGTTCTTTATCATATTGATAATCGTTTTCAATTATTTTTATGCTTTTTTTACTTGTGAATAAATTACGTGTTTTTCGTTTCTAGCGTGTTCGTATTTATATATGAGTATGTGTTGTGATTCGGATTTTACACTGAAGATATATTTATGTATTTAAAGCAAATCAGCTCAAATGAATTTTAAAACAATATAACCGATTGTAATATGATTTATGATTTTTGATTTTTGTTTCATTTTGTTGTTATTTGTTTTGAGAAGGGGAGCTTCAGCTAAATAGCCATTTGGTCGAACGTTTCGAAGTTATTCAATGTCGATTTGTAGAAGGGCTAGTCGGTATCCAGTGGTCAGTAGACTTTCATCGTGAATTTTTCGATCGCATGTGGGAGCACCAATTAAACAAATTTTGGGTCGGAAATATGACGGCGATCGGTCTTGTATCTTCAACTTTTCGATTGTAAGGCCGAGCATTTGTAACTACTGCGCTCCGTAGACACTGTTTCACGCTTCCTTTGTAAAAGAATAGATATTTGTAAGGATGAAGTTTTCTTTCTGCTTGAGCATTAGCCGTTGTATGGGCTTGAAAAAAGCATATTTCTACAATATCGTGTGGGTCGGCTGTTCAAAGAGGAAACTGAAATGTGGACCACCTTCCCTTACCATGCAACTATCTACGCCCTTGGGTCGTCCTAATTGTGTAATGGTAGGTATTAATTCCCTGTACCTATATATTATTGCAACACCTAACCGAAAAATACGTTTTTAAGTGATCCTTGACTTATAGCCCGTCTAACGAAAGATGATCCATGCGCCTTAAAACAACGTTGACAAATATTCATATTTTCACGTAAGTGATCGTATAATTCGTATTCCGGCGTATTCTAACTGGTAATAATGCGTAAATAATTTATGTCAAATTGTTCGTTTTTCGGATCAACTCTCGTTGGATGGATTATAACAGCAAGTAGCGAATTTGAATCCGACGTGAAAAAATATTGTTGGCCGCATGCGCACTTTTGAGTTGAGTTTCTCGCAAGGCTCCATCACTTTCTTACGTGGCTCGACTACTTTTTCAGTTTTTTGTTGTTTCTCAAGTAAAATTATCCAGTTAATTATTTGGTTTCAAAAAACAATTTTTTAAGCCATTTTTTTAGGGGTTGGAATTGAGAGAGGTGCGGAGATATTTTGGTTATAAAAAAAAGTAAAATTATTAGTATCATTATTATTTGGTTCTAAAAAAAAAATTTTTATCTTTTTTTTTGGGGAGAGGTGTTTTTTCCAAAAAAAAAGTGGGTTACACACGTGCAAAGTAGGTGATCGTGTGATTTGCACTACGAGCCAAATCAAATTCAGATCAAAATCACGTACTTTATACACCTGTATTTCAAATAACTATTATCTATAAGAAACTTGTTCGATCAATCTTACCAAAAACATAAATTTTATGAGTGAAATTCTTCGAAGTTTTTTGTTTTTGTTTGTTACTAGTATCAGTTCGAAAATCACGATGAAGATTTCGAATATTGTTGATAATTACTCCGATGAAACTTAGAGCAATGAAAGATATTACAGTCATTGAAAAGGAAAATTTTATTTTACGTCTATCGATCGTATAGAAATAAATATATCCATACTTTTCTGTTCACACTGCTACAGTATCAGCTTAGTGGAGAGAACTTCGAAACTTTTTTATGATTACAAAGAAAAATTTCGTTGCTTATCAATTATATAGTAAACTGTTGATTACAGTTTGTTGGTACATCACGTTGATGTTGCTTGTGCTGATATTACTAAGTACCGCCATAAAATTGAAACTGAAATAAGCTATTATAACAGAAAATTTGGTGTTTCTAAATGAGCAGACTCAATAAATTGCTGTTTTTGGCAATCAGTGAAGCATAAAACCAGTAGTGCCGGGGTTAGATGCTGCGAGACCAAGCAGGGCCATAGAAAGGAAATTCGCGTAGAAATGATTATAAAAAATCGTCAACTATTGTTTAGAAGAGTAAGTAATATCAGATGAAACAATAGTGCTGTGTGGAAATCAGGCTTGCTGTTATTTTACTTTCAAAGAAATTATTTGCGTTCATTTTTTATAACTTCCCAATACAATTCATTATGAATTTTCTAGACTTTTGATTTTAAACGTACTCACCTAATTTTTAGCCAGGATTCTGACAAATACTTTTCATTTTTTGATTTCGTACTTATTCATCTATTTCTTCATTTTGTTTCAGAAAATCTAAATTTTCTAGAGTGGCTTGTTGCGATAGTGTTTATTGTTTAAATCATGCTCTTGAAAAATATTTAAAGGGTCATTTTTCTCTGTTTTTGGAATTTATACATATTTTTGGGAAGGTTTTTCTCTCTCTCACTTGCTCCAAGCGCATGATGCATGAGCTTGCAGAGGAGATCCTGAAGTCGGATCTACGTAAAACTAAGGCTCTTTATTAGTAAGTATGCGCATGAGGATGATATGAGATGAGCCGCTATCATGTGTTATTCGATTTTTTGTGAATTTTACATGGTTTATTATTGTTAGATATATATAATAACACAAAACGGTGGTTCATCTCTTATCATCATGTGCATACCTGCTAGTAATGAGCCTTAGTAAATCGTACAGCGGATTCCAAGTCTTTAAAATCTCCACATGTGAGCCAGGTTCAATGTAAACGAAAATACAACTCGTGT
Source organism: Ericerus pela (assembly GCA_011428145.1). Lineage (NCBI taxonomy): Eukaryota > Metazoa > Arthropoda > Insecta > Hemiptera > Coccidae > Ericerus > Ericerus pela. The sequence goes on along the minus strand of WOFM01000567.1, from coordinate 208,629 downwards.
GACGCGTGAAGATTTTATATATATGTATATGTTTGACTATATAGTACTGGTCCAGTAAAGAAATATGATTTTTGATTGCACATATCTATTCCTTACATACAACGGATGAAACAAGTAATTTTATGTAGTTTTATCTGATTGGGCATTTGTATTGCCGTGACAAGCAGATATTTTCAGTTACCTGGGCTTGTAACCACAACCATAACAAGAACAACAACTACTAAAAACCTAAACAAATTGAAAACATTGATTTTGGAACCAATAGCTAAAACAAAAAAATTTCAAATAACCAATAACAAATTCCCAGAAAATGCTGAAATCATTAACCAGAATGATAACTAGAAAGAATCGGTTTTTATTGGATTTTAGGAAATATCAATATTATCGAACATTTTTTTTTTTAAATTACCAATTATTTCTTTGAAAATTATAAACTATTGATAATTTGACCTGGAGAAAATTTTTTTTACCTACTTTACACCTAATTTTGTCTCAACCAATAAACAGTAACCACAACCAATAACCATAAAATTTGTTTTGGCTAACCAGAACAATATAACTGATAACCAAATAATTACATTTTTAACCAATAACTGGTAACCAATACAGATTTTTATTGGTTCCCAATAACCAATAACCCCAAAAACATTTTTGTTATAAGCCCTAGGTATCATGGCCCAGTGGTTAAATAGCAAACGATCATTTTGAAGATGTGAGTTCAAATCTAAAGTCAGGCAATTGATTTTTGAAATTTTTTTATCGATGGTCAACTGAAGATTTTTTTTTGGGGTTGGGTTTTTTACTATACGACATATATAATGATTGACATATATAATGATTAACGAAAAATGCTGAAATAAATCAAGAAAGGTTTTATGTTTTATAAAGAAAAATACGCAGCACTTTATTTTCCCTATAAAGAACATATGTATACTTTCTGGTAAGACATGCCGCCCCTAAATGGGCAACAAGCGTACCTTTTGACATATTTTGCTTTGTGTTTATGTATGCTATCCTTAGCTCTGTTTGATAGGATTACATTAACTTACACCAACCTACACTGGTAGGGATTTTCCACAAATATTCAAGTAAAACTTGGCCCAAAGTCAAATAACATTCCTACATTTGCGGAATCACCCTCCTAGTGTGGGTTGGTATAAGTTGGTGTAGTTCTATCAAACAGAGCTCTTGTGAATTTTAAGGGATTTCTTTACCCGATGTATTCTAAATTGGTCAATTCAAGAAAAATGTCAAAAAGATGCAGAAGGTACATTAAGGTTGCCTACTTTTTTGCTGAAAAATTCCATTGATCTTATGGAGCTTTATTGGTCCAGTACTATATAGTAAAGATGTATACATATATGTACTACATACATACTCATAAATATCATATATATATATATATTAATACAGTAAAGTCACATCCTATTTCTCCCTTTTGCGTCACAACGGATGGACGGATTTTTATGTAAAAGGTAGCAATTAAAAAGCTTCGAGCGCAGAATGCGTCAAGGCCAATGATATTTTCCAAAATTCGATTAGAGAGTGAAAATTTTGAAAAAAAAAAAAGTAAAGGTGGACCCAGACTAATGGCGTCAGAGCAGATGAACAAAATTATTCAAATGATAAAAAATTTGAAAAGTAATGGTAGTAGACCCCAGACTAAATGCCTTAATCCTTTTCTGTACAATTCCATTCGTACGAGCACAGCTGGTAATAGGTATATATAATTCTCATGAAACCGATGACGTCAGTAACTCCTGTGTGCAGATTGCGCCAAGAGACTCGGCCGACCTGCTGAGATTTTAAAGACTGCAGCGGATTAGCCTATTTCGTATATAGACACTTAATTTCATGTTTCACATTTTTTTCTGCTTTCTTTAAAGTTCTTACCTATCTCTGAGAAACACTTGTAGCGAATGATCCTTCCCCGTCCCGAAGGTTATGCCTCTAAGGTTCTGACCCTAGGGAGTCATTCATTTACGAATTTTGTGGACATGAGACCTATAGAATAGGTAAATTCTATGTTAAAACTTTTTTTTCTAAAAAAGTACAGAAATTTCTGGGCGGACTCGTTGGACAGGCTCTAAAAAAGAGCTTTTTTTTTTCAAAATCTTAATCCTATGTTTGTATTTTATGTATCAGAGAAGTTTTTTATTTGTTATATTAGGTACAATCAATTGTTGGAAATTTTGTTATTTCACAGAATTCTTACCGAAATGAACGTTCACTTTTAACGAAACTTGTTGAGAACTTAGATCTTAAGTGCAGCATTTTATCGTCTTATCGGACATGGTTATTTATCTTTCAAAGTCTGAACCATTTGCCTAATGCACGTGGGCTATTGCATCGTGTTTTTTGTGATCGTTTATCATAACACTAGCATAGACTAAAAATAGATTAAATTTGGGTTTAGAAACAAGAAAACACATGTAGATATTGCTGAACAAATGTCGCAAATATTGAAATAACATCATGCAGTTTCACTTTTAACAAAATTTCACCTTGACGATGTCACTATTTGGCATTCATGTCTTAATAGACTTCTTTAATGGCGAATGTATTAATTTATAGTTCCTTCGACTGTTCTATGTTTACAAACATTTCAGAATGTACTCACCCTTCTACTTTCTTCATCCGTGGAAATAACCTCACTGACTTCAGTTTTAATTTCGTTTAATAATTGATACAATATGCTCTTATATTTGCCTCTAATTGCTGTGTTTATTTCCAATTTAATTGAAGTAATAACTAAAATTCTTTCATTTGAATTATTGTTTCGCGTGCAAACGAATACTATTTCTGTTATATCTAACTGAAATTTTTTTGAAAATGGACATTCAAAAAATAAAGTTTTACTTTATCTGATAATCTGAATTTTAGGTGTAGGTATCATTATTTTGTCTCATTTACGATAATCGGATACTGCTCGAGTTTTATTCTTCCGACTACCTGCTGTAATGAAAATTAGGCTAGCAGGGTTGAAAAGCTCGAAGCATAAAATTCAGTAGGTATTAACTAATCAACTCAAAACTACAGAAAAAAGTTTCAATAGGCGTGGTCATTTACGACAAATATTTGTGATTGAAGGTCAGCGACCGATCGTGAAGAACTTCGGGAACTATAATTTTACATTCAGAATATTTTATCTTACAATATAGGGGCTTGGTAACTTTTGAAAACTGAGTTCTATTCGGAAAATTGTAAAACTCGCTCTAGGTTCAGTGCTGTTCTTTTTGACTTGATATACCTAGATAATTTAAAAACCAGTTCAAGTTCTCAACAAATGCGGAACCTGCCTATTTAACTCGATTTGTAGGCTGGTAGGCTATTATAATGAAACAGTTATTTTTCAGAAATGATAAATGATCATTTTTAACTTCATATTTTCCTTCTTCGTTCATGGAATAATATGTTATTGGGTTATTCTGTTTGATTATTTGCACTGAAAACGTCGTAGTGTTTAGCCAATAGATCAGTGGTTCCAAACTTTTTTTGGATGATGCCTCCCTTGTGGCTTTGCCCACCGTTTAATATCTTCGCGACCTCTAAACTTACATTTCCCCTCTAATTCGTTTCTTGCTTCAAGATACCACAACTTCTTTCAATAATAGCTATCATAATATGAATTTTTTAAAAGTTCACTGACTTTTCTCGCCCAGATTGATTTCACGACGACAATGTTGAAAACAAGATTGTAGCTATATACAATAGCAATTTACTCTCAAATATTTTGAAACTGGCCAAAAAGTTAGAAAATTTGAAATCGCAGTGGAAAAATGTATGATTTTTTTATGTTTTTGACACAAAAAAAAAGAATAAAAAGGAAATGGCTTCAAAAGAACCAATACGTTGTACACCATATAATTTTTTTATGATCGAGTTGAAAATTTTTGAAATTTATTCACCCCAAAAATTTTGGCTTGCTACGACCCTGGTTGGAAACTACTGCTGGAATTGATAGGAAAACTAATGTAACCGCTAAAAGATTCTCTATTAAATATTCGCAATGTAATTTGGTGGCAAAGATTATCGTAAAATCCATCAATATTTGTCTTCGAAAATATATTCAATATTTGACTCGTATATGATATCATCGACGAAATTTCATCACATGAGTCAACTCAAAAATTTTTCTACGCTGAAAATATGTTGAAAAATTTTCAAAATTAAAGACGATAACGTGACGTTAACAAGGACATATATATATAAGACACATATAGCTGCCATTATTTTAACTAGATTGTTAATTGTCGTTTGTTGTTTTAGTTTTTTTCTTACAGTCTTTCAAAAGTCATAATATTTTATTTTAGCCTACTGATTTATGTTCCTTTGTTTAATTTGTTCGCAGTAGAGGGTGACCCGAAATTAACGCAAGTCAAAATCAAAAAACTGGAAAAAATAATAATTTTTTTCATTTCAAAATATTTTAAATGATAAGGCATAAGAAAAAATGTGAGAACCGATCTCCCCGATCATTTCCCTCTCATGAAGTTCATAAATTGAATTTTGAAAATTCTTCCCCATGTTAGAGTATTTGAAACCCACCAAATGTCAATGTAAAATTGATTGCCAGTTTCGATATGAAGGTGCCATTTTCAATTTCAAATGTTCAGAATTATGAATGGGAAAGATTTTTGTGTCGAACAGGCGTTTATTTTGGGAAAATAATATACGCCTTTAAGAATATGAAAGTATAATTATGATGGAGAACATACAAATGTAGTTTTGGGACTTGTGATAACATACAGACTTGCAAGCATTACTTTTTTTAAATTTGATCGGTAGAAAAAAATTGGCTTGTATTTATAAACACTGGCGTACAAAATACCTCATTCCAGAGATATATGATCACAGATGTCTACACTATATATAACCTAGATACCTAACTTGCCTGTTTTCAGCAACCTACGTTTCCCCTTACCCACTAAAGTAAACAAATTGTAATCAGTAGGCAGAAGGTAGAACTGGTAAGGACTTGTATAGGTTTTGTATACAAAATACCTCATTAAAAATTATGATAAAATTCATTTTCTTGCCCTATAACAATAATTTTTGGTATCCTGGTTTCAATCTTGAAGGCTGATAGAACATCCACACCAAATTTGATACCAGAACACGCACTAATAAACATATAGCACTTATACCTTATATGTATAAGAAATACATTGTACACAACTTTTTTTCCCACCAGCAGGAGAATTGATTCAACATCACAACATGGCATGAGGATTGCAGCTGAATGTGGTGAAAGGAGGCAAGTTGGGTATCTATACTTTGTTCCAAATGAGAAATGTGAGAAATCTTGAGTTGTAAATAGTTGGTTTTAAATAAATGTTATGGAAGTTGAGTTGGTCTTTAAATTGGATTCAGGAGCCGTTAATCATAATGTAAGCGATGAGAGTCTGTTTGTAAAGTCTATAATACTTAATAACCCGATCAGTATAAGAGAATTTAAAAGAGACAGCTATGTCTACTCAACCAAGGTTGGTACGATCATATTCTGGTCAGAAATGGGTCTTAAATGCATAATCAATAATGTTTTTTATTCTAGAGAATTCCCAACCAATCTTTTATCAATTAAGAAGCTCACACAGTCAGGGATCAAAGTAAATTTTGATTGTAATGGAAATGTAAAATTGCTCAGGGAAAATACTGGTGAGTTAGTGAATTTTAGTAAATCACTAGATAATGAATTATATAATGTAAAATTATTTTTGAATGATAGTCCGAAAGTATATATGAATATATCTGAGAGCGATGTTAACTTGTGGCATGCCAGGTTGGGACACCCAAATTACAAAATGATGAAAAATATGTCGAAAGCACGTTTGATTAGAGATTTGGATTATAATCCCGTAAATTTTTGTAGATCTTGTGTTGAAGACAACCAATGTAAGCTACCTCACACTAAATCAAATAGTATAGCAACAAGACTTAGAATTGATTCATACTGACTTGTGTGGATTGATGCAAACCACTTGTTTCGATAGAAAAGGTTTCATGTTAACCTTTCCTGATGACTTTACGTCATTTGTAACTGTGTATCTATTAGAGTCTAAAGATCAAGTGTTTGAACATTTTATGGACTAGGAAGCCCGCATTAAGAACAATTTTGGAAAGAGTATAGGTGAGATAAATGTCAGGTTGAAAACCCAATGCAAACTTTTAAGAATACAGTTAGGTAATACTATCCAATTTTGTCCACAAATGATTGGAAGAGCTGAATGCCTCACTTGTACATTAATAGAAAAGGCCTGTATGATGATGCTTAATGCTAATATTAATAATATTAATTGGTCTGGAGCTGTGTTGTGTTCTACATACGTATATAATCGAATGTTAAATTATCGTAATGAAATATAAATTATTTTCATGTTTTTTATTATTAATTCAATATTTTTTTGTTTATTTCTTGTCATTCCTAGGATTGAATTTATCCTTTCCTAGTTGTTTATATTAATTGTTGTTGCAGCTTTTTGGAAAGTTGTGGCCAAAAATATTACACTGCCTTTCGGTCACCCTTTTTTGCCTTCATAGTTAAATTTAAGAGAGTTTTGATTCATTGGATGTTTATCTTCTAACATCTCATGCATCTTTATAAACTCTTGTATTGCCAAAAATAAGTGAGAGATGTGTCTTTCACCGCTTTTTATGTTGTTGATATAAGATTTAGGTGGGAATGAACAAGTGCTCTCTACCAACTACTGTAATAGTTTGTGTTTTCATGTCCAGAGTTATGAAAATATATCGTTGGGATACACCTTTTTCTCTCACTGTGTGACAACAAATAACAGCAACTACCTTAGCCTGGTCACTTGTCTGTCTACATTTTTTGACAGACAAGTGTCCTTTCTGTATGCCAGGCATGCAGGACTCACGGGATATCCCCACAATAGGTATGCCTAGGTGGGGTCTTATAAGCACAACCATAACCAGAACAATAACTGCTAAAAACCTAAACAAATTGACAACATTGATTTGGGAACCAATAAGCTAAATAAAAATATTTCACCTAACCAATTACCAATAACCAATTCCTATGAAATGCTGAAACCATTAACTAGAACAATTATCAGAACAAATTGGCTTTTATTGGTTTTCATAAAATATCATTATTATTATTATAAAAATTTTTTTTCAAAAATTATCAACTATTTCTTGGATAATTATTAATTAAGTATAGATAATTTGACATGAACAAAATTTGTTTTGCCTATTTTACCCCAAATTTTGTCTCAACCAATAATAAGTAACCACAACTAATAACTTGACAAGTTGTTTTGGTTAACCAGAACAATAACCAGTAACCTAATAATACATTTTTAACCAATAACCGCAGTAACAGTAACCAATATAGATTTTTATTGGTTCCCAGTAACCAATAACCCTAAAAATGTTTTGGTTACAAGCCCTAGTACTAGGTATGTGCATGAAGGTGATAAAAGATGAGCTGCCATCTCGTATTAACAGATTTTTTTATGAATTTTACATTGTTTATAAGTTAGGTTAAAACTGAGTTTTTAAAAAATACGTTTTTATAATTTAAAGAAGAAAAAAACGGCGAAAGAGAAAATAAAATTTCTCACTTTTTTTTCCGAGATGGAAACAAACAAAAATTGAAAAAACAATTGATAAAAACATATATAAGTGTATGTGTGCGTGTGTTGCAACAGGTAAAAGCAGCGCTGAAGTTGGTCATCCAGTGTACTTTAACAAATTGAGTAAGTAGAATAAAAGCATATAATTATTACTATAAATACAATAACACCTTCAATTATATAGTACTGAACCAGTAAAGTAAGATGATTTCTGATTAGACATGTCGGCACTAAATATGCAACCAGAGTGTACCTTTTGACATATTTTGTTTTGTTTACATACGCTATCCTTGAGAATTTAACAGACATTCTTATCATATGTATTCTAAATTGGTGAATTCAAGCAGAATGTCAAAAATATGTAGAGAGTACACTAGGGTTGCCTACTTTTTCACCGGCATGTCTTGACATTAAAAATTACTTTGGTCTTATTGGTGATAGGAATTTTAGTTCCTTTTATGGATCTACTTCCACAACTCCGACTCTGTGAATGGAAGTAGTAATTGGAAGTAGTTCATTAGTTCCTTTAGTTCCTCAGGTTTACAAAAAATGAATTGCGTCAGTTATCCTTGAATGAACGTGGGAAATGTTGGAATGGAAGGAAAGAAAAGAAAAAAATGAATGGAAGGAAGTGTACTGTATAATGTTGAGTAAAGATTATTGATACATGCTGAAGCAAGCTTTAAGCTGATTATCATCATTATTCTTGATTCTTGAAGTTTGAAAAGTGGGAAGTGGATTAGTTGAATTATCATTTTATCGAAATTACAATGTAACTTTTAGGCGATGACAATTCAATGAAAATTTTTAATACAGTATACAAATCCAGAATCAAATAATCTCATTTTCTTTAGGATTATTTTGTTTATTTTACTATAATTGAGTAATTACTGTGAAGTACGAATAATTTTTATTTGATACAGTAAGTGATAACAAGGTAACACTCATTGAACTAGAACTAGAAGTAAAAGTGTAAAACCATGTAAACAGAATAAAATGAATTTATATGAGTGAACGTCTGAACAAGGAGAATGAAAAATGAAACGGGAAGAAAAAAAAAATTATGGAACTAATTCCTTTCATCAAGTGGAATGACTCAGAGTTGTTCTTCTTGAAGAGTCGTTTGTTGAAAGTACTTCTAGATGGAACGACACATTACTAGGTCTTATGTAGCTTTATACTGGTCCAGTACTATATAGTCAAAGAATAATAGAAAATAGTGGTTCATTTCTTATCATTCTTATACGAATACCTGCTAGTAAAGAGTCTTATCGACATAAGTTCGACACCAAGCAGTGCTATTTTGCTCTTGCAAGATAAATGCACCAACTGAAGAGAGGAATTGACTCAAAAGAAGCAGAATAGAATAGCTTTCCTCCCTGTCACCCGGTGTCGTCATTTTTGGCAAATAAGACATTGCTATAGACTATAGTGCTTTCGAGGAATGAAATTATTCCGTTTTGCACGAGATTATAATATCATCCACTCATATATTACAGAAACGTATAGACATACTATATCTTGCAGCAATTTCGTTCCCCGAAGCACTATCGTTGAAGAACGGAACGAGAAAAATCAGCCCTCCATTACATATAATAATATTAATCTCAAAGTACAGCGTACACGAGTGTACACTTAATTATATTATTATTGCACAATATGAAATGAAATTTTAAATATTATTCCTTATTATGAAGAGAAAAAAAGGTCGTCATGGGTGCCAAGCAACCACAGGCACTCACGTGTGCATGGCTACGATTACTTCTCCAACACTAACATAAAAATAAATTAGAAATTTCTTAATTTATCAGCTTTCGTTATTTGCGTCAACTATTCCCAATTGCAGCGCTACCTATACGAACAATATTAGCAATAACCTTGACCCAGCGACTAGCGCAAAAAGTGGGTTGTCTTGTCTGTCTCTGTCACTCTCACTTATATATGTTGCATTTTTACTCGGTTTCTCTATCGCATATTCTCCTCTTTTCCTTTTTTATAACTTTTTTTTACGTTTTTCTTCCTCGCCGTTGTCGTTCACTCACTCACGTCAGAGTCCACCGCCGAAGCAGTATTCAGTAACCATAGGTAACCACCATACAGAACCAACTATTGAACACTTTAATTTGAACCATTGCCTATGCCTTCTTCTTTGTTATTGTCTACCAATATCTCACAAGAGCATGAACGTGCGTGCACGTGTTACCGGATGATCCGTCTTCATTGTGTTTAAGCGTGTATCTTGCTGCTAATCTGTCTCAAATGTTACATAATGCGAGATTTATCGATCGACTACGCCGTACTTACGCTCATTATTTTAGCCTCGTTTGGCATTACCGTGTATAAAAATGTGTCGAGTCCAAAAGAAAAAACTAAATCCGACTATGTGTTCGCTAGTCGAGGCTCGGTGGCTACATGGCCAATGCTCATATCGATTGCCAGAGGATTCCTTGGAGTTCGTGTCTTCTTAGGTTGGTACGGAATGTTATACTATATAATATTTATTGTCCTGTTTCTTACCTTACGACCTTGACGTGAGTAATATCTTCGTTTTGGATTATTCTCTGTTCGGAAAATATCAAATATTGGAAGAAGAAACAATATATTTCTCATTTAGAAAATGCGATCATGCATCGAATTATCGATGGTATTATTTCCCATAGTTTTGTATGTTTGATTGAAACAGTAGTGCACGAAATGTACTATCTTCGAAACTTTCATGTTTTGATGCTCGAATTTTGAAAAATTATAATCATCTTCTATCACTTCCACTGACTTCTGTTCATTAGAGAAATGTTTTTGGCCCCAGTTGTAGGGTAAATGCCAAGAGGGAATTGTCTTTGCTTTCTTGTATTTGACTTTTGCTTTACGAAATAATTTGATGGTGTTTTTGTTTTCTACTAAAATGACGTCAAAGCCTTTTTTTTAAAGTTGCCAACAAGTTCAGTGTATTTATTTTTATAACGTTGAATGTTTTTTTGAACGAAAGCAGCTAAATGACCGAATAACTTCCTCGTGCGATAGATAAGTGTGTATTTGTGACAAAAAATGAAAAAATCTCACGATTTGTTTTTCCCGATATGAATTTTTTCAGTTCATACTATATTTTATAATAGGTAACTGATCGACTGTAATCGTAATGTAATGTCAACTTTCAAAATTCTCATGGCATACGGAAGACGTCAGTGGCGTAGCCAAAAGCGGGCCTGGCCTTACCAGAAAAAATATTGGCCTGACCAATTTCCCCAGAATTCAAAATAAAATTGTTCGGCACTTTTCATGTTTTATTTAAAGTTAAAAAAAAAAAATTGAAGAAAAACATCATTAGTTAAAAATAGTTATTGTTTTATTGCCTATAGCTTCAAATTACAGTTAACACCTCGCCCGCTCATGTATCAGCTGTTATTAGTGCCACTAGAAACTCCTCTAAAGTTCTAACCTTGAATAATACTTTATTGTCTAGAAAATAATGATATAATCGTGGGTGTTTGTGATTTGATTACCAGACAAGTTCGCAGTTAAGTATGAGAATAGTAAAATTGTTATATATTAATTTTGAATTTATTTATTTTTTTTAATTTTTAAATTATGGGCAGGGATTGAGAAATAGAAACGAAAACCAAATTCTTAGGAAACAGAAACCATATTTTTTTGCGCTGGAAACCTATATAAATGGAAACACCAAAATTCTGAAATGAAAACCAAATCGGAAATAAGTAATCAATTAGTTTCAAGACCAATAATGGAAACGTAATGAAACCAAATGATGAATCGTTTCTATTTCTCATCTGATTAATTCTTGATCTGGGAGAAAATTTTTTAAAAAATATGAAGAAAATATCAATATATCTTATTTAAACAAGATTTGAAAAATTTTAAATAAACATTTTTCTCTTTAATGGAAACAGAAACAAAACCCAAAATGGAAACTGAATAAAAAATTTTGTTAAAATCAGGAAAGTGTAACAGGAATGAAAACCAAAATTATGGAAATGAAAAAAAAAAATGAATATGGTTGTGGGAACCCCTATACCTTGCCTAATATAAAATACATTTGCCTTTTGTAGTTGGCATTGAGATGGCTGTGCGGTTAAGTTCACCGCTTTTAGTTGGCAAATATGTAGGTCCCAGGTTCGATTTCCCAGACTGACAAAACCTACAATGGTAAATTTCTGAAACTGAACTAACCGAAAGAAAATAAAAAAATGTAGTGTTTCTCAATCCCTGAATATGGGTTGTCAGGTATTATTGTTTTTTTGGGGTTTGTCTCTAGTTTTTGTTTTATTTTCTCTTTTACTTCAGTTAGGTACTAAAGGTTTTGCAGGTTATTTTCTACTCGGCCCCTTCCTGACATAACCAAAAAAAAAGTGATGGGCCACTGAAGAGAGAGCTTGGTTCAATCTTCAACCAATTTGTACTGGATACTAAGGTAAGCACACAAATTGGTTCTAACAATATTCACCTAAAGCCCTAAAATTGACTTGAATTTCACTCAGTTTTACTGTATTCACAGCAACGTATTTATATAGCTTTGAATTCAAATGACCAAAAGATTGAAAACAAATGAAAAAAGACCTTCTGTGTATGTGCAGAAAAAATATGTCCATTTTAATGCTTTAGAATGATGACACCTTTTGTTAACATTGGTGATACAGGGCTTCTGAGTATCCAGTATTAAATGATCAATAGGTTCAATATGGTAGAAAAGACCTACAAATTACACTTGAGTTCCTATTTCTTACATGTTTTGTTCAAAGTTTGTTTCAATGGCATACTTTGACTATATAGTACTGGACCAGTAAAGCTCTCTAATACCAATGTACTTTTTAATGTCGAGACATGCTGGTGAAAAATTAGGCAACCCTAGTAGACTAGGTATTTTTGACATTTTGTGTGAATTCACCTATTTAGAATATATCTGATGAAGAAACCACTTAAATTTACAAGGGTAATGTACATAAACACAAAACAAAATATGTCAAAAGGTACACTCTAGTTACCTATTTAGGGCTGGCATGTATAACCAGAAATAATCTTCTTTACTGGTCCAGGACTGTATAGTCAAAGATGGAGTAGCTAAATATGGATTTTGGTGAATGTTAGTTCGTAAGCCATTATATTGAGGGAAGGAGAATCTAATTTTTTGGCTCCAGGCTCTGGAGATCAACCTTCCAAATCTCCCTTTTACTGCGCTTTTGGTTTGTTCTCAATTTAACACCATGGTTTTGATTCTGTGTTAGTTTTGAGATGTAAAAAAAATTGGAAAAGTTTAATTTCTCAAATAGAAAAATCATCAGTTTTTTCATATAAATTAAAATTATCCATGCACACCCCGGCATATAATATGTTGTACAAACTCTGAAGCGAAGCTCCATGATGCTTTGGCTTGTGCCAGCTCTAAATTTCTGGTAACACTAGAATTTGTTTTGGAGAAAACAGCAAACATTTTTTTTGTGTCTGTATGTAGCTTTGTGGGTGATAGCGCTTGTGCACTGAGGGAATAATTGGGGAAATAATTTTGTGAAATAATTAACAGCTTGCACATTTATTATAGTGTTGACAGATATTTTTGAAAAACTTCGATAACTTTTGATTAAAAAGTAATATCAACTTGAAATTTGTGAAATTGCATCTGAGAATTAATGTAGAATGAGCACCCAAAATTTTATTGAAATCAGTTCCTTAGTTTTGGGGGATTATTTGGTATTTTCAAGATTTGCCAAAAAGCTGTGGGAGAGGGCTTTGCTTTTTAGACTCCACCCAATTAGATATGTCAGAATTTTTATCCCCTTTGTTTTTTTCTTACAAACATTGAAGAAAGTTGTCATTGGATAGATAATTTATTTCATGCCCCATGGAAAATTTATGGTTATGTCAGTTGAAGCGATTATTGCTGCTTCTTCAGGATCACATTATGGATGAACAGTACCTTTCATAGAAACTTGTGAATGAAGGGTTTTTGGTACAGCCCCTCAAATATTGTTACTACCTCTCTTCCCCTTTCTCTTCCCTTCTTCTATTTTCATTAATTTTCATTTTTCTGGATAAAAAAATTGAAAAAATTAAAATAGGACAGCCAGGAAATGGGGGACATGGCCGTACAAAATTTCTACCTAAGGTGGGGGTTTTACAAATGGACAAAACAATTTCTCCAAACTCTCCCTGCTGCCTACAGCCCTAAGGTAGCGAAAAGTTTGTTTACCTATAGGCCCAAAAAACCTAGATCCGGACTTGGCTTTTAATATTCTGGCCTTCCGCAATAGTATATTACACACCAAGGTTCAAAAGTGAGCAATTACATTTGAGGGCGTTTGCAAAACAAACGCAGCAAGTGAGCCATTCCAGAATCATGTGAACTCACTTTTGAATCTCGTTGAGGAAGATATTTTATATAATTAAATTCCTTCTTAAAAATTATAAAATACAGAAAGATACTTCACGTTTTTACATAGAGGTGCGTTCATTTAGATCGAAATTTTATTCATCAATGATATGAGATATTTTTAACTCGAAAAATACCAGAGTAAACATAGCCTGTCTGATCATGTATTATATAAAAGATATTTCTTATGCTCTATTGGAGACACGATTTTCTAGAAAAAAATATGATACCAAACAGAAATTCGTAGGCTTGTTTGTTCTTTCTGTAACAAAGAAATATATGACCTTGAAATGTTCGAATAATTCATAGTGGTCTGGTAATTTTCGATACTGAAATGAAATTTTTTTCATCTTTACAGGGGAAGCAGATTGGTAGTGCTTTGTTAATACTGTGAACATTTCACTTTATTGCCCATTTTCCATAATTTCAATGATGACGGAATAGTTGAATCAGGAAAATACAGGATGATGAAATAAAAACGAAACCTTGAATGACTTCAATTTTTTTTAATGTAATGAGTCCGTAACTTTTGAAACGAACGACAAAAATATTTACGTGCATGTTAGTGTTTTTTGGCTGTTGAAAGTGTATTTTATATGTGACAATTTGGATGATGAAATTTTAATTAAATTACGAATTACTTTAGCTGTAGCTCCTCTATTGCTAAAAAAAGGACAGTAAGGGAGCAGTCTCCTGTACATTTTTATCTGCATCGAAAATAAAAGAAAATGTTTTTTCAAGTAGAAACATTTTTTGTTAGTGTAGATAATTTTAGTCTTGTCACCCCTAAATTTTTAACTGTTCCTGAAAAAACACTTTTTTTACTGTAAAAACGTTGACCTCGCGGTGGAAGTTTCTGCGTGATTCAGTTGTGTTTCTTGTTAGAGGAAGCGCGGTGTCCCGAAAAAAAAAATTTTAATGCGTAATTTATCGAACGAGATTATCGAATTTAGTTTTCTTTTGATTTTGAATAGGTTCTTAATTTCTCAAGCATAGTTTTCGAAATTCAGCGTGGAGAACGATGTCTTATACATTTTCGTTGTCCATTTCAAAAGAAAAATTAAATAGAACCGATAAAGAATGCGATAGAAAATTTACACAATTTGCTTTTATTGCACATGGAGGATACATTGGAAATGATTTTTAAATAGGTTTTCGATTGAAAATCTGCTTAATAATATTGGTTTCATGGAACGATCTGGGGGTTAGGGTGGATACGTTTTTTGTTTCATAACGCGAGCCAAATTTTGGCACTAATAACTCAAATTCATATATTATATATATATTTAAAAACGCCAATTTCTTGTTATCACCGTACTCGCAATGATAGTCACTAAATTTGAAACGAACATTAGTACTAAGTCAAGTACTTAACCTATTGATTTTACTGAGAATCGGCCATAAGGTATTTCCGGTATGGCTATTTTCGTTTTTGTTCTTGCTATAAAATTTTCAGTTTTCAACCAATGGCTACGAAATTTGAAACGAACATTAGTACTAAGTCAAGTACTTAACCTATTGATTTTACTGAGAATCGGCCATAAGGTATTTCCGGTATGGCTATTTTCGTTTTTGTTTTGTTATAAAATTTTCAATTTTCAACCAATGGCTACGAAATTTGAAACAAACATTAATTATAATCTATTACAAATTGCTATAAATTTTGGTGCGGATCGGTCGTACGATACATTCGGTAACACTATTTTCGTTTTTATTTGGCTATAAAATGCCTAATTTTGGATCAATAAGAACATATTCAAAACAAATATTTATTACGATCTATTAATAACTTTTAGTAACTTCCTTATTTTATGTGTTTAATTTTTATTTTGTCAAAGAAATATGTTGAATTATGAATTCAATAGACACCTTGCATTAGTTAGGACTAATTTAAGTCTGGGATATGCGTATAGGTATATAGGCCTTATCATAATTATGAAATTCCAAACTAAACAGGGGTGCAGGATAGATGTTCACCAAAAGATTTTTGATGGAAATTTTTCAAGTAGGTACCTAGGTTTTTTATGAGAATCTACTTATTAAAATTGATCTCAAGAAACAGCTTAAGGATGGGCGTGGGTATATTTAGTTATAAAATTTGGGACAGACATTGATTTTTATCAATTTTAAAATTTCTACCAATATTTCAGTGCCATTGGATTTTCGGTTTATGCTCTAGAATAGTCTGCTCATTTAAACAGAATTCTCCAATTTTTTTTTTTTTATTATTGATAAATTTGGGGTAAAACTGGAAACCAGGACATGAAGCTCAACTGGCCAGGACACTTGTACCAGTACCTCAAGAGACAATTTAGTTTCAAACTGGGACACATGGTAAGCCTACATATACATAGGATAAATTTAAGTTTTTTAAATCAAAATTTTATCACAGAAGAAATTTAAAATATCTTATAAAATAGTTATTAGTGATTAAAGCGTATAAAGTAGGTGATTTTGATTTGAGGATGATTTTTGTAGCACGAGTCAAAGGCAAATGATGCCCATCACATGAGTATCAATCACCTACTATATGCATGTGTGTTGTACCCTAAATTTTGGAACATCCTTATAAAAAACAAGAAAAAAAAAGTAGTACCAAGAAAATATCAAAATGCTATTTTTATCTCCTTCTCAATAAATCATTGTTTCATTGTTGTGGACTCTCCTGTAATCAACCAGTTAGAGCATTGTGGTATGCGACTGCAGGGGGACATATCCTGGGGGAAAACACTCCACAAAATTAATTCAATGCACGAAACAAACCTACACATCGTGTGTCACCATCAACTACATTTGATGGCAATGAGAATCTCAACCTGCTTATGCTTAGCCTTTCCAGAGTCTGAAACACCACAATTTAGACATGTACTTCAATTAAATTAATAACACCAAATAGACTGAATATTTCCAAGAAATTGCCATTTGGAAAAACTAGGGACCAACAAACACCATGAGTAAATAACCGAGAGTTTAGCCCATTGCTATGAGTAATGATATTAGAAAACATCATATATTGAATGAGATTTGGCACAGACATGAAAAAATGGGAAAATAAAAGATGACTAGAAATAGGTGTTGTCTGTAAAGAAGACAAACTCTGGTTAAACTGAGCAGCAGAAAAAAGTTACATCAGGATTGTATAAAAATGGCTGCTTGGTGAAAAAATATAGAGATGGGAGATAAAAACAAATATAATCCTATGCTGTAATATGAGTAATAATTCAAATAACTGTATGTATGTATGTACCTATGTTTATTCTATATTTATATATTGTGAATATGTATTTATACAAGGTTATTCATTCCATCACGCACTATAGGAAAATACATTATGGTGTGTGACAAAATGAACAGGTATGTTATAACTAAATAAATAGGACCACTTACAAAACATACCTACGCATTATTGACTGGATGCTGCAGATAAGATAAGGGCCACCAAGGTTCCCAGATTTAAATCTTTGGATTTTTTTGGTGGGTCATATGTCATCTGCAGTATACAAATATGGACCATGTTCCTCTGTAGAAGGACTCCACACTACCATAAACAATTGCTGATCCAATATTTCCTTTGCCCAATTGGAGCAAGTGGCACTGAATTTATCAATTGCCTAGGTTATTGTGTTAGCAGAAGGTTGTCATTTGAACAATTTCTGTAATTTTGTATCTTATACATTACAATTACACCCTTCTGCTTAGGTGTTGGTTTTCTTTTTGTATCTAATATGGTGAATGATTCTTGTTCTGGCTTTCTTGGTGTGAGCACTTTGATTTTCTTTATATTGTTTTGTGTGATTTTATTTTGTATTTTGTCATGTTGTCATAAACATTTCATTTTATGTCCTAGTTGGACTGGTTTTGTTCTGTTCCTGTTGTAAATTGGTAGGTTTACTATATAATATATTGGTTTTGTATAGAATATTTGTTTTTAACTGTTATAATTGCATATATGTCTGGCCAGGTGGTTTTTTTTGTGGGTATGAAGGTTGGTAGTTCTAGTAATTCCTTAATTTCATGCTGTCAAAGTTCAAGATAACAACATATAGGGAAATCTGTTTTGGTTTATAAATGTATGTTACTAATAGAATAAAATACCCAGGAGATTAAAATTTGTAACTTGGCATGTTTCTGGGCTTGATTTTGTATGCCAAATCAAAATCACATTAAAATAAAATTGGACTCTGTTTCAAGATATTAAGTTTGTATAGTTTCAGATAAGTTTTATGAAGTTGTCAGTAAGAAATGTGTTGTCATTTTAGTTTTTGTTTGTGGTATGAACCCACCTTGACTGGCATAATACCACATGTTTTTTTACATTAAATCAAACTTTTACTTGAAATCTTTCAAAATCTTGTTTTCTCACAAACAACTTTTCTTCTGACCTTACTATAATGAACAACAGTTCGACAAATCTATTTGTATACCGACTTGTTAGATTATTTTACCCATGTCTACAACCATTTCTTACCCGTGTCACATGGTCGTCTATCTGCTTCCTTGTGAGTTTGTTGTTTTTTATTCTCAGATTTTACACAAATTTTGGCCAATTTAGATGTGTCTCAAGTTTGAGAAATTTGTTGAACAGGTATAAGTATCTCAATCTATCCATCAGTAGCAAGTGATAACAGCTAGAAATGAAAATTTTGCCGGAATCAAATAGAAGGGTTTATGTTTTGACGAAGAGAATATTTTATTTATGTTTCATAGGTTATCTAAAGTATTTTATGATCATATTCTATTCAATGTAAAAATGGTTGATTTGGAAGTTCCATTATGGCTGTTTACTTTGAAGCAGGATCTATCAGTCTGGCCACCTTGTTCAAATCCTTGTAGAAGCAAAGATGATTTTTTTGTTGTTTTGTTTTTTCAGAATGTTTTTATCTTCAGATTGTATCTTTGAAAATGGATGAGCCAAATTGAGGATTATCTACATTTAAAGAATAGTGCTTGCTAAAAAAGGTGGAGGTCTTATTCTCACATCTCATATACTTCCAAAAGTGTGGCTAGAAAATTTTCCATGGAGGGCAAAGTAGTTTATATCAAAGTAGAGACTAGCTGGTAGTTTACAGCAGTCATATAATTAGGAGTTTGCCGCATGGGAACTAGTTAATGCAATAGGGCTGTACTTAGAATTTACCTAGAGGAGGGTTTTATAGCGTGACAAAAAATTTTTCACGAGTGGAGCAAGCAAAAAAACATGCTAGTTGTTTTTTGGGATTCTGGAACATTCATGTATAGAGGGTTATTTTTGCTTTTTGAATATATGAGGAGCTTCCAATGATCCGGTGGATAAGTAAGGCCTTGGCCCACATTGTAATTATTGTAAATAGTTTGAAAATTATTCCACTCGTAATTTTTCCACTCCCAAAACTCATCACCTGGGAATGAGTACCACCTTGCCCCCTAGTTGACCTTTGGTAACAAGTGACACAAAAGACTAGTTACAATTGATTTCACTGGCTGTGCAAAAAAAGAGATTGAAATTTTTTTTTAATTTCTAATGAAATTAACGTTTAGAAATTTATAATATTTTCAATAAAAAAAATTACATATAGTTAGCTTTTATTAAATAAAAATTGTAGATTGCTTAACCAAAAATCAGTAGATTTGCTTTGAAACTCACTTAAAAATCTTTCAGGATCGTCTAACTTTTTCTCATTATCTCTTCATTTCTACATATTATATAACTAATATTATGGATAAATAAAAACATCCAGATTTTTAAGTAGGTTTCTTTGGAAAATCGACTTATTACGCTTGGTGCAATATTAGCCTCCAGGCAGGGTACGTTTTTTGTTTCATAATCTCAGGAAATTTTGGCACCAATAACTCAAATTCATATATATATATATATAATATATATATATATATATATATATATATATAT